>OW240914.1:232335322-232345617 GCA_933207985.1 Pelobates cultripes | reverse complement strand
TACAGAATCTGTTGGCGCTATATTAATGCCAATAATAATAATAATAATAAACCAACTGCTGTGAGACATAGTATGTAGTTAGCGAGAGAGAGCAGTGTCAGGCTCAATTTATCACTTGTATATAAGAAGAGATGAGCACGTGAGATGCAAATAATCTCCATAGAAGCCAGGGTTCAATAAAATCCAGACTGGGGCAGATGGCTGATATTTTTCTAAAGTAACTTATTCGGTTTTATTTCATTCGATAATAATAATGATCAGTGTCATCATCACTGGTGTTAATTCTCCATAGATCTTCATTTAGTGAGGAGACAAGGAAATTGTAATTGTAACGTAATATTTTGTATCTACTAGCTACAGTATACAGTAATGCTCTAATTTTGCTTCTTATGTAAACAATGATTTGCAAATTATTCAACAGAATATTAAAAGGGAGTATGATGAAAAAATATATAATTTGTGCTTACCAATTTACTTCTAAATTGGGATGGCACCAAACGCTTCACTTGCAAAAACAAAAGAATAAACTGATCCATAACAAGAGTACTTCATAAAACAATAATAAGAACATGTTCTGTATTATAGAAAATTAAGTATTTTTGCAGATTTTCAGTTGTGCAAACATGGCACAACAGAGATGAGAATGTACACAGGAAGTAATCAGCCTTATTATTTTCAGACATCAAGGGACTTAGTTAACCCCTTGACGACCGATGACAGTTCAGGACCGGCATCGGAAACATCCCCTTGGGGACCGATGACGGTCCTGAACCGTCATAACGGTCTGGGGGTACTTACCTGATCGCCGTCGGTCCCCCGGCAGCGATCAGCTCTCCTCCCGCTCCAGGGAGACTGCCTGTCTGCCTGGGCAGTCTGCCCGCGGCCACGTGATCGCTCGATCATATGACCGCAATAGGTGCCTGTGTATCTGCCTGCAGGTGGACTGTCTGTGCTGACAGGTAGTCTCCCTGCAAGTGGAAGATCATAAAATAAAGTTAAAAAATAAAGCAAAGGGGGGGCGGGGTCTGAGCACGGAGCTGAGCAGACGCATGCAGACACAGCTCCCGCTCTGCACGACACTCAAACCAACTAAGAGACAATTTACAGACTAGAAACTATACAAAACGAGCTACCGTCAGAAAGGCGAAGTGAAGCCGAATCTTCTGATACCACAGCATGACAAGCAACCTGATTGACGGGGGAGGCGGCCGACCTCCCGACACAGGGCCAGCACCACATGGCAGCTCTCTTGTTCCTCTGCAAACCTGATCCGGTCCGGATGAAAGTCTGTGTTTAACAGACTGAAACGTTGATTCTTTTTTATAAGCTCATTGAAAGCTAAGTTTTATTTGATCCAATAGTCCTGAGAGTGCTATCTGGATTCCTTTTTATATCTATATATAATATATGTATATATCATATATATAATGTCATACTAAGTGTATTTTTATATTTATATATACGTATATTAATATAAAAATATACTTATATTTAAATTACACACGTATATATACAATATATATAATAAATATATATATTATATATATATTATAAATAATATGTTAATAAAAATAAATAACAAAAAGTAAAAATATTGTTTAATAATTAAAAAAATTATATATATGTATATATATATATGTAATTTTATTCTAACAGTATTTTGATATTAATATATATATATTTATATCAAAATGCACTTAGAATGTAATGATATATATATCTGTGTATAAATAAATAAAAATAATACGAAATATACATATGTCCATATACATAATTACATAAATAATTTCATAAATAGACACGTAGACGTCAAATATATAAATATGTATATATATTAAAATTCTACGTGCATATTTATGTAATATTTGTACCTAATTAAGTAATTTTAATGATTGCAATTTGAGGGACCTGCCTGCCAACCCAGGCCGAAAGTCCAGAGAATTTAATTTGCTAGCACTGTGTTTAACCCTGTAACTTTCTATGACTTTCTATGACACCCTAAAACCTGTACATGGGGGTACTGTTTTACTCGGGAGTCTTCCCTGAACACAAATATGGTACTGGCCAAAGTTAGCGTTTTTTGCATTTTTAACACACAAACAAATATAAATGCTAACTTTGGCCAATGTTTGTGACTAGGTGGCTACTAAAAAAGACTGGACATACCCCATATTGAATACCCTGGGTTGTCTACTTTAAAAAAATATGTACATGTGAGGTGTGATTCAGGGATTTATGACCGATAACGGTGTTACAATGTCACTATTGATAAATTTAAAATATATATATATTAAAACAGCAATTTCCTACTTGTATTTATAGGCCTATAACTTGCAAAAAAACGCAAAAAGCATGTAAACACTGGGTGTTTTTAAACTCGGGACAACATTTTGAATCTATTCAGCAGTTTTTTTCATTAGATTTTGTAGATAAGTAAAAGATTTTTCAAGTAAAAGTCCAAAAACATGTTTTTTTCCAATTTTTCACCATATTTTATTATTATTTTTAAATAAAATATATAAGATGATAAAAATAATGGTATGTAAAGAAAGCCCTTCTTGTCCTGAAAAAAACAATATATAATTTGTGTGGGAACCGTAAATGAGAGAGAGGAAAATTGCAGCTCAACACAAACACCACAAAAGTGTCAAAACTGCTCTGGTCCTTAACGTACAACATCGCAAAAACAGGCCGGTCCTTAAGGGGTTAAAGGGACACTTTAAGCACCAAAACAAATTTAGCTTAATGAAGAGGTTTTGATATATACATTATGCCCCTAAAGTCTTACTGCTCAATTCTCTGCCATTTAGGAGTTAAACCACTTTGTTCATGCAGCCCTAGTCACACCTCTCCTGACCGTGACTTACACAACCCTCCTAAAGACTTAATGTGAAGAGAGATCACATTTTTTAACTTCCTTTATTGTGCAGTGTGTTTTATTTAGAATTTCATATCTTCTGCTCTGTTAATTGACTGCTAGAGTCTGCAGCAGTCTGCTGTGTGTGATTAAAGTTCAATTAACAGAGTAGCAGATAAGAATGTGCAGTAAAATTTCATAAATAGAAACAAAATTGATTTAACTCCTAAATAGACAAGAATTGAGCAGGAGCAAGATATTGATAAAAAAAAAAAAGAATTGAGCAGGAGCATGATGTATGCAGCAAAATTGTTTTGTTGCCTTGATTTATTACTTTAGAGGGAAGCAAAATGGTAAAATTGAACTCTGTTTTCTAAAGTGTCCCTTTCATGGTACACACTAAGTAGGTTCATTAGGTTTAAAGTTTTCTAGTAGAAATGTTGGCAAATGTATATATTTTAATATAAAGCCCTTTAAAATGTTGCCACCCTCTGTGTCATTGAAAACCGTAAATTAGAAGCAAGACAACAATCTCCAAGGCAGTCTCTTGCTTACTGTCACACTCTTACTCCCCCAGGAAGGCATTTCTTATGCTTGCTAGGAGAGTACATGATGTATTAATACAGACATGCTAGCAATTAATCCAGCATGTTGGTGTCAGCATGGACAATGGTCCTGCATTGTGTCACTGCAGATAAGTAATGTTATAATAGCTCTCAAAGCTACTAAATTTATATTTTTCTCAATAATAATATAGACTTATGTGAACAGGTTAGCAATATAGGATCAGGAACACAAACATGTATTCCTGACCCTATAGGGTTAAAACCACCATCTAGCAACCCTGTTGCCCTCATGCCTCCCTAAATATAGTACAATCTTACTTGTATTCAAGCCTGCAGCTGCTTAAAGGGACACTGTAGTCACTATAAGCATTTCATCTCTTTGAATTGGTTATAGTGCCTGGAGTGCCCTGGCACTGTCCCTCCACTCAGTGTTGCACCATGTTCGTGCAGTATGCCACAAAATAAGAGTCACTGGCCACCCACAGTCCGGCCCCTTCAGTATGCGTAACTAAGGCAGAGATTACACACTTCCTTGCTGTCATACCCATTCATACCGTCAGTTGGAGCTCTGACAGGCGAAAAGCAGTCAGCTGACACTCTCAGCCAATCACAGCTGCCCATTGCTGCTCAGGCTAATACGTCCTTATTAGCCAAAGCAGCACAGAGGGGATGGACTGCCGGGGACTCTTGTTTAGCATTAAAACATTAAAAGTTTAAAAACTGTTTAATGCTGAAAGAAATGATGGTACCAGAGGACTCCAGACACTATAACCAGTTTAATGAGATGAAGCAGATACAGTGCCTACGGTGTCCCTTTAAATGTTCCTGTTTCCTTTAGACCTGCCCACTGCCTGCAGACATGGTAGCCTGATCCAATCACAATGCTTCCCCATAGGATTGGCTGAGACTGACAAAGAGGCAGATCAGGGGCAGAGCCAGCACAATTCAAACACAGCCCTGGCCAAACAGCATCTCCTCATAGAGATGAATTGAATCAATGAATCTATATGAGGAAAGTTCATTGTCTGCATGCAGAGGGAGGAGACACTGAATGTTTGGATGCATTTTAGGCAGCCATGACCCAGGAAGGATCTCTATCAGCTATCTGAGGAGTGGCCAGTGACGTTATCACTAGGCTGTAATGTAAACACTGCATTTTCTCTGAAAAGACACTGTTTACAGCAAAAAGCCTGAAGGTAGTGATTCTACTCACCAGAACAAATTCAATAAGCTGTAGTTGTTCTGGCCACTATAGTGTCCCTTTAATGTTGTACAGATAATGTTGCCTTCCAAGATCCTGAAACAGCATAGCTGACTGCAGTTTCAGGCAAATCTCTCCCATACCAGGGAGAGACTACACCACTCTGCAACCGCTCATTCTGGTCTATGACATCTGATCTTATCTGATGTACGGTATATGCTATTTCCAAACTAATCTTATTGTTGTCATGAGATCCCTTAGAAATAGCTGTGACCCTTCCTATTCAGTGCAGTTTCAATTTGGTCACAAGAGAATACAGTGAACCACAATTGAATTTTATCAAACTGAAATTAATTCAGACAAACTAAATTGACCATATTCAGAGCTTAGTTAATAAATCACAATATTTTCTTTCTCACTATCTGCTAATATATATGCCTGCTTCCTACTAGATATAATTATGTACACCCCACTTATTAAACAAGATATTTTGTTTATTAATCATATCATAAGCAATTCACATGATCATATCTCTCTTAATGCAAAAACCATCTATTTTGACTGAGGATGAGTTTCTACACCTTTTAAATAATTCATTTCTTTTAATTACAAGCACTAGGCAGAATGTAGACAGTATGTCTAATTCATGATATCAGCAGTGGCTTAGATGATATTGTATACCTGGTGACAGCACTAAGTTTGTTTTCCCTTGTATCAAGAGTGACCTGGTATGCTATTTTCTTGACGCAAATACAAAAGACATACCACAAAGTGACACATTAATGGGTCTGGGGTCTTATGGGTCTTATGAGCTGGTGAATAATATTGTATAATATTGTAATGTAGATTGAATTGAATAATATTGTACTGTAGATACAGAACATAAACAGTAATTTATGGTGCCTGGGTTACAGAAGGGTAAATATAGATGTCCAGATGTATATTTTCACAGTAATGGAAAGTGTCTATTTTATAGTGGGCAGTTCATCGGGTAGGAAACACTAGAATCATTAAGGATTGTGACTGCAACAAGGTCATAATATAGTTTGTTTGTTTGTTTATGTATTTATTTATTTATTACTGGCATTTGTAAAGTGCTGCAGCGCTGTACAATTGGGAAAAAGACAAACACAATAAGAACAGACCGATACAACAGGTAGAGGACCCTACCCGTAAGCTTACAATCTAAAGGTTGAAATGCTAACAACACAATTTGTGTTTTTAACATATCCACATATATTTAAAACTTCTATTTCACAGGCAGATGACCTGACCTGTTCTGTGTATAGCAACTAATTAATTAATTGATTTGGGTGCAACAGAGCCTTCAGATTACATATATCATAAATAAGTATTTTTGTTATACAATTAACAGAATAGTATATGTAAGGTATATGCTCACATACCTTACCAATTTTGCATTAGAATATTATTTAAAGGACCACTTGTAGGCACCCAGACCACTTCAGCTTAATGAAGTGGTCTGGTTGCCAGGTCCATCTAGGATTAACCCTTTCTGCTGTAAACATAGCAGTTTCATAGAAACTGCTATGTTTACAAATGGGTTAATCCAGCCTCTGGTGGCTGTCTCATTGACAGCCGCTAGAGGCGCTTCCGCGCTTCTCACTGTGATTTTCACAGTGAGAGGACGCCAGCGTCCATAGGAAAGCATTGAGAATGTTTTTCAATGAGACTAGCTGAATGCGCGCGGCTCGTGCCACGCATGCGCATTCAGCCGATGACGGGAAAAGAAGGAGGAGAGTCCCCACCGCCGAGGGAGCCCAGCGGGGGAAAAAAGGTTGGATTTAACCCCTTTCACCCCCTAGAGCCCGGCGGGAGGGTGCCTTGAGGGTGGGGGGGACCTAGAGACCATAAATTGCCAGGAAAACGAGTATGTTTTCCTGGCACTATAGTGGTCCTTTAAAACTCTGTTAGATATATGTGTATGTATGTATATATATATATATATAGTCATCCCAATGTATATCAATCAAAATTGGAGCTGCTGTACTGAGATCAGGAGCAAAACGTTTTTTTTATTATATTGTTTTCCGACTAAGATATAAATTTACTAGGGTGTAGAATAAATGTTGTTGTATCCCTTAGATACATGTGCTGGCAAGACTCGCAGTCTGAAATTCAAGCATAACTCTTTTTTGTTTCGTTATTGTCTGGTAGTGGAAGTTTTAACTGTGCTTCTTTTTCCCTATCAGCAGAATCTGCATGTAATTCATTCTATAATAGGACCACGCAAATAGTATATGAAGATCAGTCTGGTAAAAAAGTTGCCCGACTAAGAGAACCCCGGGATCTATATGGAGTGTCATCTAGCAGCTTCCTCCATATGGCAAGATGGCCGTTAGAGTGTGACGTGCTCAAGGAGAAAATTCATCACATTGGTCAGTTGACTTTATCAATATTAATAGTATTTATTTACTCCTAATGTCAGAGTATAACTAGAATGAACTTTTAAAATAGTTAGATATAATAACCGCAAATTGGTTCTAACTTAAAGGAACACTATAGGATCAGAAACACAAACATTTATTCCTGACCCTATAGTGTTAAAATCACCATCTAGCCCTCCTGGCCCTCCATTTTCCCTAATATAGTAAGATCATTCTTTTAGTTAAGTCTGCTGCTGCTGCTGGCTCTGCCTTGATCTGCATGCTTTGCTGACATCATCACAAGTGATTCTATGAACCAATCACAATTCTTTCACATTGGATTGGCTGATACTGTCAAAGAGGCAGACCAGGGGCAGAGCCAGCTCAAGCCAAACACAGCCCTGGCCAATCAGCATCTCCTCATAGAAATGCAATGAGCAGAGGGTGGAGACACAGAGCAAGCACCTCTAGTATCCATCTGAGGAGAGGCCAGTGGAGGTATCCCTAGGCTGTAACGTGTCTTTTCTCTGAAAACAGTGTTTACTGCAAAAATCCTGAAAGGAATAAAGCACTATGAATTTACTATACTTAACAAGAACTAATACACACACAAACACACATATAACTTACGTGTGTGCGTGTCATAATTTAGATAGAGATTGTAGCCGTATTAGTCCAGTGATGTAGATGTAAAAACAGATACAATTTGTATCTTGTTATACCTTTTTTATTGGACTAACAGAATTTTTTAATGACAAGCTTTCGGGAGAACCTCCCTTTCTCAAGTCTGAAGCATTTCTAAGCAAGACGACACATAGAATTCAAAGTTGAGTTGTGATACAGGGGTTAAAGCGACATGAGTGTAGATAAGACACAGGTTTGTTAGAAAATAGACACGATTTTTGCAGAGGGTCATAAATATCTTTCTGAAGAGCAGAGTGAGGGGGGAGAGACGGAGAAGAAAAACAAACAAGCAGACAGTGTAGAGGATGGTACACTTTCTACATGCACACACACATAAATATGTATATGTGAACGCATAAACACATGTACATATACATATACATAAACACATATACATACATGCACATGAACTCACCACCCCCGGGTTAGCCCCCCCATATTGAGAATTTTAACAAAAGATTATTCCATTTGTTAGATCTTTGTTAGATCAGGTTTGATCAACAATTTTTTTCGTTAGATCTACTCTAAAATATGCGATATTAACAATCATTGTCAGGGGGGGCTAACCCGTAGCCAGCCCCCCCTCAACAAAAATTTGGAGAAAATGTTGTTGATTATAATAGCTCTACGTTAGATCAGGTTTGATCAGGCAAAATTTTTGTTTGATCTAGTCTAATTACTGAGATATTGCATATATAATTAGGGGGGGCTGGCCCCCCCTCAACTGAAATTTGGACAAAATGTTACTGATTTTGGTAGCTATTCGTTAGATCAGGTTTGATCAACTGTTTTTTTCGTTAGATCTATCACGCAAGAGGCGGTATTCAGTACCTAACTTTGTGGGCGTGACTACGGGTTAGCCCCCCCTCAAGTGAAATTTGAATTTTTTATTATTGATTTTGGTAGCTATTCGTTAGATCAGGTTTGATCAACTGTTTTTTTTCGTTAGATCTATCACGCAAGAGGCGGTATTCACTACCTAACTTTGTGGGCGTGACTACGGGTTAGCCCCCCCTCAAGTGAAATTTGAATTTTTTATTATTGATTTTGGTAGCTATTCGTTAGATCAGGTTTGATCAACTGTTTTTTTTCGTTAGATCTATCACGCAAGAGGCGGTATTCACTACTTAACTTTGTGGGCGTGACTACGGGTTAGCCCCCCCTCAAGTGAAATTTGAATTTTTTTTTATTGATTTTGGTAGATATTCGTTAGATCAGGTTTGATCAACTGTTTTTTTCGATAGATCTATCACGCAAGAGGCGGTATTTACTACTTAACTTTGTGGGCGTGACTACGGGTTAGCCCCCCCTCAAGTGAAATTTGAATTTTTTTTCATTGATTTTGGTAGCTATTTGTTAGATTAAGTAAGATCAACTGTTTTTTTTCCGTAAGATCTATCACGCAAAAGGCGGTATTCACAATCTTATTTTAATTTTGCACATAAATACCAGTAAATTTTCATAACAAGCCACAGGTGACATCATAATTTAGGAATTTGCTTGGATTTGCTAACACAATGTGTAGATCATTTTCAATATTTTTTTTTTTATTCTCTACATGCACAGTATTGAGGTGATAAAGTCCAGCATATGCCCAGCCTGAACTTATTAGTGATATTTGAATACAGTTGCAAGAAAAAGTATGTGAGCCCTTTGGAATGATATGGATTTCTGCACAAATTGGTCATAAAATGTGATCTGATCATCATCTAAGTCACAATAATAGACAATCACAGTCTGCTTAAACTAATAACACACAAAGAATGAAATATTGCCATGTTTTTATTGAACACACCATGTAAACATTCACAGTGCAGGTGGGAAAAGTATGTGAACCCTTGGATTTAATAACTGGTTGAACCTCCTTTGGCAGCAATAACTTCAACCAAACGTTTCCTGTAGTTGCAGATCAGACGTGCACAACGGTCAGGAGTAATTCTTGACCATTCCTCTTTACAGAACTGTTTCAGTTCAGCAATATTCTTAGGATGTCTGGTGTGAATCGCTTTCTTGAGGTCATGCCACAGCATCTCAATTGGGTTGAGGTCAGGACTCTGACTGGGCCACTTCAGAAGGTGTATTTTCTTCTGTTTAAGCCATTCTGTTGTTGAGTTACTTCTATGCTTTGGGTCATTGTCCTGTTGCAACACCCATCTTCTGTTGAGCTTCAGCTGGTAGACAGATGGCCTTAAGTTCTCCAGCAAAATGTCTTGGGAATTTGGGAATTCATTTTTCCTTCGATGATAGCAATCCGTCCAGGCCCTGACGCAGCAAAGTAGCCCCAAACAGGGCCGCCATCAGAAATTTTGGGGCCCTTGACAAAGCACAAGGTTTGGGCCCCCCCCTCCCTCCCTCCCGGGCCCGCACACGCCCTACCTGGTCCGCTGACAATGATGCAAGACTGAATGTGGTGTGTATAGTGGAAGTGAATTAGAATGTGTGTAATGGATGTAGTGTTTGTGTGTATTAGATACTGTTTGTACAGTGAATGCAGAGTGTGTGTTTGTGTAGCGGATGCATTGTGTGTACAGTTAATGCAGAGTGTATGTGAGTGTAGTGAATGCAGAGTGTGTGTCAGTATAGTGAATGCAGAGTATGTC
>OW240914.1:232276787-232335222 GCA_933207985.1 Pelobates cultripes | reverse complement strand
AGATCTAATGAAAAAAATTGTTGATCAAACCTGATCTAACGAATAGCTACCAAAATCAATGAAAAAATATTCAAATTTCACTTGAGGGAGGGCTAACCCGTAGTCACGCCCACAAAGTTAAGTAGTAAATACCGCCTCTTGCGTGATAGATCTAACGAAAAAAACAGTTGATCAAACCTGATCTAACGAATATCTACCAAAATCAATAAAAAAAAATTCAAATTTCACTTGAGGGGGGGCTAACCTGTAGTCACGCCCACAAAGTTAGGTAGTGAATACCGCCTCTTGCGTGATAGATCTAACGAAAAAAATAGTTGATCAAACCTGATCTAACGAATAGCTACCAAAATCAGTAACATTTTGTCCAAATTTCAGTTGAGGGGGGGCCAGTCCCCCCTAATTATATATGCAATATCTCAGTAATTAGACTAGATCAAACAAAAATTTTGCCTGATCAAACCTGATCTAACGTAGAGCTATCATAATCAACAACATTTTCTCCAAATTTTTGTTGAGGGGGGGCTGGCTACGGGTTAGCCCCCCCTGACAATGATTGTTAATATCGCATATTTTAGAGTAGATCTAACGAAAAAAAATGTTGATCAAACCTGATCTAACAAAGATCTAACAAATGGAATAATCTTTTGTTAAAATTCTCAATATGGGGGGGCTAACCCGGGGGTGGTCATGAACTCATATACACAAATATAAATGCACAGTAATATATATATATATATATATATATATATTATTTCTTTGAAATAGAAGTGATGATCGAAAACTACAGGGTATGAGCTGAGGCTCTCGGGATATGTCAGAAATCATTTAAAGTGCAGTATATATGTGTCTTTCTGGCAGAAGAAATGTTATCTGCTACAGCAACAGAATCCAAAATGACTTGCAAGAGTTATTGCAAACCTAAATATGAAAACAGGAGGAGAGGATCGCATCTAAGGGTTTACACATTAGTAAATATTTAAAACATTTTTCTAAAATATTGTTTTAGTCTCTGCCTTAGAGATGCCCAAAAGATAGATCCCCAGCTGTTACAAAACTACAACTCCCATGATGCTTTTAATGCATGTGGGGACTGACCAATTTACCACTGGTCTGATCTACCTGATTTATACTTTACTTGCATATTTTTAATGCATAAGAAAGTTCGAATATATAGATGTTTAATTTGAATCCGTGGCTATCTATATTAGGATTTGCGTTGTTGTCTGAGTTAGCTAACTTGGCCCAAGGTATTTTTGCAGTTTTTAATACAAGTTACAGCTGAGAAATAAATTCTACTCCAAAGTAGCTAAAATTAGAAAAATGTCCTCTCTAATTTCCAATCCCTCACATTTAGTCTAAAATATATATCTCAATTGTAAGCTCAATACAACTAATGATTTAGATTGAATATGGGTTGAAACCATATTGTAATGAGTTATAATAATTTCAAATTGAAATTAAGCAGCTAATAACACTTCTGCCGAAAAGTGCAAAACCTCGAGTAGACCAGGTTGGCAGCTTGGTTATATTCTATATTTTGCATTTATCATGAAAAAACGATATAGATTACAAAAAAGGGGATTCAAAATCAATAAAAATGTGCATAAGAAAATTTTGTACTTGCTTTTAATTTGTAGTAGAAACATATTAAACATTTGCTTTAATCTAAATGTTTGCTTTATTCTATGGTTCTAAATAATTTTATTCATCTTGGTGGTTGAACTTATTATTTCTTTACATTTTCTTTTGTTAGAGTGGAGTCCATCCACTCCGGAGCCAATGTACAAAGCAACTGGTCTAGAGAAAGAACAGCTAAATGTGGATCCCTCAACTGCCAAAGTGATCTATCAGTCAAGGGAAGGTGGGTACCACTTCATAGGGCTCAAAGCCCCTTCCCCTAAGTATTTTCTTTACTCTTAGTAAAATCTCCTAAAGTTTATTAAACTATGCTTTTTGGTAGAGAACCAGTAATAACCAATGTTATGACATTCTTGTATGAGGTGTTACACACTAAGGGAGTCATTGCATTCTAGCACGTGGGACTCATGTTGGAACGGTGTTTAAGGTAATTGCAAACCAAATTTTATTCTGAATACAGATGGAAACTCGAAACCAGATCCAATAATGTGGAATGATTTTGTATTGGTAAATAGGAAAGAGATCTATTAGACAGGAAATTAGACATTACTGTCTTTTACTCCACTTTCACTAGTAATCAGTAAAATTTAATCATTTGTAAAATCCTAATCCAAAAATTGCGAGCCCTTGAAATGTGAATTTTTGTAAATATTTATTATATATAAACTGATCAGCCGCAACACTGACAGGTGACGTGAATAACATTGACTATATCATTACAATGGTACCTGTTAAGGGGTGGATATATATTAGGCAGCAAGTGAACAGTCAGTTTGTGAATTTCAGATGTTGGAAGCAGGAAAAATGGGCGAGCTAAAAGAAAGAGTGGCTTTGAACAGGCCCAAATAATGATGGCTAGGCAAGTTTTGTGGGGTGTTCCTGGCATGCAGTGGTTAGTTCCTACCAAAAGAGGTTCAAGGAAGGACAACAGGTGAACCTACATCAGTGTCATGGGCGCCCAAGGCTCATTGATGCACATGGTGAGCGAATGGCAAGCCCGTCTGACCCAATCACACAGATGAGCTACTGTAGCTCAAATTGCTGAAAACCTTAATGCTGGTCATGACAGAAAGGTGTCAGAACACACTGTGCATGGCGGTTTGCTGCATATGGAGCTGAATAGCCGCAGACTGGTCAGAGTGCCCATGATGACCCCTGGCCACATCCAAAAGCGTATTCAATGGGGTCATGAGTATGAGAACTGGACCATAGCGCTATGGAAGAAGGTTGCCTGGTCTGATGAATGTATTTTTTCGATCAGGTGGATGGCCTGGTGCTTCTTTACCTGGGGAAGAGATGTCAGCAGGATGCACTATGGGAAAAAGACAAGCCTGTGGAGGTAGTGTTATGCTCTGTACAATGTTCTTCTTGGAAACCTTGGGTCCTGGCATTCATATAGATGTTACATCCACATGATGTTACATGATGTTACACGTACCACCTTTGCAAGAGATTGTTGGAAACCCTGTACCCTGTACACTCCTTCATGGCATCTGTGGGATATGCTGGAACTACAAGTCAGATCCATGGATGCCCCTTCTCGCAACTTGCAGGACCTAAAGGATCTACTACTAATGTTATGGTGCCAGATACCAGAGGACATGTTTAGCAGTCTTGTGGAGTCCATGACTCAACACATCAAAGCTGTTTGGGCAGCATAAAGGGGACCTTCATGATATCAAGTAGATGGGTTTAATGTTGTGGGAAATCACTGTATGACCCTGGGCCGCAAATTTAGAGATATTAGTGGCATTTTAAGCATTTGATTGACAATAATAAAGCATTTCATAGCTGCCGACTATTTTTATTGTGATGGTTGAATAAAAATACAGACCGTTCTTTTATGTGCAAGTATTCAGTCTGTCTGTGTGACATGTGATTTAGTCTCAATTCTCCCAATCGCAGCTCAGCACTGTCAACAGGTGTTTGGAGAACTGAGGGAAAATTCACACCGACCACCTGTTTGAACGCACGCACAGAGCACTTAGAGCTAAATTCAGTGCATTTTAAGTCAAACATGAACACTGCACCAATGCTCTGTGTATGGGCAACCCTGACTGTGGGAATGCATGTTGTCCATGATGCTATTAACTTTACCCAGCGTACACCCTACCTATCTTGATATTAAGACTTGTCAAAGTTGGTAGGTCTGGAACATTTTGTTTTTCCCACCTCAGCTACAGATGTCTACAACTTCTTTAGTATTACCATAGGCTCTTGTTTGCCTTGTTAGAGAATGTTAGTGGATGTTCTTGAGGTTGTACCATACTATTGACATTTTTTATTAATTGATCTATAGTGGAAAATGTTATATGATTTTTAGATTTATAGTGGAGTTTTATATATTTTTTTATAACCATTACATCCCAACAACTTTATTTCTTTGTTTTGTTGGAACTCCCAAGGTTATTCATGGAAGTGAGAATTCAAAGTGAATTTATAATGTAAGGCCAGAGTCGCTGAATTGAAAGCATAATCGACATACAGTTTGGTTATTATGACCTTAAATTTGAAATTCACTTCAGTGAATAACCCTGCCAGCTATGATGTTATTTTTTTAGGATATGCTTTCTAACAAATTTGGGGCCTTACATAAACAAACATATCTAAATATACAGTCTGAAGGTAACTGGACCGAATTTAGGAGTTTCATAGCCATAAACCAACAATTGTCTGTTGCTTTGTTTAAATAATTTCTACTTCACAATTACAAAATAATTTGCATCTTTAATGTGTTTGATATGTTTGGTATAAAAAAAAAAAATGTAAAAAAAAATCTCCTAAAGATGTAATTTTAGGTTGTATCAGAACAATATTTGAAAACACCCAAGTGGGGTGTCAACTTATATAAATGCATTGTAAATACCATGTTTTATCATACATTAATTTTCATCCCGTGATTCTGATCTTATACAGTTTTTTTAACGGAACATGATAAGAGGGGCTAGTTACACTTTTCCTTGTGTTTAAAAAAACCTTTTAGCATATGTTTTCCAAGAGTTTCTTTGTTTGCTCTCTCCCTATGTGTAGATAATAAGCTCTGAACCAATTTATGCTTGGAGATGTAAAGGCATTATTTTGGTTCATAAGCCTATTAAATTCTCCATGGTGGTTTATTATTGCAAGAAAATGTTCCATTGCCATTCATTTGTTTTTCTGCTATTTCCTTTTCTATTTTTAAACTGATCACTTATTTAAACACTGGTTGAAAATGTCAGCAATTGTGAATTTTCTCGCTGCTCTTTGAGAACTGTGCCCTAATTGCTAATATTGCACAGCATCTGCAGCATCCTATGCTTAGATATGAGCTGGTTCTAAGAAAAAACGTCTGCGTGCTGAGCACCTGCAATCAAGATGGGGAGAAAAGGCACACTTCAACCATTTTCTGCAAAATAAGGACAGAACAAATCTACACGATGTTATATTGTTCTTTCATAGTAAAACAGTTAATGTTCCACTGTAAAAATCATTCATAGCTTTGTAGAAAAAAACAACAAAAACCTAAAATCCTTTTTTTCCCGTTTCAGTTATTTTGTCTTAAATTCTGTAAGCTTACTTCATATCTTACATAGGCACATAGATGTGTAAATTCAATGTGATGCCTTCATGTGGCAGAACCTACCACCACTTCCATGTTTTTCTCCTATTTCACGTACTTTGCCCTTTTTCTGTTCGGGAGTTATTGCATGCTAACTATATCCATTCGTCTCCCAAACGAGGACCACCCCTGTTCCCCTATTAGAATGTTCACACCAGCAACTTACGTGCGAAACCGCAAGGGAAGTAATTAATTTAATGAATGCTTCCCCTGGGTGGCCGCCATATCATATAACCGAATGCATATAACTTGTCGGCTAGGCACTCGCACAAACTCCGGTAGAAGTTTGAAAAAGACCAAGATGGTCAAAACGTTGCTGCTGTTCTAATAAAGTGCCTATTTTGAACCAAGGAATGCCTGGACCTCTTTCCTTTATTCTACTACTTTTATGGGAATCTGGTGTTTAGTTCTGGTACAGCTAAGCACCCTGGCTCAGACTGTTGGGAGTGAGTACCCTACATACCCTATAGTGAAAAGAATAACATCCCCACTGGCAAGCATGGTGGTCGCTCACTTTGGGGGGGTGTGAGCATTAAAAGGCACAGGGAATCTTGTGAAATTTTATGGCAAGATGAATGCAGCATGTTATTCGAAAAAAATGACAGAAACTTGCATTCTTCTGCACAATTTACATTCTTCTTGGACTTTCCAGCATGGCAATGACCCTAAGCACAAGACCAAGTTGACCCTGCAGTGGCTACAGCAGAAAAAGGTTCTGGAGTGGCCATCACTCCTAGCATCGAGCCACTCTGGGGAGATCTCAAACATGCGGTTCATGCAAGACGACCAAAGACTTTGCACAATCTAGAGGCATTTTGCCAAGACGAATGGGCAGCTATACCACCTGCAAGAATTAGCTGTCTCATAGACAACTATTACAAAAGACTGCACGCTGTCATTGATGATAAAGGGGGCAATACACAGTATTAAGAACTAATGGTATGCACAACTTTTGAACAGGGGTCATTTCATTTTCTTCTTTGTTGCCATGTTGAGTTTAATGATTGTGCCATTCTCTGTTATAACCTACAGTTGAATATGAATCCATTAAGAAATAAAATAAATGTGTTTTGCCAGCTCACTCATGTTTTCTTTAAAAATGGTAAAGATATTATCAATTCTCCAAAGGTATGCAAACATTTAATAATAACAATAAAGTATTTAACCAGATTGCTCTGGTTTTTAAGTATGTCCTGATGATGTTAATTTTGCCTCACACAGGGATGTCATTATTACCCAATTTAACGGTTCTCATTTTATCTACCTCAGAAGGATAAAGGGCTGAGTTGACCATGCTGCGATTTGAAACTGCCACCAAGAGTTGAACAGATTCAAGTATCGATGCATTAGCCCACTGAGCTATTTTACTGTGATATTATAAACTTGTTCAATGGAGTGACATACAGACTCAACTTGTGTGGCTAACCTGATCTCTGTACTCCTGCCATTACGTTTTTATGTATCTCTGGAATTTCTGACCTTGAGTTTGCTATTTCCGCCTACTATAGGCACTGCATTGAGCCTGGCCGTCCTAAGGACATGTAATACACTGCTGTCCCTTGTTATACTGTTAGGGTAGAATAGGGTTATTATTATTATTGCCATTTATATAACGCCAACAGATTCCGTAGCGCTTTACAATATTATGAGAGGGGGGATTTAACTATAAATAAGACAGTTACAAGAAAACTTACAGGAACGATAGGTTGAAGAGGACCCTGCTCAAACGAGCTTACAGTCTATTGGAGGTAGGGTTTAAGACACGTTAGGACAGGAAATATCAATCAAATAGGGTGGGAGTGAAGCAGAGCTGGAGGAGAGTGTAGAGAGAGCAAGAGACAGGTATGTAAGGTACTCTGGGAGGCCATAAGCTTTCCTGAAGAGATGGGTTTTAAGGCTCTTCTTAAATGATTGAAGACTAGGGGAGAGTCTGATGGCGGTAGGCAGGCTATTCCATAGGAAAGGAGCCACCCGCGAGAGGTCCTGCAAGCGCGAGTTGGCTGTACGGGTGCGAGCAGCGGTCAGGAGGTGGTCACGGGCAGAGCGGAGGGAACGAGGAGGGGCATACCTATGGATCATTGAGGAGATATAAGAGGGGCTAGAATTGTTCAGTGCTTTAATTGTATGGGTTAGCACTTTGAATTGACTCCTATAGGATACAGGGAGCCAATGTAAGGACTGGCACAGGGGTGATGTGTGAGAGGACCGACTAGAGAGGAAAATCAGTCTAGCTGCAGCATTCATTACAGACTGTAGTGGGTCAATACGGCTTTTGGGGAGACCAATCAGGAGAGGGTTACAGTAATCCATGCGGGAAATTACTAGAGCATGAACAAGCTCTTTGGTCGCATCTTGCGTAAGAAAGGGGCGGATGCGGGCTATGTTTTTGAGTTGGAACCTACAGGATTTGGCTCAAAGGTGAGGCCAGAGTCAAGTATGACGCCAAGACAGCGTGCTTGCAAGGATGGACTTATGTGGATATCACTGACTTGAAGGGCGAGCGAGAGAGGAGGATCAGTATAAGGAGGAGGAAAGACAAGGAGTTCAGTTTTAGAGAGATTGAGTTTCAGAAAGCGTGAGGACATCCAGTCAGAGATGGAAGAAAGGCAAGCAGTGACACGTTGCAGGATGGCAGGGGAGAGGTCCGGGGAGGAGAGGTATATCTGAGTGTCATCAGCATTCAGGTGGTAGTTGAATCTAAAAAAGAGGCAATAAGCTTGCCAAGAGAGGCAGTATAAAGAGAAAATAGAAGGGGACCAAGGACAGAGCCTTGGGGAACTCCAACCAAGACAGGACTTGTTAGTTTATGCCAGTTTATGCAACTGCCAACAAACATCCTAAATTGAGATCAAACCACACTATGCTACCATAACTGCTTTTAATGATATACAACATTTAAGTTACACAATGTTTGAGTGGAAACCTACATTTGATGTGTGAGTAGTACTTTTAGATTTGAGGATTTAAACCACACATCCAAAATGCTAAAAAAAAAAACTCAGATTCTACTTGGAGTTTTTTTTTCCAGCTACTTTGTTGTTTCCCAAATAATTGGTGTATATTTATTCACAGCACTGTTGGTTTGCCCAATTCCACTGAATCCTGATGAAGATGGTGTGGGGCTTCAACAGTCCCAAAAATGCAAAGTGTTGAAAGGAGGGAGCAAGTGTGGAGTGAAATTTTCATTTCTTTAATGATGAACCATGCCATGGCATACATTTGAAATAAGGATAGCTAATGTTCTAAAAGTTATCCTCATGAATTACAGGGTTTGAAAGCATGATCTTTTGATACTTCTCCTGGTACCAATTGTGATTTCCATTGTCAAATAAGGTCAAGCTTTAGTATTGATATTATGACTTTTCACGTTCACTCATTGTAACAACTTACTGAAAAACTTTGCTTTTTTCCTTTGACTCTTAGGAAGCAAGGAACCCTGTTTTGTGTGCTCCCGTGTGGGTGGGAATCGCAGTCTAGCTAATGAGTTAATCCCACAATACTGTGACACCACTTTGGATTTTGAGGCTAGATTCGAGAGTGGGAATTTACAAAAAGTTTTTCAAACGTAAGTAACACTACTTCTTCAATTAAATCTACTGCATTACATCTTTCTGTAGTTTATGATATGATAGAACCTAAGCATCCACAAACAAAACAGAGATTGAACAAAGACTTGGGGTTTAATTAGTTTGTACATAATGATACATTATAATAAACTGACATGTCTCTCCTGGAGGCAACTGTCTGGAAAGCGTTTTAATTTTTATTCTAAGTTATTGATCTGAAATTTTTGCTTCCTTAATAAATTATTTATTTACCTCCCCTCCTCAAGCTCAACCATTAAAGGACACTATAGTCACCAGAAAAACTACAGCTTATTGAATTTGTTCTGGTGAGTAGAATCAACCTTCAGGCTTTTTGCTGTAAACACTGTCTTTTCAGAGAAAATGCAGTGTTTACATTACAGCCTAGTGATAACTTCACTGACCACTCCTCAGATGGCTGTTAGAGATCCTTCCTGGGTCATGGCTGCCTAAAATGCATCCAAACATTCAGTATCTCCACCCTCTGCATGCAGACACTAAACTTTCCTCATAGAGATTCATTGATTCAATTCATCTCTATGAGGAGATGCTGATTGGCCAGTGCTGTTTTTTAATTGTGCTGGCTCTGCCCCTGATCTGCCTCTTTGTCAGTCTCAGCCAATCCTATGGGGAAGCATTGTGATTGGATCAGGCCACCACTTCTGATGATGTCAGAGGTCAGAGGAAGTTTGCAGGCAGAGGCAGCAGCTTCAGAGTTAAATACAAGTAAAATTTTACTATCTTTAGGGAGGCTAAGGGGGCTAGATAGTGGTTTTAACACCATAGGGTCAAGGATACATGTTTGTGTTCCTGACCCTATAGTGCTCCTTTAAGTATTACATTGTATAGGGAGATGCCCAAAAGTGTATCATATTAAGGTTTAATTACACATAAAAGAAATTTTTAAACACATAGAAATGTGTATATTATTTGGTGTACAGGAATTTGCATGTCAGTGTTTAAATTTGAAAACAAAATATTGTGAATACTAGTGCAGTAAATATGTAATTTTTATGGTAGAACAATATTTATTTTTGATACCATAAAGCTTTTAGTTGGGATGCTTGTTTTCTAATAAATGAATGCCTATCCTGTTCACCCTTGCTTTGTCAGTAAAAGCTTAATTGCACCTTGCTAACACCTTAACAACTACTATGCACCCTGTCCTACTCTTGCCAAGCTTCCCTTCACCTTGCTCCATCACTAGCATCTACCATACACTTGACTCTAGCACAGTTTGAGCATTGCTTCCATCACTGCCATGAAAAAGCTTTACCAGATATAATTGCATGCAAATGTCATGCAAGAAAATGATAGCAAGCTCTAAAAATGAATGGAGGCAGTACATATAATAAGTAAAACATAAGTAAAGTGAGCAAAACATGAGGAGTCATTATTTATTATCTTGATGTTAGTAGTCCACATTAGCTCTACATTAAAGGACCACTATAGTGCCAGGAAAACATACTCGTTTTCCTGGCACTATAGTGCCCCCACCCTCAGGGTCCCCCTCCCGCCCGGCTCTGGAAAGGGGAAACGGGTTAAAACTTACCTTTTTCCAGCGCTGGGCGGGGAGCTCTCTGCCTCCTCTCCTCCTCCTGGGCTGAATGCGCACGCGCGGCAAGAGCTGCGCGCGCATTCAGCCCGTCGCATAGGAAAGCATTTACAATGCTTTCCTATGGACGCTGGCGTGCTCTCACTGTGAAAATCACAGTGAGAAGCACGCAAGCGCCTATAGTGGCTGTCAATGAGACAGCCACTAGTGGATTTGGAGGCTGGCTTAACCCATTGATAAACATAGCACTGCTATGTTTATAAAAAAAATGGGTGTAACGGAGCTCCTTGTACTCCGACTGAGTACTCCTCCGTTGACGGATGCTCCTAGCGCTTCCTGAGGACTCCAAGCAGTGCAGCAGACACCACAACCACCGCAGACTCCGCAACCGCCGTATCTTGACTGGAGTCTCGCCGTCTTCCTTCCACCCTGGATCAGCTTCTGTCCTCCAGGACTGTGTGGGAAAGAACTCTTCCTTCCACCCTGTACGAACCTCCAGCATCCAGGACTGTGTGGTGAAGACCCCTCCTCCAAGGAGAGCGTGTCAGGAACAAGCTCTTAAAAGAGCTAAGTGACTCAAGCTCAGGGGAGCATGCAGAGCATAGCAATCCCCAGTGTGATTATAACAGCTCCCTCCAATAACGAGACAAGGCTACGTTTAGAGGGATCAAGAAGAACTGTCAAAACCTTTATTTCCCTTGGGACCAGCCAATAGGGTCACCACAATAACATTGTTGTGAAACCTCAATAAAATCACAAACAGTCAAACCATATCAAGCAACACACAGTGACTTATCACAACACAATGGCACATTTTTAAAGGGGTGGGGGGAGACAATATTTAACAGTAAATATCTCACCTGCCTGCAGAATTAGCAATATGCAAATCTACCCGAATATGCAAATAAACCAGTCTTGCAATTCAGGTAGTGCATATTGCTGTTGCTACCAACAGAGGGCACTAGACAAGCTCCATAGCCAAACCCACCTAGTTGGTAGCAAACCTCAGCAGTACAGGAGAGAAGGCAATACATTTCACAGTACACACACACACTATAAACAATTACATTACACACACCCTGCACCTATAATGGGTACAGGGTGACTAAAACATAAGATAAATAAAGCAGCCTACATAAATAGTCTGTCTGAAGGTAGAATAGGGGCTTTAAAGCCAAATACATCAAAGAGTCATAGTCACAGGGGAGGAGGCTGGCAAGCAGGCCTCTCCAGTACCAAGTGGCGAAGGGCACTTCGTCACATATCTCCCCTTCGGGGGGAAGACTAACCAGGCACCTGACTTTCTGTCGGTCAGTGCCTAAGTTAGTCGATTCACCCACCGACCATAAGCAAGTGCCAGAGTAGCCCACCCACAACAAACAGTTATTAGAGCAGCCCACCCACAGCAAACAGTGACTGCACCTGGGTATTCCTCTGGGGTGATGGGGCAACACGCTGTGGGGACTTGAAGGGCAGAGGCCAGCGGCGCTCTGCCCTGATGCCAGCGCTTCTGCTGGGAGGAGGGGGGTGCAGGCCAGTCCTGTGACAAGGGGATCGGTAGGGCAGAGGCCAGGGGCGGTCTGCCCTGATGCCAGCTCTTCTGCTGGTAGAGCCTGCAGGACATCAGGCTCTGGACAAGGGACAAAGGGAGGGCAGAGGCCTACTGCACTCTGCCCAGCTGCCAGCTCTTCCGCTGGTATAGCCTGCAGGACATCAGGCTCTGGACAAGGGACAAAGGGAGGGCAGAGGCCGACTGCACTCTGCCCAGCTGCCAGCTCTTCCGCTGGGGTGTTGGGAACATAGTCCGGCTCAGTAGCCAGGGGAACATGGGAGTCAGTAGGGGTTAACATCTCCTCTGTTAACCCTGGGGCCAAGTTAGGAGTTAGCTGGGGAGGGGAATTCGTACTTACCCCCTCTTCCTGTTGTCCCTGTGAGGGTAGTTGGGGATCTGGACAGGCTGTCCAGCATCCCTGTAGGTCAGGCACAGAGACCACGGTCCCATCTGTGCCATCTGGGAGATTGGTGTCTTCCCTTGGTAGGGTAAGCTGCCGCTGGGGAGATAGGGTGCTGTGCTCCTCTCCCTAAAACACAGGCTGCCGCTGGAGAGGGAGACCGCCTGTCTCCACTCCCATAACATTGTCCTGCTGCTGGAGAGAGAGACCAACTGTCTCTGCTCCCTGTAGGACACACTGCTGCTGGGGAGGAAGGACGACACCTTCGGCTCCCTGTAACTTGCACTGCCGCTGGAGACTAGGTGTCCATATCCTCAACCTCCACAGTTGTCGCTCAAAGGCCATTGCCGCACTGTTCTCAGCACTCAACTGGCGCATTACTTGGTGGACCACCTCGTTCGAAAGGTCTGGGCCATAGCAGACCAACCGCCTCTTTACCTCCTCAATGTAAGCGTCATCCTCGTAGCGCCGTATCCTGTTGAGGTACTCTTCGCAGGGCTCTATCCATGCCTGCTCCATGCTGCTGTAGTTAGGGACGCTGTACAGTGGCTAGCGTTGCCCTCAATAACCTCTCATACGATACCAGTGTCTCCGAGCTGCTTCTCCTCGCACTAGGACGCCATCCCACCGCTGCCACCAATGTAACAGAGCTCCTTGTACTCCGACTGAGTACTCCTCCGTTGACGGATGCTCCTAGCGCTTCCTGAGGACTCCAAGCAGTGCAGCAGACACCACAACCACCGCAGACTCCGCAACCGCCGTATCTTGACTGGAGTCTCGCCGTCTTCCTTCCACCCTGGATCAGCTTCCGTCCTCCAGGACTGTGTGGGAAAGAACTCTTCCTTCCACCCTGTACGAACCTCCAGCATCCAGGACTGTGTGGTGAAGACCCCTCCTCCAAGGAGAGCGTGTCAGGAACAAGCTCTTAAAAGAGCTAAGTGACTCAAGCTCAGGGGAGCATGCAGAGCATAGCAATCCCCAGTGTGATTATAACAGCTCCCTCCAATAACAAGACAAGGCTACGTTTAGAGGGATCAAGAAGAACTGTCAAAACCTTTATTTCCCTTGGGACCAGCCAATAGGGTCACCACAATAACATTGTTGTGAAACCTCAATAAAATCACAAACAGTCAAACCATATCAAGCAACACACAGTGACTTATCACAACACAATGGCACATTTTTAAAGGGGTGGGGGGAGACAATATTTAACAGTAAATATCTCACCTGCCTGCAGAATTAGCAATATGCAAATCTACCCGAATATGCAAATAAACCAGTCTTGCCATTCAGGTAGTGCATATTGCTGTTGCTACCAACAGAGGGCACTAGACAAGCTCCATAGCCAAACCCACCTAGTTGGTAGCAAACCTCAGCAGTACAGGAGAGAAGGCAATACATTTCACAGTACACACACACACACACTATAAACAATTACATTACACACACCCTGCACCTATAATGGGTACAGGGTGACTAAAACATAAGATAAATAAAGCAGCCTACATAAATAGTCTGTCTGAAGGTAGACTAGGGGCTTTAAAGCCAAATACATCAAAGAGTCATAGTCACAGGGGAGGAGGCTGGCAAGCAGGCCTCTCCAGTACCAAGTGGCGAAGGGCACTTCGTCACAATGGGTTAACCCTAGAAGGACCTGGCACCCAGACCACTTCATTAAGCTGAAGTGGTCTGGGTGCCTAGAGTGGTCCTTTAAGCATGCTCAGGGAAATGGAATGGGCAAACAGTAGACCCCCAGACGCTGTAGAACTGCAACATCCATGATGATTTGCCATTCAAAAGCATTAAAAAAACACTTGCCAAGCCCTGGTTTGGACATTGCTATGTTGACAGGTGACACTTTCAGTGTTTTAAATTGTTACCAGCTCCTGCCAATCCATTTTCCCCAAGTGGGAACACAGACCACCACAAAATAATTTTCTGCCTTTGCATCTGACAAAGCTGAGTGAAATGTATAATGCAATTGGAAACAAGTGTTCTCAAATGGGAGTGATGGAAATGTATGCTTCTTTGACAGGTTTGCCTGGTTTGATCTGTATCATCTTTGAAACCGTTCCAGGAAAAGATCATTCAATATAAACCAATGGGCTACCTTTAAACTTACACTACAGGCACCAAAAAAGCAGTTTTGGTGTATAGATCATGTCTCTGCTGTCTAACTGCTTAGTTTTCTGCCATTCAGGAGTTAAATCACTTTGTTTATACAGCCCTAGTTACATCTCCCTGTGACATGCACAGCCATCCGAAACACTACCTGAAAATGAACCTAGTTATTCTAGCTTCCTGTAAATTCACATTCTGTTTAATTTAGAATTTTGTATCCACTGCTCTGTTAATAGCCTTTCACACCTTACAGGAGCATCCCGTGTGTAATTAAAGTTCAATTTACAGAGTAGGAGATAAAAACGTCTAAAGCAAGTTAATGCCTGATTGAAAATAAAACCATTTTTTAATTCAGACTGTGTCAGTCGCAGCCAGAATTGGTGTGGCTAGGGCTGCATAAACAGGAACAACAAGGATTTAACAAGGATTTAACTAAATGGCATATAATTGAGCAGTGAGACTGCTGAATCATGATCTATACATCAAAACTGCTTCATTAAAGGGACACTATAGCCACCAGGACAACTACAGCTTATTGTGTTTGTTCTGGTGAGTCTAATAATTCCCTTCAGGCTTTTTGCTGTAAAAACGGTCTTTTCAGAAAAAAGGCTGTGTTTACATCACAGCCTAGGGATACCTCCATTGGCCACTCCTCAGGTGGTGACCAGAGTTGTTTTTACTGGAGCAGTGCTCTACAGTGTGTATATAATTCAGTGTCATTCGGTGTCTCCACCCTCTGCCTGGATTGATTCAATGCATCGCTATGAGGTGATGCTGATTGACCAGGCCTGTGTTTGGCGTGTGCTGGTTCTGCCCCTGATCTGCCTCCTTGACACTCTGAGCCAACCCTATGCTTTCTTATGGGCAACCATTGTGCTTGGCTCAGATCACCAATTCTGATGATGTCAGCCAAGCAGGCAGATCAGGGGCAGAGCCAGCAGCAGCAGACTGGAATAAAAATAAGATACTACTATATTTACCAGTTTAAGTGGGAGATATGGGAGGGAGGGGGGTAAGGGAGTTACATGGTGTTTTTAACACTATAGGGTCAGAAACATGACCCTAGAGTGTTCCTTTAAGCAAAAGTTGTTTTGATGCTTTAGGATCCCTTTAAGTTTTTCTCATAATGTTTGCTCATCAGATGTTGAATTCTAGCTGGATTCTGGTTGACTGAAAGCACCATTCAGAATACAGCATAGATTTGGGATGTAATATAATGCCTTGGTACTGTGCTGACTATTAACAAATTGGGCCTGATTTACTTTATTGATTTTTTAAAAAAATTGAATAGAATTTGCAACACTTATTCTAAAAAAAAGGTTAAATGAATCTCATGAGAGATTTGCAAAAATATATCAATTGTACACTAAATTATTTCTTAGACCTAAGCAGATAAAAACAAGCTAGTTTTTCAATTTGACACATGTGGCTGGATATTGGACATATATAGGATTGAATGTAAATATAATCGCACAAAATCTTGATTCATAATTACCTTTCATAGTTTTTTCTGTTGATTACTGTACTGTGCAACACCCCATGGTGGTCAGTACAAAGAGTGTTCAGGCGTCTAAATAGGCTGCTGATTGTGATCTCTGCTCTTTAACATTTTTGCGAGCTGTGTGACCAGATGACTAGAGGTGCCCTGTGGTGTAACATCAACAATTTCTGCAAATCCATTGTCCACCCTGAATGCAGAACTGTTACAAGCAAATCGTAGCCAGTTTTCTCTTGCATACGGCTGTTAATTCTATACACATGTACCCAAAAGAGTCAGGTCCATTTCAAAAATCTATTACCCACATTAGCATTTTTATTTTCTCAGCGGGAAAGATATTTTTTTTTTCCCTAGTCAGTTGAGCTACTGCCTGCTTTTCATAGAATAAATTGCCATAAATTCACTTAGTAACTGTGCATAATAATGGGATATATCATATACGCTGGCATCTGACAGACTTCTTCTGTGTCGGCACGAGGGTATGTGTTTCATGAAATCCATATTACGTTTACCGCCTGCCTGATTTACGCTCAGGCCCACATTATAAGGTAAGAGAGAAAATGAGGATATGTTGACTAGAATTGAGTTAAGATGAATTTACAGAGAAAACACTATATTTACCAGTTTATATGTATATAATAACTCTTCACAAAGACGCTGAGTTTTTCAGGAATCATGTTAGAAATAGGCAATATTCTATCTTGACAAACAATGCATTACCAAGGCCGCTCCTGATCATCCTGATTTGTTTTCATACAGTGAATAAGCTTTTCCTGAGTTCTTTAAAATCAAGTAGGATAATACTTTGGTGAATACATTACAGTTACTTGTAAAGGTAGATTCTACTATGAGTGGATGCCTCTACATTTCATTATATGGATCATAGGTGCTGCTACATTACAATGCAGCCTATAGTGGTTGATCCCATCTTTGTTCATGCCCCACTCTGATTGTTCCTTAGCTTAATTCAGCATTTGGACATGTTGAGAAGATGTTGGGAGATTTAGCAAACATTTCCCCAACATGTCCAAAAAGGGGAGTAGTAACAACTGTAATGTGCTAGCTGATTTCCATTGTGATTACTCCACTTTAGTAATTTAGACCACTTTGTAGAACAGGACGCATTGATAAATCTCCCCATGTCTTGGACATGGAGGGAACTTGCAATAGACTGCTATAATAAATCATGATTTACTGTTATTTAAATGCCATTATTAGTACTTATCCCAATAGCAAGTGTTAAATGCCATAAGTGGATCACCACTTATATACAGCATGTATCCTTACTTCTGGCTCCTAACCTTTAACTCCTGTAAACAAATTACATGCCTCCCATTCGTCCCCTGTTCATTGAGACAGTTCTGATTTCCTGGTCCTGCCCTCAATCCCGACTTTGTTCTCTGGTGTCTGTCTTTTGGGGACACCAAAAAATTCTACCAAAATGTGTAGCGTGAGTGTAACATTAGATGCGATTGTGCTACCCTGAGGGTCCAGGACCCTGCACAAAGCCCTGAAACACTCTTCTCAGTGGGCTTAGCTACTTGATTGGCAGGGAGTCTGGTTTGAAATCATGTCTAGTTTAAATGTTCCTACTAAACTTCAAAAGGATCATTATGGTAAAGTAAAAACAGTTTAAAATGATATGCTATATGTTTAATAGGATTATTAGCAATATAATAGGTGATTATATATGTACCACTCTATAAGTAACATTGAGTTTCCTTGACTTACATCTTGCAGTGGTGAATTTGACTACCAGATAACTCTTCGCACAGACCTCTACACCACGCGACATACCCAGTGGTACTATTTCAGAGTAAGGAACACAAGAGCCAGCATTCCCTACCGATTCACCATCGTCAACTTCATGAAACCCACCAGCCTTTACAACCATGGAATGCAGCCTCTCATGTACTCGGAGAAGGAAGCCGAAACACGCCACATTGGTTGGCACAGAATTGGGGATGAAATAAAGTACTACAAGAATAACCTTGGACAAGATGAAAAGCTGTATTATTCTCTTTCATGGACCTTCACATTCCCACACAGTATGGACACTTGCTACTTTGCCTACTGTTATCCTTACACCTACTCCAACCTGCAGGACTACTTGGCAAACATTGCTAATGACCCCGAACGTTCAAAGTACTGCAAGATCCGAGTTCTGTGCCATTCGTTAGCTGGGAACATGGTTTATGTGCTGACCATCACCAACCCTTCAACCACAGGAGAACTAAAAAAGAAAAGGGCTATAATTGTAACAGCTCGTGTTCACCCGGGTGAGACCAACAGTTCATGGATGATGAAAGGGTTTCTGGATTACATATTGAGCACCAAGAGAGATGCCTGTCTTCTGAGGGACACATTTGTGTTTAAAGTGGTTCCCATGTTAAATCCAGATGGTGTGATTGTGGGAAACTACCGCTGCTCTCTTAGTGGACGAGATCTAAACCGCAACTACAAAACCAGACTGAAAGATTCCTTTCCTTGCATATGGTTTACCCGTAAAATGATCAGTCGGTAAGTATTCATGCTTACAGACAATATTATTTTTGAGGATGAGTTGAATGGTCAGCTACAGTCAGAAGAGGGTGGTTCATACACTTGTGGCTGAATTCAACACCCATATATTGATATACAATAAATGGAAAGCTGCTCGAGTTGTGAGGTATCACATTATTTATTCCTGCAGCCACCACCAGTATAACAAGCACAAGGTGAGGTAGCATTCACAGGGAGCTGTGCATGCCTTAAAGATGCAGATTTTGTTTGTTGGAACTCCATTGCCACCCAGACTATGTTATGAATTTCACTTTGTGATCTCTGCCAGGGGATCATTGACACCATAAATAAACAATATATACATGTAGCTTGCAAAATATTGAGGCTGCAGTTCATAACAACTGCATGTTTGTAGCCTTTGGAGGAACAGCCCCCTGCCCTATGTTAGCCCTTAGCAGTCTATAATGTCAAGGCTGCATATTATGGTCACCACTAATGATTTGAGAATTGTTTAATCCTGTACTCTCCAGTAATATTGTGAATATTGTGAATGCTGCTGAATGCTATACTTACTTTTAATTATATGTTTAGGTTTAATCATCAAGGTTTAATCGTGTGCTTATCAACAACTATGATAATTAAGGCTTGATATTATATAATTACATGATTGAGGAAAAATTATTCACTCACCAGCCGAGCCAGGGTACTACTGGCATCATATTAACTACAGTGAACTGCTTGAAGCATCCATTTAAGGCAGGACTGCATACATTCTGGTGCAACATCTAAGTTTAGCACAATCACCATAGAAACCAATGGAATGTTTTTCCTATCGCCACTTTACCATGGAATTACTCCAGCTTTACCTTGATTAACCCAATGAACAACTATGAGGAAATAACAACCTGGTTAAAAAAGTAACAACTGAATAATTTTCTAGCTGTCTATTTTGACCAAAAACACAATTTTGTCCTACAATTTCAATGACACAATATAAAATTACACCTTCTGCTCCTTCACCTATTCTCAGGAGGTTTGTTGTAAAGCCTCTCTCACTGGATTAGTGATTAATATTAGAGCATTTAAGATCATATACTAGTCGCAGACATAGGCAACCTTTGGCACTCCAGATGTTGTAGACTATATTTCCTTTGATGCTTTGTCAGCATTATTATTATTATTATATTTATATTATTATGGCTGTTAGAGCATTATGGGAGATAATATTCGCAATATCTGGAGTGCCAACAGTTGCCTACCCCTGCTCTAGTGGTTTGGCAAAATTCACCCTAAGTAAAAGATGTTATTCTGGTATTTATTGTTGCTGGGATGGCATGCCTCTTTTATAGGCAACCCCAATTTTCCACAGCAATAATACTCACAGTAATATAAATATAAACTACAATACATGTGTTTAGAAATCAGTTTGTGTTAATTAGATATGTCATTGTTAATCTGAATGACATTTTAGTTGCATAAATTATTAGTAATGCACCTTAATTGTCTGAGAACAGCCACGCCACTGGCCGAACCCTCACTCACACCACTAAAATTAATGTGCCCCTCTTTGTCCATGTAAATTGCTGAGAGTTATTGGGGTTTTTTTTAAACTAATTTTAGGAATTATTGAAAACTAATAAGAGAACTGCAAAATTTAGACCAAACAAATGAACTGAAAATGTGTGCAGTTTCTCATACTTTTCAATTTGTGCCTAAAATTTGCATTCTCCATAATCCCTGTTTTACCTATTTAACCCCTTGGTGAAACTATTGCTAGAAAAAGACTCAATTTTAAGAGCAATCATCCACAATCACTACCACTCATAACCATTTTCTCAGCAGTAACATATTTTTCATGAATTTGCAGTAGGCCTTGAAAAATAGAAGACAAGTTTTCAGTGCATTATAAATAAAACAGAAGATAATAATAATTATTATTACTATAGTAATAATAATGCAAAGTCTGTGCTGCCAGTGTCCCTTCCACTTGAACAGTTTAAATCTCTCAATGTAGGAATGATTACCTTTAATGGCCTATTTTATTCTGTCAGTCAGTTTGATGGCAGCCAGGCACTTATCACAGCAAAGATTATTTTACTTGATAATGTTTAAGAAAAAACTATTTTGTATTTTCTTTACACTGCATAAAAGAAGAGAGAGCAATCCTTTGTATTATGTAGTCCCTTAACGCTCTCTAGTGGTCAGATAGTTTATAATCTCATCATTTTTAAACCTTCAACATCATGTATAACTAACTAGTCACGGCTATGCTGGTGTTTACGCACTCTATTTACGTAAATATAATTTTTTTATAATTATATATTGTATCAGTTTCTGCATCAATGCATTAGGAGTTGATATAAGTAATGTATTTTTTATGTACATGTGCTTTGTTAGATCACCATGCTTTAGCACAGAGGTAGGCAACCTCCGGCACTCAAGATTTTGTGGACTGCATCCCCCTTAATGCTCTTACACCAATAAGAGCATTGGCAAAGCATCATGGGAGGTGTAGTCCAAAACATCTGGAGTGCTGAAGGTTGCCTATGCATGCTAGCAGATTACATATGGTGTGTGGGCTGAGATGCTGGACTGTACATGAAAAGCACTTTGTGCAGGAATTGTTATATGAAAATATTTAATCAGCAGAAAATAAACTGTAATATGCTTACATAATAATCAAAAAGGACCAACCAGTGTGATCAGTTGTGCCTATTGTATTGGATTTTCACTGATTAACTCCTTTAGGATAACAGGCGTTTTATGCCGTCCTTAAGGAGCCGAGCCTAAACTCCAGCGAGCGGCATAGAACGTCCACCCCACTTAACCGATCCCCGACGTTCCCCCGCCAGTGATCGTCGTTGCTCCTGGTCTGGAGGGGCTGCCTGACAGCCCCCCCTTAGCAAATTAGGCCCCCGCGGTCCATGTGATCGCTTTAAAAAGAGCGGTCACATGGCCGCAATAGGAGTTCATACATCTGCCGGCAGGGGTACTGCCTGTGCTGTCAGGCAGTCTCCCTGCTGCTGAAAAAATAAAAAATAATGATTAGTAAATAAAATTTTAAAAAAATTAAATATATATATATATATATATATATGAGATATATATACATATATTATATCTATATATAATATGTATATATATCATATATATATATTGTGTCATACTAAGTGTATTTTTAGATTAATATATACATATATTAATTTAAAAATACACGTAGAATTAAATTACACACATATATAATATATTAATATTATATAATATATATAATATTTTTTTAATTATATATATGTGTAATTTTAGTCTAACTATATTTTGATATTAATATATATTTATTTATTTTTATCGAAATACACTTATTAGAATGAAATTATATTTATATGTATATATAAATAAATAAATACAAATAATACAAAATATATATATTCATATACATAATTACATAAATCATTTCATACATATACACGTAGACCTCAAATATATAAATATGTATATATATTTCAATTCTCCGTGCATATTTATGTAATATTTTTACATAATTAAGTAATTTTATTGATTGCAATTTGAAAGACCTGCCTGACAACCCAGGCCGCAAGTCCAGAGAATTTAATTTGCTAGCACTATATTTAACCCTGTAACTTTCCAAGACACCCTAAAACATGTAAATGGGGGTACGGTTTTACTTGGGAGACTTTGTTGAACAAAAATATTAGTATTTTAAAACAGTAAAACATATCACAACAATAATATTGTCAGTAAAAGCGAAGTTTTCACACACAAACATCACTTTCTCTGATGATATCCTTGTTGTGATACGTTTAATAGTTTTGAAACACTCATATTTGTGTTCAGCGAAGTCTCCTAGGCATAACAGTAACCCCCATGTACTGGTTTTATAGTGGTTTAGAAAGTTACATGGTCAAATATAAGGCTTGCCCATTTTATTTTTTTCATTGAAATTTGCATTTTTTACACACAAATATAAATGCTAACTTTGGCCAGTGTTTGTGACTAAGTGGCTACTAAAAAAGACTAGACATACCCCATATTGAATACCCTGCATTGTCTACTTTTGCAAATGGTATGCTGTCATGGGGGTAATTCTAATTTCTGGGCTACGATACAGTGTCAAAGGCAACATAACCAGTCTGGCAAATTTCAATGTGCATGAACTGAAAAATGAACCGTGTTATATTTGACCCTGTGACTTTCCAAAACACCATAAAACCTGTACTGTTGTACTTGGGAGACATCGCGGAATACAAATATATGCATTTTATTGCAGTAACAGCTAACAGCATTATAACATTCAGAGTTAAAATGCCACGCAGAACTAAAAAAACTTTTTAAGAATCTTAATTTCTCACACTTTTTTAGATTTTATAACAAATTATGTTTTATATATAAATAGTTCATGTGAAATCAAAGCCCTGTTTCTCCTGAACAAAATTATATATAATACATGTGGGTGCTTTTAATATGAAAGAAGTTAATTACGGTTGAACAGACATATAGCGCAAATTCTAGTTTTTGTTTACGTTTTGTTTTGATCACAACTTGTACAGTTGGCTCAGTCCTTAACCCCTGAAGGACCAAACTTCTGGAATAAAAGGGAATCATGACATGTCACACGTGTCATGTGTCCTTAAGGGGTTAATGGGTTAAATACAGGAGTATTACCTTATTTTGTTGTTTTTTTTAACTTTTGTTCCCTCATTGTAAATCATTGCAGAATTTTTTGCCGCTAAATACATAATGATAATAAATTCCTTTCCCATCTTACAGTGTGATGGAGGAGCGGGAGGTGCTTCTCTACTGTGACATGCATGGGCACAGCAAGAAGCAAAATGTCTTCATGTACGGGTGCAAAGGCAAAAGTGTCCATGCTGGAGATAGCGACTTGAGTGAGCGAATTTTCCCATTAATGTTTAGCAAGAACTCTCCTGAAAAGGTAATTCAATTAATGTTCTAACAGCCTAACAGTATTTTTACTTTCGTTCAGGGATATTCACTAAAATGAGCATTCAAAGTAAACTAAAATTACATTTTAAACTTAGAGGGTTACTCCAACCAAAAAACAGTTTTCATAAAACAATGATTTTAGTTAGAGTAGCCCATTGTGAGGTGCACATACAGAGTTTAGGCTCCATGACTATTTCAACTCATTGAAGTGGTCAAGGTACTTGGTGTGAACCTTTAAGGCCAGTAAAACAGAAAAAAAACCATAGTAGATTTTTACAATGTAGCTCAGTTAATTTGACCTTAAATTTTAAATTTACTTTGAATTCACATTCAAATCTCACTTTATTAAATAACACTGTTAGTGTCATTCTCAAAATATAATAAAAAAACAAAATGTCTTCCTTTAATCGCATAGAAAATGTGTTCTGTTCATAAAAATCTATTACCCTTTCAAAAAGGCAAAGAGCATTGTAGGATGAATATCCTGTAGCATCAGTAACACCAGTGGTTGAATTTTCTAAAGCTCGTGTGTTTTGTCCCAAACCATCCATAGGACTATTCAGTGATTATCTCAATTTTGCATAGCACATAGAGCTATCAGAATGACTGTGAACATATCCCAGGTATTTGGGTACCTGTTGCTATGGTAGCGTGGTTACCATGTCAGTAAAAATGTGCAGGGTAACACCACTTCAGGAACCAGAAGGCGCAGATCAGTTAATGTCCCATGGAATTAGATCTTCAAAGCAGTGTCTGAACATTTGGTCCTCACAGGACAAATGCTAAAACCCCTCTGGATGGACTATGCTTGATATTGCTGACATATTGACTGTGTATAAATTAGAACATGGGCTCAATCCTACAAAATGGAAGACTCAATTGAGATGTGTCAAATATTAAAACAAAGGAGTCAATTATTGACTTATTCACTGTTAAGTGCATTGCATTGAAAGAAAAACAGTCAAGTCTGTGTAAATATATGTGATTGAGAAAGACTGCTTTTGAACAATATGACTGTTTTCTGGAGCAGAGATCATCCTCTGGGTAGTAGAACTTTGACATGTACGTTTGCCCCTTGAGGTGCAATGTTATTAGATATTATTAGGTCCCTATTCTGTTTTCATGGAAAGTGAAGAGTTTTACATTTACAGTCCTTTGAACCACTGGTGGCAAATGTCCTTCTGGAAATATAATATGATGGAAGCTTATTACCACAATGAACATTCTATATAGTTCACCAGAGTTTTAGTTATCATTTCCACTTGACACCTAGCATATACTTGGCATGACACCTAGCCATTAAACTGCTAAATAATACAAATCCTTCTGGAGATGATTTATATCAGAGGAGAAACCTTCATGAACAAAGCATTACAACAAGTGGAGCCCTAGTGACCATAGGAACAGCTAAAGTGAATAGACAGTTTGTAATTATTGTGCTATCTGGGCAAGCAGTGAATATAAGATATGCTTAGTTATCTAGATTGTATCTAGGACATTTCAGATTGCAAGTGCTGGCACACTATAAACCTTTTATCTAGAAATGCCTTCATATAAATAGCATTTATTTAAAGAAACACACTACAATTGTTCAGTTGTATGTAATGTGTTACAGCTGTAAGCAGACCTGTATTTGAAGTGTTACTCTATTAACTCCAGAAGTTGTGTCCTCAATGGGGTAAAGAATCAGTCAAGAAAACTCTGGTGTTGGTTTGAGTGATCCTTGCAATCCTGGTCCCCCAGGTCAAAACTGTAAAGGAAAAAAATAACATTAAAACTAACCTGCATTCCAGCACCAAAGCCAAGTTATCCCCTCAACCCAAACCTTCTACATTGACATCACTCACCCTAGTTGCTCGGAGAAGGGGAACTGGCTAAGGGGAGGACATGAGCAGCTTTATGTCAGTAATACATAAAATATTGTTTGGGTCAACAGATAAAGAAATAGAGATGTTTCATAACCTTTACATATATAATTAAAGGAACAGTCAAAATGTCCATGGTAGCATGGATCAAAGCATACTTTTATCCCATTTTCATTTATTTATGGTTACTATCTAATAATTCTGATAGGTGAACATTAGCTAGTACATTAATGATTTTTGGAAGCATTGTCAGGTGATCTCTGAGTTAACCTGTAAAAATCTTCATTTTAAAGTTCGCAATTATCGTTATTCTCACCAAAACAGTGAGTTGATTGGACATTGGTATTAGCAACCTCAGTGCTATAACTAGAACAGTAATAGCTAAGAGTTAGCTATCCCGTTGATCCTTCATCCTCAATTATTCTCAGTGTTAGCGACCATTTGGCTATGAAGATTTTGAAAACCTCATGGGATTTGTAACCAGGAAATAACCAACAAATGTACTTTGAAAATTCCTTTTGGCTGCTTATTAACTAGAAGAATTCTTGAAACAGAACTTGAATTTAATGTCAGAGTCATCGTACACTGAATATATAGATTCATGTAGCTTTGCTTGTGTAGTTACTTGTTTAAGCCCACATTCTACAACATTTCACTCATAATGGACCTTACCAATGCCCCTTTTAGTTTTCTTTCTCAGCCTGCAAGTTCAAAGTCCAGAGAAGCAAGGAAGGTACAGGACGTGTTGTGATGTGGAAGCTGGGAGTCAAGAATAGTTATACTTTGGAGGTCACTTTCTGTGGATCAACACTGGGTAAGAGACACCACAGTACATGGTCAGTCCAATGTAGATCTTAACTCTCATTAACCTTTAGGAGCCACAAAGGCAATCTGATAATTTTTTATTAGAGCTGCAGTCCTATGAACTTGACCTATGTTATTTCTTCTAGTAACTTTTTCCCTAATGACAAATAACTTCTGGACCTTAGACATGGTTATGCCTATAACTGATGTTTTATTCTTGGAATTCATTGTAATGATGCCTGATAAAACACAGTGACATGAGTTTTAGTATATATATATATATATATATATATATATATATATATAATACATTCCAGTTTGCACTTTGAAGCCTCTAGAGAAATCCATTTAGCGTTATTTGCATGGTTTGCCTTGTGCTGCATATTGATTGATATCCCTGGTGTCAGGATACATACTCAAACTTTGGAAGACTATAAAAGTTGTACTTATCCCTAAAAGTGGTGACAATACTTTGGTCTCTAACTATCGCCCGATATCATTGCTCCCTGTATTGTCAAAAATCTTGGAAAAATGCATCCACTCGCAACTATGTAAATATTATCAACGATCAAATTATCTGACCCCTGATCAATCAGGTTTTCGTCCAAATCAAGGCCTTTGACACAGTAAAAACTCAGACATTTGTGATTGTCCGCTAACCTGGTTTTGATCGTATGTTTCAGACCAGTTGCAATATGTGGCCATTTCTGATAGCGCTTCCCTCCCTCTTCCAGTCACGTGTGGTGTTCCCCACGGCTCCATACTCGGCCCCCTGCTATTCACATTATTTATAAATGATCTGCCTAAGGTATACAAATCCTCAACTGTACATATGTATGCAGACGACACAGTAATCTACGCTAGTAAACCCAAGCTACTGCAGCTTGAGGCTGTGCTCCAAAACCAATTCACAGAGGTAGAAAAGTGGATAGCGGATAACAAACTCTTCCGAAACACTGACAAAACTGTTACAATGATCTTTGGAACTGTACCTAAATTACGTAAACTACAAAATCAACAATTGTGTATGAGAACAAATTCAAATATCACACTGACAGCAGTCTGCTCTTTTAAATATCTAGGTATGTTGCTAGATCCCAATCTATCTTTTCTCCTTCATATTGAAAAAAATTTCTTCAAAACTTTACCCAAAACTAGGTGCCCTGTACAGAAACAAATTCTGCCTAAGCCCTACAGTAAGGAAACAGGTAGTGCAACAAATGCTAATGCCTGTCATTGATTATGGGGATGTAGTGTATGCACCCGCACCGCAAACCCACCTTAATAAACTTAATACGTTATATAATTAATTCTGCCGCTTTGTACTAGAATGTAATTACTTTACCCACCACTGTGACATGTTAAAAGAGCTAAACTGACTGTCGCTAGACTCCTGATGCACTCTTAATCTTCCCATTCTTATGCATAAGAGCATTTCTGGGAAGCTCCCACCCTACATGAGTAGAATACTCTCCCCACCTGTTCCCACCTCCTATAACCTCCGATCCAGTACTAGCACAATATTTAGCATACCACAATACAAAAATAAAGTGGCTTGATCCTCCTTTTCCTACAGAGCACCGCAATTATGGAATTACCTCACGGACACAGTCAAATCCTTATTCAGTCTAAAATCTTTTAAGAGATCTATGGCAATATACCTGAGCACAGAATGCACCTGTCATGGTTGAATATATTTATTACCTGTTATGTATTAAATTTATCTATGTGTGTGTATATTAGTTTGTATATTGTATTTTTGTAATATTGTATCCTATTGTAACAATGCAATGTTTTGTGGACAAAGACCCAGGACATACTTGAAAATGAGAGAAATCTCAATGTGTCCATCCTGGTAAAATATTTTATAAATAAATAAATATAGAACGCAAAGAAGAAGAAGGCCAGCTGGATGATGTGCCCAGCCCCTGTGCCATCAGTGTGACCTCACTCATTTTATTTGCAACCATTGAGATAATTTTAAAAGGTAGAGTAGATTCCTCCACTGTCTTATATGTACAGTGCAGATGGGTATGCTTTACTGCATAATTAAAAATTAAATCCTTTATTGGTGGACCTGTTAGGACTTTGGTAGCATTTATTTGCATTCAATATGTCAAGGAGTCTTGGGAACCCCCTGGCCACACCCTATGTAAATAAGATGGGTGTCATTTAGGCTTAACTTCCCCTCGTCCTGTTATTATTGGGAGAGGCACAACAGCCAGAGTTTTTAATGTGTGTGTGTGGGGAATGGCTACTTTGGAATTACACTCCTGCTTAATAAACGGTCTACCAATTTATTAAACCCACTCCATGGCATACAAATCTATATTAAACCAGTGGTGGCTAGATAGGCGAAATGGAGGTGTTTGACACTATTCTTGGATTTTAACTATACCTACTTACTTGTGTGGCTCTGACAATTTAACCCCATGTACTCAATCTGACCCAATGCCAGGTAATGTGCTCTACAACCTCATGAACCTATAGATACACATATTGGGAAAGCAACAACATCTTTAAAAAGGTCTAACACTTCCTCTTGATACAGTTGTCCAATGACAGTCATAGAAGACAGGACAAGACACAGAGTGTCCAAGATTCCAAAGCCAAAATGTGACCTCAGAAATCCTGGGAGGTCTATATCCAGACAATGACCAACAGAAACTGTATTGGGGTGGTGAGGAACTGAACCAGGCTTTACTGTCCTAAACACAGTGACAGTGTGTTCAGTCGTAAAAATCAATGCAGTGGTGGAGATTAAATAGGCAGATTTTTTGAAGGAACACTCAACTGCCGAAATTAGGGGGGGAAATAAATACATCACTGTTTAGTAGATACACCCCAATAAATGTATGCATGCATTTTTATGCATGTATTCATTGGGGGCATATCTTAAAACAGTTTGCAAAAACTTTAGTTCTTAGAAACTGCAGCCTTTGCAAGCCATCTCCTTTTACCCCGGAAGAGACTTTCAGTCTTTTCACTGGGAAACAGCCTTCTCATTGAAAAGCCTCGGAAGGTCTCATCTGTGCACACACAACTGTGTATGTACTAGTAGCATACTGATTTGAAATACATAGTGATCTGATTTGATCACTCAAGTAGAGTGGGCCTGACACTTCTGCAGGTGTTTCATTAATTATTTATGAAAGGGCCGATTTCAAATACAAATCGGCATTTTAATAAACTCATTATTATGGGATACTCATCACCCACAAAGCCCATTATTGGTGTGGAGTGATCCTTTAAATCAGGGGTGGGGAACCGTCGGCCCTCCAGATGTTTTGGACTACATCTCCCTTGATGCTTTGCCAGCATTATGGCTGTAAGAGCTTTATGGGAGATGTAGTCCAAAACATCTGGCGGGCCGAAGGTTCCCCACCTCTGCTTTAAATGAACCCCTGTCCACCTGCCTACAAAAAGATCCTTTGAACCCCTGCAATATTATTCCATCCTAAGGGTGGGAAAGGGTCACTTGGTTCCAAGAAGTGCCAAGAAGTGTGATTTTCCACCCCCCACCCCATGCAGACCCAGAAAAGCTTAACATGGCTAGGGGTATGGTCTTATGCTATTACTTCTTTCCCAGCTTTGCATTTAACTAAGAAGATGTGATTTGACAACAGGTTTAGTTAATTCTTCTTACAGGGTTATTTTGTCCTACATATTGTATTTTGGTTGTCCTCTAATGAAGAAACTCATGGGTCCATAAAACATTGTTTATTTACATCAACATTGTTATTTATTGATATGGTGCCAACATGTTCCGGAATGTTACACATATTAAAACATGAAACGATCTTAGCCATCCTTGTGGAAGGTGTATTGTTCCTGGCTGTAATAGAATTCCCGCAGCTGGATAAATCCTCTACAGAGCAATACAAGCAGTGCCGTACTGTAATCAAGAGGTTCCATCACGTGATATTTCCCAATGGCTCCTTTAATATAGTACTTCATTAGCATGCTGTCTTCCAGTTACAAAGCAGGGTAGTTTATCCTGAAATTGGCTTCTCCTCTGTACTCTGATGAATCCCTCGAGGTGTCTCTAGGGTTTATCATCTCCCGATCTCCATTCTCTTATATCCTGTAAGCTCCATTAACCGAAATACTCATCTGCAGATTAAACATTGTGTGACATTTAACATTTTTCAAAAGCAGATTTTATAGACCTTAAGGAAAACAGAAAAATGTTGGCAAATTAAACTATTCTCTCTGTACTTGTATCAGAGAAGCTGTTTTTTTTTAGGAAATTAAATTGGGTGTCACGTATCTCAAATTGCATTTTTAATTAAAGGTAACAGACGCGGAACCCATTTCAGCACAAAAGATTTGCAGTCCCTAGGATATCACTTCTGCGACACACTCTTGGATTATTGTGATCCAGACAAAAGTAAGGTAAGGACAGTCTGACTCTCCAGATCAAGAAATAGTTGAGAGGGATCACCTACTAGTTGAACTAGGTGTGCCCACGGGGCCTCTTTGCAATAGCCACCAACAGCAAGCAAACAAAGCTCCCACTTTTTTTTGGAATAAAATCTCCTTTACTTAAAACTCAGGTTTTGCGGCTCTTTATTGATTTGTTCACTATCCAGATGAGGTTTGTCTCATTGGTAGTATATACAAAAAATAGAATACACGTGTTATGTAGTAAAAGGACAAAAATGCCAATGGATTGGAGCAGCCAAACTCTCCAACTGCAAGCAAAAATACTCAAAAATTCTGTGACAAGTAGGTACCCTCATTTTGTACATCAAAGCTCTAGACTTGGTTAACAAATTGCAAACAACATGACCGTCATTCTGTGGTTATATTGCAACTCCCATAAGTGCCAGAAAGTTTCAGACTGACCCAGAGTGATGGGTAGTGGCTTTTCACAGTAGCGCAAGCTCATACAGAACCAAGCACACTGATTACCTTTGTATGCAGCTTTATTGGTACAAGAGTAACATTTCAGTTCTCACTGGAGATTAATGTTCAGAAAACGTAACTGTTTTACACAGCACTGATTGCCAGTTCTGCCATCAGAAATTTTGAGGCCCCTGACAAAGCTCAAGGCATGGGCCCCCAGAGTCTGCCCATAGGGCCCACCCATGAATCTGCCCACCGTGCCCACATGTGAAGATTGGTATTTGTGAATGTTGGAGTTTGATTGCAGGCATGCAGTTGTGTGTATCAACTGCCACACACACTGATACACATACATGCACACACACTGACATACATGCAAATATACAGACACACAGTTACAAACAAGATACACATACTGACACATAGTTACACACACATACACTCAGATAATCAGTATATATGTGTACATATTGGGAATGTGGGGGGCCCCAGGACTGCCAGGCCCATGACAACCATCATGCTTGTCACCTCGATGGCAGCCCTGCTGATTTCTGTATGCTAGGCTTGACAAAGGCTCCAATATGAGTCTCACTGTGTCACCAATATATACAACTGTTATTATTGTGTTGCTGGAAGCTTAATATGAGTACAATTAAAATATGGATGTCAAAATACTGTGAGAATAAGGGATTTGTTTTGTGCTTATGTTTGTGAGAAGGCTGCTATGTTTTAGTTTGAGCTGTTTGTGTGCATTTTGGGAGGCTCTGTGTGTTTGTAAGATTTCAGATCTCCTACATTTATGAGACTGCACTCCATGTATTGCATCAAAAACAGAGAATATAATAACTCTGAGAATGGGCAAAAGCTTGAAAAATACAACTACCACAGACAATCGTTCCTGCTTTTTCTGTGCCTCATCAGCAAGGTGTAGCCAATACTCCTCTATGCACAGTAAGCATAGGGACCGCATCTGGATTACCCTTTTAGCTTATTGAGAGCCAAAGCAAATGCATTGCAACAAAAATAGAGAATATGAGAAACTGAGAAAGGGCAAAAGCTTAGAGAAACTTAGTAGCTTGCCCTGTGGATAGTTCCCGCTCAGGTCTCAAAAATGTTTTTGCTCACTTGTGCCATTACAGAGAGTACCTGTACCATTTGCATATCAGACTGATCCCACCAATAAAGGCAGTTCAGAACTGAAATGTTGGCAAGTCCTCTTTGCATGAGAGATACAGCAACCCCGGACAATCATATTGGCTTCTTTGAGCCTCGTAAGCGAGCTGTAGCTGATACCCCTATAGACACAGTGAGCACAGAGTCCATGCCTGAATTACCCTTTTAGCTTATGGAGAGCACAAGCAAATGCATTGCAACAATAACAGAGAATATAAGAACTCTGAGAATGGGCAAAAGCTTCAAGAAACTTAGTAGCTTGCCTTTCGGTTAGTTTCTGCTCAGGTCTCAAAAATGTTTTTGCTCACTTGTGACATTATAAAGAGAACCTATTCCATGCACCCTTTGCCCGTGATACACATACCCCCTTGGAGAGCACATACTTAGATTTGATAACCAGGGATCTAGACCATTTACTTTTGTTTTGACTAGCATGAATGGTTAGCTGGGCACAATGCGAAAATGTATTTACAAAAAACTTGGGGTGTCAAGGATAACCATCACTAACTTGAATCATGTTCACTAATAAGTCTGGTGCTTTAAGGCAGAGATAACAAACATTCATAGCATTGGCCATTTTCTATCTAGATTTGACAATCTAGACTGTCTAAATCAGGCTTTCCCAAACTCCGACCCTCTAGATGTTGCTGAACTACAACTCCCATGATTCTCAGCCTATCTATTTTATTCATAGAATCGTGGGAGTTGTAGTTCAGCAACACCTGGAGGGCTGGAGTTTGGGGAAGCCTGGTCTAAATCTTGTAATATAAACCCAAACATTCCTGGAACAGTAGAAATGTCTTGGGATTTCTTGACTGTTTTTCTTTCAAAGTCTTTTTCAGAGTACATCTGGCCCAAGGGAAATATGGTTTTGTTATAGGTTCATCTGATTTAGGTTAGGGTTAATTATTAATGACATTCTAGCTCACAGTGTCAGCTGCACAACGTTTCTTTGCTTGGCAACAGTACCAATGAAAACCGTTAAGAAGGCTCTCATATTGAACATATAAAAGGTGCATTATAGAATGCAAACATATAATTTATTAACCTGTATCAACGAGGAACTGTCTTCTAGTATCACTCTGCAGCATAACTGGACAAATGTGGGGCCTATATTCCCTTATAGGATGTCTTTCCCTATCATTTCCTATGGACATTAAGATGAGGAAGAAGTGGACATTTTGGTGGTGTAGGCAAAAGTACATTTAAAAGAAATGGGATTTGAGCTGAATTAGGTGAGATTTTGAGTTAAGCAGGAATTATTTTTTTTAGGATCCTCTGGGTCAGATGGATAGGTCCTTTCAATTATTATTAATATTATTCATGTTATGTTTTTAGTTTTACGTTTGTCTCAAGGAACTGGAGGTGATGGTAAAACAGACGGTGCATTGCAAAAAGGACAAACTACCTTTGGACTCGTTTTTTGGAAGTGTTCTGTCAGATCTGGATTCTAGGTGAGCTATTTTCTTTGGAGCCTTTTTTCAAGCATATTCTTCTTATCTAATATAATTTAGCATAGTAATACATGTTAAATGGGTTGGCAGCCTGCTAGCCTCATGCTGTGAATATCATATAACTGCTCCTAAAATAAGCACTAAACCACCATCTACCACATTATTACATCTCAAATCACACCAGTTTAGTATAAATCTTCACTGGTATTTTTCCCTCTGCTGTCTCACAATGTATATTTATGTATTCTGTGTGTGTCTGTGTATCTATAGATATATGTAATGTTAAATAAAGACATTTACTACCTTACAAATTTTTGGTGGTTCCTCTCTCATAAAGCAATAGTGGTGTGTATTAAAGCACCCAGTTTATTTTAAACATTTATTTTTGATCACAAACCAGCTGCTTTCATTACAACTAGAACTGCAATTAACTTACCTTAATGTTCTTTGATTTCCAGCAGCGGAGGATCCGATAGCTCAGATTCCAATGGACCCCCTGCCCACCTGATGGAGCTGGCTGCTAAGGTACATATTTGAGTTGATAAGGATTATTACAAAGACATGATGAAGCCACATTTTCTGAATCAGACCCCTAAATACATTCTGCTCATACTCATCATCAATAAACCTAATCAATGATTGCATATTTGTAACCACCTATGCCTGCTGCAGGGTCACCATTGTCCCAAAGCACAGTCATCTTGTTTTACTGAAAGTTCTGCTTGACTGGAGGATTTATTTATCTTATATATTTATACATTGTGATGTATGTGTGTGAAATAACATTTCACTGTGATTGTGAATTAGCAAAGGCTTGTCTTGAGGCTATTTTGCAAGGTGTCCCATGTATTACATATCTAGATGAAGAGACTTGCACCCATCAAGTTCAGCCTTCCTCACATATGTTTTTTGCTGTTGATCCAAAAGAAGGCAAAAAACCCAGTCTGAAGCACTTCCAATTTTGCAACAACTAGGAAAAAAACTCCTTCTTGACTCCAAAATGGCAGTCAGAAATCTCCTTGGAATCAACAACTATTTTCCCACTAATTAGAAATGATATCCCTGTATGTTATGTTTCTGCAACAATTTCTGTTTAAACATCTGTATGGAGTCTGATAAAACCATCTCTTTAGGCAGAGAATTCCACATCCTTATAGTTCTTACTGTAAAAAAAACCCTTTATTTGCCTTAGACTAAATCATCTTTCTTCCAGCCTAAATGCATGACCTCGTGTCCTATGTATAGCCCTGTTTGGGAATAGATTTCCAGATAATGGTTTGTATTGGCCCAGAATATATTTGTTTAATGTTATCATATCCCCTCTGAGGTGCCGTTTTTCCAAACTAAAGAGATTGACCTTTTTTAACCTTTCTTCGTAACTAAAATGCTCCATTCCTTTTATCAATTTTGTAGTCTGTGTCAAAAAATGTATTCTCAATCTCCCCTGTGTCCATGACCTGTCCAGGGTATATGGTTCTAAGTAGCCATAATCATCCAAGCATGCTTACTATGGTGCTTTAGTGCCTGTACTGATCCATTGATGGGACCCATAAAACAACATAGTAATCATCACCCCATCTTATTAAGTTAGGTGTCCCCTGTGAAACATTGTTTATGCCCTTGAAATTCTAATAAACATTGGCTAACCACATGTCATGAATATTGAAGGTGCTTTTAAAAAATACTTTGATCAGAGATGTACTTGCAAAAATAAATAGTAGAGACTGCACTCTGTTTTTTTATTACAGTATAATTTTTATAAAAGCATGAATATATATGTAATAAGCATTATAACCACTATAGTGTAGTGTTCATGTTGTTATGAGTTTTGAGTGCCACTTCCTTATTTGTGTTAAATCATTTTGGAGTGGCTGTCTCTGGCTACAGTAGCTCAGATAAATCAGAAGAGTTAGTGTATATCAATCCAAAGGTGTCCAACCATGGGTAACAAAGCCAGACTGTGTGCACTGGGGCATGATAGTATTGGGTGTGGAATAACCAGTACTCACAGTCTATCATTGTCAACCAGATTGGACGAATACTGTAGAAGAGTAACTTCAACCTATTCTATATGCAAGTGACATAATGCAGTTGACAAAAAACCAAGGGGTTGCACCCAAAGACTCCTTGCACCATAACCACTACAATAAGTTGTACTGGTGCTTTGACCACCTCTTTATGTAATGGCATCTGGCAGCCTTGTAAGCAGTGTATGCACATCTGTTGTAGAATAAAAATATATATTGTTTTATTTATTTTTTAGTTTTACCATACTCATAGGAAGTAAGAATTCCTTGTGTATTTGTAGGTGAGGCCCAGGAAGAAGCTGATGAAATCAAGAAAAGAGAGGAATACTCTTAGCAAGGATTGGGGGATGAACACAAAGCATTATGTGCTGGTAAGGATCGGCATAGTTCATATGTATTAAGAATCTAAGAGGTCTAAATTGCAGAGCATGTTAAAGAAGTACAATTTAATTTATTTTTCACAACATTTTTTACAAAGTAAAAACATTGTAGAAACCAATGCATGTCCATCCATGCAACTAATGCAACAATCATAGTGTGGCAGAAATGTAGACAAATGTTTTGATAATAACATCACGTAATCACAGAAGGTGAATTTGAGGACTGGAAGCTGAGGAGTTTAAAAAGCAGCATTGATTGTTTCCAAAAATACATGTACAAATGGTAAACAGCAGGTAAGCAAAAATGAATTACAGTAGAGTTGAAAAATAAATCCCAACAACATATTGACCTTGGGCTCACCTAGGAGGTTAAAGGTTGAGATCAGAGATGTCTTTTTAATGCAGTTAAAGCATGAAGTCAAATGAGAAGAGGTAAAAGTAGAGTAAAAGGATTATGCAATTGCCACTGTTCAAAAAGTGAAGAGCTATTACTTTATAGATGTAATCCACTAATTACATATAAGTCAACCTCTTTCTCTTCTGTGTAATTTTTTCAATTACTCTTGTATAAGTCCAAAGCATTGTATTGTGTAAGTAATTCCGTCCCCACCTACAAGACAAATAACAAATGAATAGAAAAAAAGGTATGGTGGTCATTTTATACATATTTATACATATTAACCATTTAACGAGCACAATGTATAAATTCAATTGTTTGCCAATTAAAAGGCATGTGCATGGCACAAATCAGCTAATCATAATTTAATTTGTATTCTGATATCTGTGTCTTCTCTCAGAATTCACACTTATATTTAAATATCAATCTCCTCTTTCTAGAGACTCTTATCCACAATATAGTTTGTCATTTGCATCCCACGGTTTGAATCGCGAGCATTTAAAATAGATGTGTTGTTATTTTTTTTCTTCTTCTTTTTTTTTTTTGTTTGGGACGTCCATAAGAACAAGGCTTTCCCACACAAAAAACAGGAGTCATTTAGGCTTCTCTTTTTAATATTTTTGGACAAACATTTAAAATGATTTTTAAAGATATTAATATTTCAAAAAGATATATAATACACACAAAAAATCGAAATATTGCAAAATTCTAACATTTTTCGTAATGTAAAATAATTTTAAAAGTTTATTCAAAAATATTAGATGTTTTGTAACTATTTGAAAAGCCTATTCAACAAGGTTTTAGTTGAACAAAAAGGAGATTTGGGGTGAAATTAGTTTGCTGGTCATTATTTGCCCTGTCACTTTTTCATTAAATTTTTTTAAATCCCCTACTTTAAATTTAAATGAGTCCTGCTGCTGCTAACCCTTTAAAAAGAAAAAACTGCTAACAAAAAACATTTATCATTTTCGCTTAGCTTGGTTGAGTCTTCCTTTCTCCGCAAACACAGTTGGGAGAAGCTGATGATAGGACACTACTTTTTTCCACACTAAAGGACAATCACTAATGCTACAACATGGATGTTTGGGAAAGCTTTATTCTGAGGTTGGGAGAGGTTAGAGGGTCATCAGTTACCCATCCCCAGTCACTTTTTCCTGAGGAAAATAAGTGAACATCCTTCAGTGTTGAAAGAAACTTGTTTCTCCCTTCTCCCAACTGCATCTGCAGAGGTACCAGGCATAGCTACACCACAAAGCTCAACCAGGGAAATATTTCAAACAATGAAAGGTAAAAGTCAATGGGAACTGGGCAATTGATGAACCACTTACCATTCCACCCTGAGAAAAACAAAGCTTTCCCATACATTCGGTCTATAGCATAAGAGACATCCTTCAGAGCTTGATCACTAGCTTTTCCCAACTGCGTCTGTCTTGGTTGCAGGTATATTCACATCACAAGACTCAGCCAGGCAGGGCACAACCAAATGACTACAGTGTGATAGGCATTTAAAAAAAGGGGGGGGAGGGGGAGCCACTTCAGCAGCAACAGGAGTAATGTAATTTTTGTTATTCACTGCCAGAATACTTGTATATATTTTAAAACGACTTTGAAGGGAGAGGTGAGTTGCCAGTTGGCTTTCAACTAGCTCTGTGGTTGACCACAAATCCACTCTGCAGATGGGTACCTGCCTCCAACCAATCTCTCACTATTTTTCTGATTGTTGGCAAGATGTTCGCTGATGTGATGCTTTCTTCCATCACTTCACTAGATAGCAGGAGGGATCCATAGCCTGTCCTACAGATCCACTGCCAGGGTGCCATACTGTTGAGGTTGATCCTCCTTCACTACCACCACCATACCTAATACCATGAGCTGCCACCAATATGTTGTCAAAGAGAGGAAGACATGCCACCCACTAGGAGCACTCCATAAATATGTGGTGAAATGCACCCAATGACCTACAGCCTTAGCCACCTGCTCCTTCAATATTACCATGCAGGAACAGTACATTGATGGGACTATGATCCTGTTGATCATGAAGGAACAACATATCAGCTGTTTAAATGGCTCCCCTTCATGGAAAATGAAGCTTCCACTACAACGATTAGCTGGCCAATAATAAGATGATGGGATGGCAGGCATGTATCTGGGAAGATGAAGACTGAGACGATCCCTGTCATATAGTGGCACTCTGCACAACATTCCCACTGCTAAGGTTGATAGTAGTTTAGGAGATAAAACTGGTGGTAGGTGGTTGCACAGAATCAGATACAGTACTGGACTTCATGCTTGTCCTACTACTTTTTTTTTCTGATCCTTTCCTCAGTAATAGACATGTCATGTCTTTGCACATGTAGGTTCAGCATACTAGCACTAGTGAGACAACTCCCCCTACTAATCACTTTCTTGCTGCACAATTTGCTCTTTGCAAATTGCCCTTCTTGGAGGCCCTCAAAATAATCCCAAATTATCCCTAATCACAAAACATTTGCCTCAACACAACAACCCATATCCCCCTTAATGTTTCTGGGGATCATAATGTACCATCGATGTTGGTAGGTTTGTTTTTATTATTCAAATAAACTGGGATATAAATGTTTATTTTGTAAAGTTACACAACTTAATTTACCCCGAATAGATGTTTTATATGTATGTACTGTTAGGTTATTGTCTTTGACACAACACACAGTACTTGCACAGCACACATTGGCTTCAACACAAAATGTTCTTTAAAAGCCACAAACAAATTACCTGTCTAGCTCTAAATCAGTAGATTAAACGTCATGTAAGTAGCAGCGACTAGGCACAGTAACCAGTCTCACACTGGGATCAATTAATCTATTATTAAACAGAATATATGTATCTCCAAATAAAGGTTTGTGTATGTAAGTGGCACGCACTGGCAGGAGCAAGGCACAGCAGGAACTTAACCAGTCTCACACTAGATTCAATGTCCCAGACTATCTGTATGTTAATGTTACTACTAATGTTCTTACTAAGTGGCACTGGCAGAAGCTAGGCAGACACACATTAGGATGAATCACACAGCCTATCTCCAACACACACAGAGGCACAGCAAGGGTAAAAGCAGGCAATCCCTGCCTGCTAGTCTGTCTGCCTCGAATGCTGAAGTATGAAACAATCCTGCTTGAAAATATATTGGATATTTTTTATTTTTTTTTACTGCTCCTCCGGTTTTCCCTCTATTGGTCACTTATCACTTGACCTGTGAATTAAGTATACATTTAGTGGCTGTCACCTAACAATCAATCATCCTTTTGTCACCCCTTAATTGGACAGGAGATGCTTCATTGGACAGACATCTTGTTCATTGAGGCAAACTAAGCTGCTTATTGTCTTTCCCTTAAAAAATAAATTTAAAAAATCGTCTTCCTCTCCATTCCATTCCCATTTTTTGATGTCAAATGTGGAACCACTAATCCTGATACATCCAAACATGTTTGGGCATCATCTTGTCATTTTCTTGGTATTATGTCCACATGGAGCTTCAAAGATATTCACTTTTGCCAAACAGCCGATTGGCAAAAATGCACAAGTGAAGTCTATGCAGTGTTAAAGAGGAATACATATTTATAATACAAATAAGAATAAAATATTGCCAATGCTATAAAACGTCCTAGGATTTTTATATTATGTTTATGTATTTCTAAAGGGATCAGGTGTAAAAAATAAAATAGAAGAAAGACATTCTGGTGTACCTAATGTAACACACAGGGGAGAGGGAGATAGGCTAGCACTAAGCTGCTCAAAAACTGGAAACACTAGGGATTCACTAAAAACCTATATAAAAACACTCTAGAATATAGTGTGCAGACTCCAGGAGCTGGCTAGTGACTAATGGCTGTAGTACTGTGTGTGAAAAATCATATAAGGTACTCCAGTATTGTTAAAAAGTTGAATAAAATTAGTGAAATAAAATTGGTCAAATTAATATGTACTGCGTCTTTAAGTGCTAAATATATGTATTGTGCGTTTAAATGCAATAAGGGATCATGGATAAAAAACAAATAGATAGAAAGGGGAGGTAGATGAAGTGAGGTGAAAGATAAAAGGAGAAAATAAATAAATAAAAATAGATTAAAATGAACATTTATATCTAATTCAATTTTTATATCATATTTTTATACTTTTTTCCGTAATTTATACCACACATCTAATCTGCACAACAGAAGAATGTTTTATTGGTAATTAAGGAAATGTGTATTTAAAGAATGACTGGAGCAATAGACAGTATCACGTCTCTGATGAAGTAGGGCACACCTCCTACGAAACGCGTAAGACAGATCTTCATAGCAGAATACAGAAGCAAACCGTGTTCACCAGCAGCAGTTCATTCTTCCATGCAGGACCTTTGGCAGTAACTGTAACTGGAATTGTCCGTTGAGTTGAGTCTTCTGTTCGGGACGTGCACTCAGACTCACGCCGTCCTCACCAGCAGCCTGAATACAGACAACCTGTCAACTCAATCCAAATCCATCTTCAAACAATTTGAAGGTCCTTGCTGTCAGTTGACTTAAAAAAGTCTGGTGGGGGGCGTGGTTTCAACGCTGAGGAGAGAAGACGCATGTCGACTAAGCTCCCGCGGCGGGCATAATAAAAAGCAAGTACTGGGGCACCTACCTACCCTAAACCAGCCCGGGACCGGGTCAAACAATACAGCTCACAATGGGGAAGAAGGCGAAAAAGCTAAAAACCCTTACCGGGAACGACTCCCGCGATATTGCTGACCTCCTACAGCCAAGGCCAAGGCCCAAAATGGCGCCACAAATAGACGCATATTCTACATCCTCTGAGGAAGAACTCCTAGACGCACCTGATGAAATACCCTGTTCAGGGAGCATGCACAGCCCTCAAAGAGAGGAAGATCTAACAGCCCCAGCTACAAAAGGGGACATCAAAGCTCTGTTAACAAACATAAGAGCCTTCTTCAATGCAGACTTGAATATCATACGTGAGGATATAACAGTGGTGACAGCAAGACTGCAGGCTAACGAGGATGCCATCACCTCCCTAGCCCAAAAGCAAGAAAGCACCAACGAGCACTTGCTACAGCTCCAAGCATCGCATAAAAGCATGCAGGTAAGACTGGACACCCAGGACGACGCAAGGAGGCGTAATAATCTTAAAATCAGGGGTATAGCCGAATCAGTTACCGAACAGGAACTGCCCCATTTTTTACGCCGGCTATGGACTGCCCTACTGCCGCAGCGCTCTGCGAAGGGCATTCAGGTAGACGGCTGCTACAGACTGGCCAAGTCCTGATACGTTTCCCGCTACTTCGCGACAAGCTGGCCCTGCAGGATGCTGCAAAATCCAGAACACCTCTTAAGTTCGAGGAAATGCAACTCCAACTCTTACAGGACTTATGCCGCTCCACTCTGGAATGGAGACGGTCTTTTCAACAGGTGACAAAGATCCTACGCTCTGCAGACATCAGCTACAAATGGGGGCCCTCTCGAGCTCTAATAGTCCATAAAGACGGGAGCATGCATCAGCTTTCCACCGCAGAGGACTCAGCGATATTCCTGCAGGGACTGGGACTTACCATGTCTTCTGACAACACGGCACGTCCAAGCCACAGATGGGACGTCCGCAGGATTGTCCCTTTTATCCCACGCTCTGCAGATGACACCGGCTGAATGAGGATGCACCAGCAGTCACAAGGAACTGGACTGATTCCCACACCAGTACCAGGTACCGGTCAACCCCTGATGTTTAAATGTTTAAATGTTATCGTTTTAATGTTTCGTTAGTAGGCAGCACCGCCCGGCACTGTTAGAGTTCCCGGGTCATAGATACTACAGATGACCCTAGGCGACCGCACACTTCTTACAACATGTCCCGATTAGAGGACACAGACAACGGAGATTCCCCTCCGCTCACCCCCCCACCCCCCCCACACACACTCTGGGGTAATCGAGTGTAAACCGACAATCAACACACCCGACTGACCACGGCATTGCCTAAGTGTAAGACAGGACCACTGCTTCCTTACATAAGACCCACAGGGCTGGATCACTCTCCTAGGCCCACGGTCTTGGCACTGTTATCACGCCCTCCATTACTTAATGTAACATGTAAACATGTATAAGATAACATACCACAGCGCACTCTTACCTGACACAAGCACTAAGTGTAGTATTATGTCAACTCGTTAATCGTTAACTACCTTAATTTTAAAAATGCTTTACTGCTCTCTACTGTGCTAAGGCTATTGAAGTGTGGCATGCGAGGGTTGTCGTAATGCAGCTCCTGTGTCATTTTTCATATGTTCTCGCTTATGTTGTCTTTATTTTGTTTTCTTATGCTCTGTGGGCAAAACGGAGCTACCTCCAACCAAGAAAATTGCTACCCAGTGGCACAATTACAGCATTGTTCAGCATAACAACCCAGCATGTCTAGATTAGCTGACAGCTCTATGCATCTCCCCATACGTTACTCACCGTACTACCTTACAATGCTTAGCCACATGCCTGTGTTTATGCAAAGGTCAGCCACTCTCCCTTCACAGTAGCTCCAGACATCTACTAGTTAGCCTGAACTCTAAGCATACCATAAAATCTTTAAAATGTGCGATATATACAAATGCCATAACCCTGTTTTATATGTCTTGTTATCAATCTGAGTGCAGAAGCTGTTGTGGCTTACTGAACACTATGTTTTTTCTTTGCACGCTATAAATAAAGAATTTAAAAAAAAAAAAAAAGTCTGGTAATGGACTTATGAACTATAACTGACCTGTATTTTTGCATTTTAACCTTTTATATATATATATATATCTTTTAAATCATTAAATAAACTGGCAGTTTTTTTCATTGCTTCAGTCTATAGCGATACATTGTTTATATCGCTAAAGCTAACAGTTCCATGTACTGTGTTGCTTAACATTTAGATACTTTTAGCTTTGATACTACAAAGTATATTATTTGGAACAAGCATTATCTACCCTACACTGCATTGGGGATTGAGACACCTGCTCTGTACATATTGGCTACATACCCATCCAGGAGTTCAATTTATTTTTATTTTTATTATTTTTCTTAGCATACTTAATTTTATTACTATCATTTTTTTTTTTTTTTCATTTTCCTAATATTTATTTTTCATCCTTCCTTTTCCGTTTCATTTTCATCTTCTCTTTTTACTTATTTATTTCTTTTATCTTTCACCTCACTTCATCGACTTCCACTTTCTGTTTGTTTTTTATCCATGATCCCTTATTGCATTTAAAGGCACAATACATATATTTAGCACTTAAAGACGCAGTACATATTAATTTGACCAATTTTATTTCACTAATTCTGTTCAACTTTTTAACAATACTGTTATATGTCTTATATGATTTTTCACACACAATACTACAGCCATTAGTCACTTGCCAGCTCCTGGAGTCTGCACACTATATTCTAGAGTGTTTTTAACTTGTAAAAAATAAAATATAATGTAGAAATCTGCACCTCCATCTTAGCTCCCTGTCAGAGAAGAATAGGAATGAAACATCTCATTTGCAGTGTGTTACCTGTAATGGCCTATACTGCTGAATCATTAATATAACTTTAAAGGAATGTGAAGCAATTTATTGGTGGTTTTCAGTAGTGTAATAAGCCAGAGATGTGACAGTTCCCCTTAAATATTAAGTACAGTACTTAATATTTTGCCCTAGATAATGTTGAAGACAAGTATATCGTTGCAGTACCAACTTAATTATAAACCCTGATATCAATACCAAAATGATTAAGTAAGAGACACACAAATGGAATTATAATGTCATCTAGTGGACAGTGGTAAAACAGCAGCTAAAGGTACTCCGTAAAAAGAGCTTTCTGGTAAAGAAAGGAGAGTGAGATGCACCATCTCGGTGATCAACTCATGGTCAAGTATTGTGATGTAAGCAGCAAGCCCATAATTTGGTAAGGTGATGAACTCCTGTCACTACGTACCCACACACTGACTAATGAAGTCAAAGATTCTGTGGAAACATAATGTTCTGTTGAATTAAAAGCTATTTAAATTGTTATGAATTAAAATATGTTATAAAAGCTGTCCTACACCATTAATACAATATTACATTTAATATTTTTAAATATGTGTAATCAATATCAGATTCATTTTATCATAAAATTTGATATATTATTTCTGTGTCTCCTGTACAAATTGTATAAACAGATATTAAATTTGTATAGTGGATTAGATGTTTGGAAACTTGATTAAGCGGATGTATATGGTATCATACCCATAACCTCAATCTGTTCAACTGCATAATGATCCAAAGTACTAGGGTGATCACCCGATCTTGTTTGACTCTAAGTAATCAAAGAGGCGTTACATGAACTACAAAAAATTATACCAGAACAGGTCCCCACCTAATTAGCCTCAAAGTTGACTTATTCTTCCATTTCATTTATTGTAAACTACATGAAGACTGCATCTACCATTATTTGACAAGAAAAGCTTTATGGGAGATGCTTTCTGCATCCTTTAGAATGGAAGAAATGGTCTACCCCTGATCTAGGCACACAAGAAACTTGTGTCTTATACTCTGTAAAATGAACCATACAAGGGCTCTGCATTCTAAAATAGGACACTTGATTGGAGTGTAATTATTTGATGTAATTGCAGCCATTTGCCATTTTAATGGAAAACATCTCCAGTGCACACGATTGCAAGAAACTATTGCCTCATTTTATTTTGCATTCATTTTAGAAAGAATTCACATGGCCTATTAGTAAGTGAGTGGTATTGACATTGGTATGTTTGTTTGTCAATGAATAATTGCAGAGAAGCATTTTCTTTTCAGAATCTAAATATAAGGCTCTCAGACTAATTGCATCATTTTGAGGTCTGAAGCTTTCTTATAACACATGTAGACATCTTGCTGCATTAATGGAAATAATCTTATTAGCAAACAGAACATTTGTTATATTTGTTAACCAGGATGAAGATGAAAGCACAGGGGAAACAGATCAATTATTCACTGTGGACCGAGGAATGAGAGCAATCAGTGTAAGGATCAATTATGCAAAAATGCAATATTATCTGCTGTTTAACTGATTTATATTTCACAATGTTCCCATACACATCAGGAAGATTATTGAACAGTTTACATGCAAGTGTCTTGTAGGGAAGATTTAGCACTCTGCACGTGTAAGATTGCACCACACTGAAGTCAATGGGTCAAGAGCTTGTCACAGTTCACTGCTAACTGGGGTTTGTGACTGCAATTCAGTGTGAAATGCAAGTGTGCACTTGAGTTAGAAATCATAGAGATCATGATATATTAACTGATATATGCATCAAATGCTTTGCTGTGCAATTTTAGAAACTAAGTTAAAGAGGCAAAACATTCTATAAAAAAATGTGACAACAAATGTAACTCATAAATTTGGGACCAAATTTAAAAATAACCTAATCACAACCACGATAGATCCTCATTAATAAAGAAAAGTATTTTAATAAAATACAAATGTTACATGACATTGGCTTTCCACAGAGGCTGTCAAATTGAAAAGATTATATGTGATATGAGGAAAGCAAGAGTTGAGATAATGTTTGATGTAAATAATGGGAGAAGTCATCTGATTCCAAGGGGAATAGATACAAAGAGGGGGAATTATCAGTGTGTTCCATTCTTAAAAGTAGTCTAAAGTACTGAAAGTGAAGCAGTCACCACGGAAATCAGTGGAACCAACAAGAATATTTCATTGGTGAACTCCTTTCCTTTAACAATTTATTTAATCTCGCTCAGTAAAGTAGAAATGAGAGTTGGACTAGGGTTGTGAGGGAAATTAAGGAGATGTAGGCATTGTGGAGAAATAATGCCATAGGATTTGGGAAAAATGCTTGACCTATTAATTAAATACAGAAACAAAGCAGGAAAAAAGCGTTGGTCCTTTTAAAAATGCAGTCAATTGAATATACCATCAGGCAACCCAAGGCACGATAATAAATAATGTTTTTTAAATGTCCTCTCTCTTAGGGCAGCATATGTGATAGCCAAGCTTGACTGCATAGTGCCATGTACATTTTAAATAGTCCTTATTTCTGCATAGTGTCAGTTATGGTCACTGCTCTGCTGCTTATGTGATAATCATATTTTTTTTTAGATTTTTTCATTGTTTCTGAAAGCCTGTCTTAATTTTAACATATGTGGTGATCATCTTTTATTAATGAATATCTAATTATGTGACACTCTTTGTTACAGTATGACAAATGAATAGTGTTTTTATTTTTTAATGAATGGGATACTTGAATGGTAAATTTGTTTTGTTAATGTTAAAGGCAGAGACAATCACACAACAAAGAATGTTACGTGGATCTACAACGAACGCAACCACATGGCCAGAGCAAACATACTATGAGTCTCAAAACACAATACCTAAATACAAGAGGGTATCCGTGTTGGCATAATTGGAAATGATTGCAGTGCTGATATTTATTATTTTTATACTGTGCCAGCAGATTTTGCAGTGCTTGAGAATGCATTCTCCAATATTTGAAACTAGACTTTGCAGGTTTATATATTCCATGTTAATTATTTATTTAATGCCGTGATGGGCTAAAAAAATAACTTTTACAGGAATGCGCTAGCAAGTAAATGACCTTTTCAAAGACTGCTCTAAATTCCTTTATAGATGTTGGCAAATAGTTTATTTTTTTTTTCTTCATCTGCAGTTCTGCATATGGCTACTGGTGAGTTTATGTAAGAACACATATCAGTGGCTAAATCCTATCCATACTTTTGCTAAATGTCTTCTATATCGCCTTGTTAATTGCTTCATGTCTGTGAATTGGAGTAGTCAGACTTTGTCAGGAAAGTCTCTGTAAACTAATACAAATGGCAATGTTATTTTTTATCATCATCTACCTCATACCTCATTGGGGATTTAGATACCTGTTCTATACATTTGCTGCACATTTATTTAGGAGCTCAGTTTATTTTCATTTTTATTTTTACTTTATTCTTTTTATTTTTTATTCCTTTATATTTTATTTATTTTTTTCTTCGATCGCTATCCTGTTTTAGTCCTTTATATATGCATATATTCACTTCTTCTCTTTATTTGTTCTCTTTATCTATGATCCCCTATTTAAAGGGACATATTGAGTATTAAAGGTATAGCATCAGCTTTTTTTTTTTTTTACACTTTTTTTAGCCATTAGTCACTGAACTAGCTCCTGGAATCTCCACTCTTTATTTAGAGTTTTTTTCTTTTATATATATATATATATATATATATATATATATATATATTCTGTTAAATAAAAGAGTTATTGATAATATTTCATTTCTAAAAAAAAAAGTATCAAAACTTCTGTAGGAGGTTAAGTTTATATAAATCTAAACCTTCCCTTTGTGTAAGCACGACTTCAACAATATATCTATATCAGTTAACCATATAATAATGCTGTATCAATATATTGTATCGACACTAGATTCATACAAAACAGATACATTATTGTTATATTGTTAAGAGTTATTGATATATTGTTGCAGTTGAGCTTACAAATTCGTTTTATGTGGATAGAGAAAGGCTTAGGTTTCTATACAACTTTAAAACTGTCAATATTTAAGAAGGAGGTTAACCGCTTTTAGCTAAAGGAATGTTTTTAAAGAAATTTTGCTCTGCCATTTTTTTAGTTTATGGATTAGGAGGAATTCCTGGGAATGTTCTCTGAATCAGTAGCTTTTTTTTATTCTTACTATATTGTATTTTTAGTTACCCTTCTAGTGGTGCACTTTTGTTTTTTTACATTTAAGAAAATCTATTTGTTGTCTGTTCAACTCCCTTTAATGTGGATTAGTGGTATACATTAATTGTGTTAACCAAATTATGATGATGTAGTATATGTGCTGTTTATGTAGCCCATTTTACAATGACAATACATTATTACCAGACATTTATATGGTGTGCTGTTTAATAGCCCCTTTTAAAAGGGTACTGGATGCAGTTTGATACAGTGCTAAAATAGTTTGTGTACTATTAATATAGCCATTTAAAAGAATGCTTAAGTGTCCTATGTGCTGGGCCATTCTGGAACAGACTAACATTGTGTGTCAAAAGTACTTTTACGGTAACCTCAGATAGATTTGGTCTATCAGATTCAAAATACAGAATGAAAAAAAAACATTTAGATGTCTAGATCTTTGTTAGTTTGGGTATGATGACAAGCTGTATTGGTTAGATCTAATATAGTTTTTTGTTTATGTTTTTTAACAAAATCCTTTGACTATCTTCATTAATAATTCTGTGATTGTGAATCGCAATGATTTTTATGGTGCCTTTTGCTTGTATTTGTCAAACATTGGCTGTCATTTGTTATCAAGAGAAAGAGAATACTGATGTTAGCTTCCTTTGCACTTTGTGTTCCCTGATTTAAGAGATTTTAGTACGTAGACTTGTTTCAAAACGATTGGTATTTGCGTCTTGTTTCAAATATTGAGCCTTGTGTGTGCACGTTTTTTCTTTATCTGATAATGTTTGACAAATGGTTTCACAATAAAACAATATATTAGCTTCTCAATTACTAACACTGCACTTAATATTTCATAAATAACTTTAATATATCATTTTAATATATAGTCTGTCAGAAGGGATAATACTATAAAGGTAAGTAAATACCCCCTTTCCAACCCTTAATACATTGGTTCTCAGTGTCTTTTCTTGCAGCTATAAGGCCCGGACTATAGAATTCTGCTTGCAGGTTAATTTTAAAAATGCAACCTTCACCGATGTAAAATGATGTACTTTTATTAGCAGTTACATGTAACAAATTATACATAGAATTTACTGTGATATGTGGCAAACACAGATGGATCAATGACAGTTGTCCTTGTCCAAATTATTAAACTTAATAAATTGTATTTTAGAAGCATATAAACCTTCCACAGAAGACAGATAACATAGAGATGCCCAGTCTCCAAAACACTGTCTCCAAGCCACCTAAAGAGACATTTTTCAAAGATTCAGATGCTAAAAAGGTAAATGTTAATTTATGATGTATTTTTCTGTCTTTGTTTTTTCTTGCATGAGTTAAACTAATAATTACACGCAAGTCGAATAACCATTAAAGACGTCTCTTAATTTTGAAGAGATATTTCCATTCTTGAACTCAGAAGGTCAGTCTAATTAAATAATTGCCAATTGTTATAATTTTTACTTTGCAATGCACTCAGTTCTGCTTGAGCGCAATCAATGCAAGCAATTGAGACATACAAGCATTCCGTTATTTAGAATTATGGTAATTAGTCCACATTATCGAGTGCCTCAATCTAGAATATAATTATCAGAAGTCACATTAAAGGGAAATCTATATAAAATATCTATCCTATGTGCAAGAAAAGGAAAACTTACAGAATGGTGTACCCCTATATGCCAATATACACAAATAAAACATACAAGGTGTAGGATTTTAACAAAGTGACACCTTATGAAGTGGGAAGATATAAAATGGAATACAATCTTCAATAATAGAAGCCATCTGGAGTGCCTAAAAAGATAACCTGTACACAGTGTAATTTGTAATAATAGGTGAAGGATACACAAGATAAGGGGGAGAAAACTCACCAGAGCCAGGAGATGTGTCAGCTTATCACCCCTAAAAGTGTTTCAATCTTGAGTGCAGGTCTTCATAAGCATGAGATAAATATAAGAGAAATGTAGTGCATATAGAATGTACAAAGGAATTTATTATTTAAATTGCACTTAAAGGATAATCAGTAATATGATCATATCTCCACTTCCAGTGGATCAAAGCAGGAATCCTGAGCTGTATGTGATCCAAAGGCTGAAGGAGAGTATTAAAGAGATACTATAGTCCCAAAAACAGCTTAAGCTTAATGAAGTAGTTTTGATGCATAGATCATGCTTCTGCAGTCTCTGTGCTCAATTCTCTGCCATTTATGAGTTAAATTGTTGGGTTTAAATTAAATAGTCAATAGTTAATTTGAATAGTAAGTTGACAACCAACATTAAATATTTGGGCAGAATATACAAGTTGTAAAAAAGCAGTGGCTATCAAAAGATGTCCAACTTTGCTTTTCAGGCAGGATTGTAGCATTTGATAATTCACCACCATTATTTACAATTTGGTGACTGAACCCCTTCAAATTCTGACAGAGAATGTGTTTATCTAACCTAGATATATCATTGGCTATAAGAATTCACAGAGCTTGCCTTTCAGCTTCCTCATGATGTGATAAATATTAAAATACTGCTATGATGTTTAAATATAGCCTTTGAAAAGAAAAAAACTTTGAAGTTAGTAATTTAAGAGAATAAAGTAACTATCAAATTGTTTGAAAATAGTAGAAACACATCAATATTCTATATTTATGGTGAATTTCCATAATCTTTGGCTGAATAATTGAGTGGAGCCTTTTTAAAGCCGTTATCATATTCCAGATTAACTAAATGAATACATTACTTTAACTATAAATTCCATTTGATCTTGAAATTACTGGAATATTTGCACTTAATACGTTTATCAAAGGCTGTTCTGCATCATCCTACTATTTTCTGTGCTTGGTAGTTTATAAAATGTATTCTGAAACCGGTCATGATAATTCAAGTAGTGCAGTCCGCCAGGAAAATATGCTAAATAACTGGCATTAATGGTGCCATCATTTCATTAGCCATCTTTTATCATGAATGATGCCTGTGAGTCGTTGTACAAATGCACATAGAGGGTTAGCAATGCATACTGAATAATCCCTTGTTATGACAAAACCTGCTGCTTCTCTTCCCTCTTTAAATTCCCTTACTGGGTGTTCTCCACTAAATGCAGAATTGTAGTGAACTGAAGTCTAAATGGAAAAACATTTCAAAAAGTGCTGTTTTTGGAAAAATCTTCCAACCCAGTTATAGTTACTGCTTGACTGTTCTAAACTATATTTCGCAATCTTATTTTTAAGTCAGTCTTTCATCAATAAATCACACTGTGTTTAACAGACAGGCTTGTAGTGACATGTTAGTGAAACCATACATGACGTTGAAGGCTATCAGCTTATGTCTGAGAGTATTGCTTTCCCCCACCCTCCCCCAACAGTAAACGTACTGTCACTAAATGCCCTTTTCCCTAAATAGTTTAAAAATTAGCTTTAGAAGTACCTTTTATAATCTTTACTTTGATCAGTTTTTCTGTTCCTCCTCTGATTGCATGTCATTTGCCCCCCTTTGCTTTTTCCCTGCTTCCTGTATTTCAGATAGACTGATCTTCATGCTCCAGTGATTCTCTATGAGAATTAGTAATGATAGGCCTTACTGGGGCATGCCAGAGCTTAGTAATGCAATTTGCATCACTCAACACATGCCCACAATACCTACCCAGTAAGTACTCAACCTAAGTTACACCACAAATACAGCATTCAGACACTAGAACTTACACACACACACACACACACACAATATAAAGAGACAGACAAACTCCTCTAGACTACCTATAGAGCTTTATCTATCTATCTAAACCAAAAAAAAGTTATAGTGGGGAAAAAAGTGATTGGAAACCCATTCCATCTGAAGTCAGCGGATAGTCAATACATTGTTAAACACATATCTGCACACCAGTCAAGTCATAAGACTCAGAGAAGAATGTGATAGGTGCTCACTCCAATATAAAATATAGAGTGATTTGTAGGCTGCGGTAACCAGTACAAGGATTCCCAACCTTGTGAAGAAAGAATTTAAACAAAAGAAAAAAGAGGAACCCCGTCCCAAACAGTAATATAAGAAGTAATATACGAAGAGGAACCGCGCCCCAAACAGTAATATAAGAAGTAATATACGTACACAAAGACTTTTGTACAAATGGTTCTTGTATAACCTCAAATATAAAAACAGAGAAAAAACATAATAGTGCAATATAGTATGGTGAATAGGTAAAATTTTAGAGTGGATTAGAGTAATATACACTCACATTTGGTAGAGCTAACCAGGAGCTCTACCGTAATTCGTATGGACGGAACAATCCCCGTCTAAGGATATATATGGAAGCGAATTACTCCAATGCTCCAGAAAGGCGGCAAAATAGAAGACATAAAAGGAAACTCCAATAGTGCAGTATATTCTGTGAGGAATGTATAGAAGAATCAAGTTCTCCAGCACTTTACAATTCTGAGGAAGGCCTTGTTTAGACAAGCATTCTTATCTGCAAGAAAGAGCAGAGACTTGAAACACTGCTGCAGGACCAGACTGAAACAAAAGGAAAATGGAAAAAAAAAATGCCACACTAACTATGCTCCCTTGCTCTGTATGCTATACAGAGAAAAGCTTCCGGCCAACGACCCTGAGACAGGTAACTGGCAGCCTGCCTTCCCCTCACCCCCTCTATGAAGACACCTTCCAAGGTTTGGAGTTAATATCCATTGTTATGGTGTGTCAAAGGATTACACGGGAAAAATTAATTGGGAACCCCTGGTCTAGATGGAAAGTCTTTTTCTTGGGTTGAACATTGGCTTAAAGATAGAGTACAGAGAGTTGGCATTCATGGTACATTTTCCAGCTGGTTGAAAGTGGTTTCTCTCAGGGTTCTGTTCTGGGACCACATTTATTCAACCTATTTATAAATGATCAAGAAATAGGCATTGAAATTTAGGTTTCATTGTTTGAAAATGACACAAAACTCTGTAAGTAATACAATGTGAGTAGAATATTACTTAGCTGCAGATGGATTTAGATAGATTGGGGGACCTGCACTGAAATGGTATATGAAATTTAATGGAGATAAATATAAAGTCCAATTGGTTCACAATTGCTGGAGCTTGTTCTCAACTGGTAACCGTCCAGACTTCCAATGGCGGGATTATAAAAATGAAAGCAGAAAATAACCAGTGATGGTGTAAAGCGGATGGAACTAGGTTCAGGATATACAACAAAAATGTATATGGTATATCACTAGACATGTGCAATTTGTTTCGGTCTGAATTTATATTCAGACAAATTTCAGCAATTTGGACATTTGTATGCTTCTGAAGTGCTGAATTTTGGAAGTGCCGAAGCGCTTCGAATTTCTAAACAGTGGCAAAACAGGAGAGGGAGGGATATTTAAGGGAATGATGACAGGAATCTAACCCTACCCCCAACCCTACTCCTAGCCCTAACCTTTACCCCAACCTCCTCTAACCCTTACCCCAACCTTCCTCTAACCCTACCCCTAAGCCTACCCCTAACCCTAATAGGGTTAGGGGGAGAGGTAGGGTTAGGGAATTGCCAAAGTCCCGAATTTCGGAAGTGCCGGACCGAACCAAATTTTTTGCCCATACACATCCCTATATATCACTCACATTTGAGAGAGCTATAAGACCAGCTCTGAGTTTAACAGCATGCAGCGGTAGAATCCCCACTGATGGATATGTAGATCTGGGGGCTGATCCCTCAGTGTGTAGTTTGATACAGTAAGAACAATAAGGATGTGGAATCCTCTACCAGAAGAGGATTTTTAAATTATTATTATTGCCATTTATATAGCGCCAACAGATTCCGTAGCGCTTTACAATATTATGAGAGGGGGGGATTTAACTATATAGGACAATTACAAGAAAACTTACAGGAACGATAGGTTGAAGAGGACCCTGCTCAAATGAGCTTACTGTCTATAGGAGGTGGGGTATAAAACACATTAGGACAGAAAATAGCAATCAAATAATGGGGAGTGAAGCAGAGCTGGAGGAGAGAGTAAAGTGCTGCCCTTTACGAGAGAGCAAGAGACAGGTGTGTGAGGTAGAGGTTACTATGGGAGGCCATAAGCTTTCCAAAAGAGATGGGTTTTAAGGCACTTCTTAAATGATTGAAGACTAGAGGAGACTCTGATGGCGGTGGACAGTGATTGAAGAGTTTGAAGAAGGAGAGCATGATCAACGGTGTCAAAGGCAGCAGAGAGGTCAAGAAGAATTAGTATGGAGTAGTGGACTTTGGATTTAGCTGTGATTAGGTTGTTAGTAACTTTGATAGAACGGAAGCCAGATTGAAGAGGATCAAGGAGAGAGTTGGAATTGAGGAAGTGAGACATACGGGTAAAAACAAGTCTGTCCAGAAGCTTTGAGGAAAAAGGGAGATGGGATATGGAATGATAGTTAGAGGGGGAGGATGGGTCAAGAGATGTTTTTTTTCAGGATAGGTACTACAGTGGCATGTTTAAGGTCAGCAGGAAGAAGCCAGGAGAGAGAGAGCAGTTGAAGATGTGTGTTAAGAAAGGCACAAGACGGGGGAGAGAGATCTGATAAGGTGAGATTGGACAGGATCGAGCGGGCAAATTGTGGGGCCACCTCTTGTTCAGTAGCCAGGGAAAAAGTCTGAAGGGTAGGAAAGGCATGATCTACGTGTGGTTGAGAAAGAGAACGGCAAGGTGGGGAGAATTCTTTTCTTAGCTGTTCAATCTTGTCGGTAAAGTAGCATGCAAAGCTATCGGCTGTAAGGTTAGTTTGGGGGGTGGCCACAGCAGGGCGAAGAAGAGAGTTAAGGGTGTCAAAGAGATGCCTGGGATTACGGGAAAATTATGACAGGCTAGGGCAAGGGCTGCGCTGTATGAACACAATATGAATCTATAATGGAGATAGTCTGCCTAGGAACGAGACTTCCTCCATGAGCGTTTAGCACTGGCGTACATACTGCGGTCGCAGGGGTCGAAGCTGCGACCGGGCCCGGCCCACCAGGGGGCCCGGCCGCCCTGCGACTGGGTATGTACGCCAGTTTGCCAGCCTCTATTCCTGGGGGGCCCAAGAGCTGGCCACCTCAGGGCCCCCCGAGGCTGGCAGTGTTGTCACTAGGCAGGCGAGCGTGGGAGCATTTTCCCCTGAGCGATCTCTGCCCCGCTCCCTCGCGTGCAGCGTACTGATGCCGGAGCAGGACTATGACGTCATTCCAGCTCCTGCATCAGTAAGCGGCGCGCGAGGGAGCTGAACAGGAGGATCAGTGCTCCCTCACCGCCTGCAGGACCGGACGCCGGGCAGCCCCACTGGACCCCAGGAAATCCCCTCAGCACTCCCAAAGGTAGGGAGGCTGAGGTGTTTAAATAGAAAATATGAGTGTGTGTATATGTGTGTTAGTGTGTGTGTGTTAGTTGTGTGTTTGTGTGTGTCTGTTATTGAGTGTGTGTCTGCTAGTGTGTTAGTTTTGTGTGTGTGTGTGTTAATGTGTGTTAGTTTGTGTGTTTTTGAGTGTGTCTGCTAGTGAGGGTCAGTGTGTTTGTGTTAGTGTGTGTGTCAGTGAGTGTGCTACTGTGTGTGTCTGTTACTAAGCGTGTTAGTTTGTGTGTGTCTGTTAGTGAGTCTGTTTGGTGTCTGTTAGTGAGTGTGTGTTTGTCAGTGAGAGTGTATGTTTTGTGAGTGTGTATGTCTGTCTTTCAGTGAATGTGTATATATGTCTGTCACTGAGTGTGTGTCTGTTAGTAAATGTGTGTGTGTCTGTCAGTAAATGTGTGTGTCTGTTAGCTAGTGTGTACGCTTCTGTTTGTGAGAGTGTGTGTGTGTGTGTGGTTAAAATCCCTTCAGCACTTACCTTTCTCCAGCGCCGGGCCCCCTTGGCGCTGGGGATCTCTCTTCCCCCGATCAGCCTCTTAATGCTTTCCTATGGACGTCCAGCGTCTTCTCACTGTGATTTTCATCAAGGAATCAAGGAAGCGCCTCTAACGGCTGTCAGTGAGACAGCTACTAGAGGCTGGATTAACCCTCAGTGAAACATAGCAGTTTCTCTGAAACTATTGTGTTTTCAGCTGCAGTGTTAAAATTAGAGGGACCTGGCACCCAGACCACCTAATTGAGCTGAAGTGATCTGAGTGCCTATAGTGGTCATTTAAGTGTATGTATCAGCATGCAGTGGCGTACATACGCGGTCACAGGGGTCTCAGCCCTGTGACCAGGTGCCCGTCATGTGTTACAGCCCCGGGCCGCACAGAGTAAGCGGGGTGGGTGGGGGCCCACGGATCAATTTTCGCACCGGGGCCCCATGGATCATGTGTGCCCCACTGGCACAACAGGAGCATCTTTGCAGGTTGCGTGTTGATTTAGTATGCCACGGTTGGGGCATGTCCTCCTCAAAGTGCATGTTTGGAGCGGGGCTGCAATGTTCAAGGCAGAGGTGAGGGCAGTGGTGTTTCCTGGTTTTGTGCTGCCCTAGGCAGGACAAAACTCAGGCACCCCCTCCCCCCGCTCCACCCCCACCCAACCCTTCCCCCCCGCCCCACCTTCTAAATAAACACACACACAGTCAGACACACACACACACAAACAGTCAGACACACACACACACACACAGTCAGACACACACACACAGTCAGACCTCCCACACACACACACACACACACACAGTCAGACACACACAGTCACACACACACAGACACAAACACACACACACACAGTCAGACACACACACACACAGTCAGACACACACACAGTCAGAAACACACAGACACACAGTCAGACACACACACACACAGAGTCAGACACAAACACACACACAGTCAGACACAAACACAGTCAGACACACACACAGTCAGACACACAGTCAGATACACACACACACAGTCACACACACACACACAGTCAGACACAAAAACACACACACACAGTCAGACACACACTCACAGTCAGACACATACACACACACACAGTCAGACACAAACAGTCAGACACATACACAGACACAAACAGTCAGACACAAACAGTCAGACACACACACACACACGATCAAGACACACACACACAGTCAGACACACACACAGTCGAGACACAAACACACACACACACACAGTCAGACACAAACACAGTCACACACACACACAGTCACACACACAGTCAGACACACACACACACACAGTCAGACACACACAGTCAGACACACACACACACACACAGTCAGACACACAGTCAGACACACACACACAGTCAGACACAGACACACACACAGTCAGACACACACACACACAATCACTTACATTAACACTTTTTTTTTTAATTTAACCCCCCCAGCCTCCTTACCTTTGGGAATGCTGGGGGAGTGTGGGGTTCTCTCTCTCCCTGGGGGTCCAGTGGCTGCCGGTCGGGCTGATGGGTGGGCTGATGGGCGGGTGGCTGGCGAGGGAGCCCTTCCTCTGCGGCGCGCGAGGGGGCTGAGCAGACCGCTCAGAGGAAGAGCTTCCTCGCCAGCCGCCCGCCCAACCACCAGTGCCCAGCATCTCAGTTAGCCGCAAGGCTAACTAGGCATTTGCCCTGGGCATTTGGGGGCAGCGTTTTTTGCCGCCCCCTGAAAAATGCCGCCCAAGGCAAATGCCTTGTTTGCCTTGCGGCTAATACGTCCGTGGGTGAGGGTAGTGTTATATGTGGCCAGTGAGAGACAGGAGAAGGAAGGGATGGATTGCAGTTGTAAGTCAATATCAGCTGACAGCTGATGGAGGTGAATAGAATTAAGGTTCCTCTTGAGTCTGTATAGATTTTAAACAGCAATGGGTGAATACTTGCAAAAACCTAATATTCAGGGATATACTATTTAATATGTGGGATAACAGATCTTTAATCCAAAGCGAGATCTGACTTCCATTCTGGGACCAAGAAGGAATTTATTCCTAGTTTGTTGCTTTTTAGCTTTCTTTTGGATCAACAGCAAAAACATATGTGAGAAAGGCTGAACTAGATGGACGGATGTCTCTATTCAGCCTATGTAACTATGTATTGCTGTTCCAATATGTACTATATTTTCAATCTGATATATAAAGCATGTACTTCAATTAGTTAAGAGAATACAAAACTCTTCTTTGTTTTGTGTAATACAGGAAGTTTGGTTCAGACGTTTTTGTAGCCTTGCTCAAGGTTATTATCTAAATTAGGCAAACTAAATCTGAATGGAAAAAATGTAAACAAAATAAGCCATGCTATGGCTATAACTGAGATGAACTAGGTCTCCAAACCAGCTATGTTAGTGTTACGATTGCCTCCGGTCTAGCAGGAGGTGGGATCGCTTGGATGTCCTGGTTCCCGAAGTTGGAGAGTCGAACGCTGCGTCAAACGGTGGAAAACTGTAAGTGTAGAAGATCCCACTAGCTATAGTAAAGCTAGGATTCCCGGTTCCC
>OW240914.1:232221380-232251120 GCA_933207985.1 Pelobates cultripes | reverse complement strand
AGCCTTTACACCCACACAGAAAATTGTGGATTAGTTTAGCACTTTCAAAGTTGTGTGCTGCTATAATGATAGGAGGTGATGGCACCCAACTAATGTAAAATAATCATTGTGTTTCAACTCGGATTTAGGAGAAAAAAATACACCTTGCATAACCATCTGTTACGTTCCATTATAGCAAAGTAATAAAAAAACAAACAATGAAAAGGTTAAAGGGGGATTTCATACTGAGAGTCATATAAAATGAAGAATGCATAAACACCTAAATGTGCACTAAGCCCTTAAAATATTCAACGGTGCTTCTGTTTAAAAATTGCTTCCTAGAATTCTTACGGCTTGTTCTGAATTCATAAACAGAACTTTCACTTCCCAACAAGAATCTAAAATATATTTCATTTAATTTAATATAAAAAAAATGCATATCTATGGTGTAACACTACAAAAACATTAGTTTTAGAGGAAAACATAACTTTCTATAGGAGAAAAACAATAATTGTAAAGCACAACTTATTAACTTATACATTAGACTTGGCACATGTTTTCTTAAAGGATTACTCAGATCAAAAACCATTCCCTCCTCCCACACTTGACATTTGCACAGTCGTTATTTGGCATGTGCTACCCCTTATACTTAAATAAGACACTGACACCGATAATTCTGTTGGAGTACAAAGTCCACAGCTTTATTAATTAATTATAATAAATTAACATAATTTAGGGTCATTGTCCTACTAGACATTATGTTACTATACCCCCCACACAGTACCCCTGACAATGACCCTACCAGTTAAACAATAAATAACAACAAATAACATATAACTTGAAACACACGGCCTACCAAAGAGGCCCCATATCATCCAGTTAACTGAAGGGGTATACCTCGGACACCCCTACACCCCCAGGTTCGTAGCCACCGAAGAGCTAGAACCAACTAATCCTTAACTCCATCCGGCCTAACCTCGGCCTGTCCAGTTCAAATTCCACGCAAAATTCCAATATTTACAACGCCCTGTTCCGCCGCTGTGACCAAACGGAACTGCTAAACTAGGGAGGGTGGGTGGGACAATCTACAGGTAAGAGAGGCTCCAGTTAAAATGGCCCCTATTCTAATATGGCTGCTCCTTATACTCCTACTCTCCACCCCCCAAAACTTCACTCCCTAAACCCGGCCCACAATCCTAAGCCCATGCCCACTCCCTGGCTCTGTCAAGGCCCACTCCCCACACTGCGTTGCTCCATGGGCTCCCTGACATTTGCACAGTCGTTATTCGGCATGTGCTACCCCTTATACTTAAATAAAACACTGACACCGATAATTCTGTTGGAGTACAAAGTCCACAGCTTTATTAATTAATTATAATAAATTAACATAAGCTAGGGTCATTGTCCTACTAGACATTATGTTACTATACCCCCACACAGTACCCCTGACAATGACCCTAGCAATTAAACAATAAATAACAACAAATAACATAACTTGAAACACACGGCCTACCAAAGAGGCCCCATATCGTCCAGTTAACTGTAGGGGTATACCTCGGACACCCCTACACCCCCAGGTTCGTAGCCACCGAAGAGCTAGAACCAACCAATCCTTAACTCCATCCGGCCTAAACCTCGGCCTGTCCAGTTCAAATTCCACTCGAAGTTCCAATATATACACCGCCCTGTTCCGCCGCTGTGACCAAGCGGAACTACAAACTAGGGAGGGTGGGTGGGACAATCTACAGGTAAGAGAGGCTCCAGTTAAAATGGCCCCTATTCTAATATGGCTGCTCTTTATATCCCTACTCTCCACCCCCCAAAACATTACTCCCAAAACCCGGCCCACAATCCAAAGCCCATGCCCACTCCCTGGCTCTGTCAAGGCCCACTCCCCACACTGCGTTGCTCCATGGGCTACCTGACATTTGCACAGTCGTTATTCGGCATGTGCTACCCCTTACACTTAAATAAAACACACACACCGATAATTCTGTTGGAGTACAAAGTCCACAGCTTTATTAATTAATTATAATAAATTAACATAAGCTAGGGTCATTGTCCACTAGACATTATGTTACTATACACCCCACACAGTACCCCTGACAATGACCCTAAAAACAATAAATAACAACAAATAACATATAACTTGAACACACGGCCTACAAAGAGGCCCCATATCGTCCAGTAACTGTAGGGGTATACCTCGGACACCCTACACCCCCTTAGCCACCAAAGAGCTAGAACCAACCAATCCTTAACTCCATCCGGCCTAAACCTCGGCCTGTATAAGTTCCAATATATACACCGCCCTGTTCCGCCGCTGTGACCAAGCGGAACTGCAAACTAGGGAGGGTGGGTGGGACAATCTACAGGTAAGAGAGGCTCCAGTTAAAATGGCCCCTATTCTAATATGGCTGCTCTTTATATCCCTACTCTCCACCCCCCAAAACATCACTCCCAAAACCCTTCCCACAAACTTAAGCCCATGCCCACTCCCTGGCTCTGTCAAGGCCCACTCCCCACACTGCGTTGCTCCATGGGCTACCTGACATTTGCACAGTCGTTATTCGGCATGTGCTACCCTTTACACTAAAATAAAACACTGACACCGATAATTCTGTTGGAGTATAAAGTCCACAGCTTTATTAATTAATTATAATAAATTAACATAATCTAGGGTCATTGTCCTACTAGACATTATGTTACTATACCCCCACACAGTACCCCTGACAATGACCCTAGCCATTAAACAATAAATAACAACAAATAACATATAACTTGAAACACACGGCCTACCAAAGAGGCCCCATATCGACCAGTTAACTGTAGGGGTATACCTCGGACACCCCTACACCCCCAGGTTCGTAGCCACCGAAGAGCTAGAACCAACCAATCCTTAACTCCATCCGGCCTAACCTCGGCCTGTCCAGTTCAAATCCCACGCAAAATACCAATATTTACAACGCCCTAAACCGCCTTGTGACCAAAACAACTGCTAACTAGGGAGGGTGGGTGGGACAATCTACAGGTAAGAGATCTCCAGTTAAAATGGCCCCTATTCTAATTGGCTGCTCCTTATAACCTACTCTCCACCCCCCAAAACTTCACTCCCTAAACCCGGCCCACAATCCTAAGCCCATGCCCACTCCCTGGCTCTGTCAAGGCCCACTCCCCACACTGCGTTGCTCCATGGGCTCCCTGACATTTGCACAGTCGTTATTCGGCATGTGCTACCCCTTATACTTAAATAAGACACTGACACCGATAATTCTGTTGGAGTACAAAGTCCACAGCTTTATTAATTAATTATAATAAATTAACATAATTTAGGGTCATTGTCCTACTAGACATTATGTTACTATACCCCCCACACAGTACCCCTGACAATGACCCTACCAGTTAAACAATAAATAACAACAAATAACATATAACTTGAAACACACGGCCTACCAAAGAGGCCCCATATCATCCAGTTAACTGAAGGGGTATACCTCGGACACCCCTACACCCCCAGGTTCGTAGCCACCGAAGAGCTAGAACCAACTAATCCTTAACTCCATCCGGCCTAACCTCGGCCTGTCCAGTTCAAATTCCACGCAAAATTCCAATATTTACAACGCCCTGTTCCGCCACAGCACATGGCTTGACCCCCTTAAGCGAATGTGCGACCCCCACCACATCTAAACAGGGCCTGTGCTACACCATCCTGAAAACCCAGGTTTAGCAAATCATTCCCCACGTCTGATAGGTGTATACCATCCCTCCTAAAATATCCCGGCAACATACCCTCTAATTCCCTGTGCCTCACCACCACGCCCCCCGACCCTCTAATAAAGACTGACATAATCTTGTTGACCTTACCCCTAGATCGAGCTATTGCAGCTGGATCCCTGGCGTGCTTCCATGTAAAGCGAGGCACCATCTCAGACCAAACTACGACCACGCCAGGGACCAGCTCCCTCAGCCGATCCATATCCCTCTTCATTTTCCGAACCAGCAATCTTTGAGGAATCAAGCCCAGATCGTTCCCACCTCCGTGGACCAATACCACGTCTGGGACCGCCCCCCCAGACAACTTTCTAAATAACGCGCTGCAGAGACCCTGCCAGCTAGCGCCCCTCAAACCAAGCCATGATAACTCCACCCGTTCCAAAGGAAAGCCCAGCTGCGATCCGCATCTTCGAACTGCGGCTCTCTTCTGTGCCCAGTACACATACGAGTGTCCCATCAACCAAACTTTCAAACCTGAAAAGAAACAAAATTAGTTGCAAAGGAGACAAGTGCCCCCCTTTCCCAAGGTCCTACACAACGCTTACTCACACCAGCCTGTCCGGCCTCACATACGTGCGGAACCGCATGGATTCCCACCTCCCGATCCGCTTAATCCGCTCGTCCCCCAAACCTAGACGTGCTGCCTCCGTCGCCGCGCCTATGCGGAACGAGTGCGTCCCAAATTGCTTGGGCTCCAAGCCCAGCCTCTGTAAACCCGCTCGAAAAACCCGTAGAAATTGGAATCGGGACAAAGCCATGCCATCAGCGTGCAGGAAAAAACTACCAGCGATCCCGGGACGGACATCCATGTACCGCGCACCGCAAGCCACCGGGCATGCCCTTGAACCCGGTAACTCATACAACACCACCGAGCACCCTTTACCGAACACGTCCGTTTTAGAGCGGCGCAACCTGATCTGCACCCTGTCGTTGCATAAGTCCACGTCCTCGAGCAGCAATCCGCCGACCCCTTTCTTGTTGGTGCTAACCAGCTCGCCAATTCGGAAGGCTCCGAAGAATGCCCATACAAATGCTCCCGAAAATAGCGCCACCTCAAAAGGAGAATGACATAACCCAGCCAACGTTCCTAACAACCCCTGCAACACCGAGAACAACACCGGTCTTCTCGTGTCCCCAAACTTCTTACCCTTCCGAAAACCTCGTATCGCCTGTCGTATCATGAAATTCTTCGTGATGTCCTCCCAACCATTGAACTTAAATAAAAAGGCCAGGGCAGACATATACCTGTCTACCATGGCCGGTGAAGCCTGCCTCGAGAACAAGCGACACAGCAGCCACAGCAGCACATCCCCCCGCTGACCCGCCGAAAAAACGCCTCCTACCTGTTGAACAGTCTCCTCCCATTCCTTCCAAACCTTAACGTAAGACGACCACGTGCTTGGCGCTAACGAGTTCCTTATATACTCCCCAAGCATGACGTCCCGAGCCGCCACATCTCATCCGGGCAAGCCTGCCCCATCTCCTTGGCGTCCGGCGCCGCTTCCCAGAATCGTTCCCACTGAAAACGAGAAAGCGCATCAGCCACCACATTCAACATACCAGGGATGTGCTTAGCCCTAAATACCAAATTGAAGGACATGCAAGGAAGTACTAACCGCCGCAACAAACATAAGACCGGGGGGGAAGATGCTGACAAACTGTTGATCGCCTGCACCACCGCCATGTTATCCGAGTGGAACACAATTTGCCTGTTTGCTAACGCCGGCCCCCATAATCCCACCGCAACTACGACCAGAAATAATTCCAGAAACACCAAATTTCTTATTAGCGGGCTTTCTTTCCACGCTGCAGGCCACTCCTCAGCAGACCAATTACCCGCCAGATAAGCCCCAAAACAGACACTGCCCGAAGCGTCAGTGTACAGCCCCACCTCTGCCGCCGCCGCTGGTTCCCTGAAAAACACCTTTCCATTAAAATCCTGTAAGAACCGGTCCCACACCCTTAAGTCCGCCTTCATATCCGCCGAGACCCTGATGTAGTGCGACGGCCTGTGCACCCCGCTTGTTGCTCGTGCCAGCCGCCTACAAAAAACCCTCCCCATTGGTATCACCCGGCACGCGAAGTTAAGGCTCCCCACCAATGATTGAAGCCCCCGCAGTGTCACCTTCTTAGCCCTCCCTACCGTGGCCACCTGCTCCTTCAGATCCACTAGTTTGTCTAAAGGTAACCGACATTCCCCTCTCTCGGAATCGATTTTCAAACCGAAAAAACTAAGGCACGTTGTGGGCCCAACCGTCTTGTCTCCTGCCAAGGGAACCCCGAAAGAGTGTGCAACCCATTGAAACACTTCCAATATCTGTCTACACCGGCCCGTTCCCCGCGGGCCGACGCAGAGGAAGTCATCAAGATAGTGCACCACCGCGCCCCCCGCCGATTCCTTCCGCACCACCCATTCCAAAAACGTGCTAAATTTCTCAAAATAGGCGCACGATATGGAACAACCCATTGGTAAACACAGATCCACGAAATAATCCCCATCAAGACAGCACCCGAGCAAATGATGGCATTTGGGGTGTATAGGGAGCAGCCGGAAGGCTGCCTCCACATCCACCTTCGCCATCAGCGCACCATGCCCCATTCTCCGGACCAACTCGACAGCCTTGTCGAATGACGTATAAGAGACAGAGCTGAGGGCCGCGTCAATGTCATCTTTTACCGATGCCCCTTTTGGGTACGATAAATGATGTATCAACCTAAACTTACCCGCTTCCTTCTTGGGAACCACGCCGAGTGGGGATATCCGTAGATCGGCCAACGGCGGCTCCAAGAATGGGCCCGCCATCCTCCCCAGCTGCACTTCCTTGCTCAACTTATCCCGCGCTACCCCTGGGTGCTCCCGAACTGACTTGAGATTACCACAAATCGCACCCGGTCCCCTAACCACGAAGGGAATAACAAACCCCTCTCTAAATCCCCGCCACAGAAAGGCCGCATCCGCCCTATTGGCGTACTGCCTTAGCCAAGGTAACATCACGTCTATTTTCACTGGGGACGCCCCCAGCTGTAGCCGCGGGGGGCGCTGCCCTCCCGGACCCCCCTCCCCCTCCAAGCTTACCTTTCTTGAAGCATCAGCTGGCGCCATGAGCCCCCCCGCAGCCGGAACATTCATGTCTGAACCTGCAGGAATTCCCCCACTTGCAGTGTCCCTCGTTGTACATCCAGCAGAAGCCTTTCTTTTGCCCAGCTGACACAGCACCCCCTGCGGCCATGCCGGCTGTCCCAAGAAAGGGCGCAGCCTTTTGCGCCATCATAAGGCGCATCCATAACGGCAGATCCATTTGATCCCACCGCATGCTCGTATTCACCGCTAGCCGTTGGCGAAATTGCTCGTCATACCTCCACCACGCCAATCCACCGTAGGTTCGATATGCATCGCCAATCCCATCCAAGTAGCAAAAAAGTTCCGAACAACGCCCCGGGTTCTTTTCCCCTATAACGCTTGCCAGAATACAGAAGGCCCGTAGCCAATTCCCAAAAGTTTTCGGTATCTTGCGATACCTCCGCCTTTTTTCCTCCTCCTCTTTCTTGGCATCTTTTTTATCCTCCTCTTTCAAGTCCAAGAATTCCTCGAGGGGAAGAAGGGAAAAGATCTCCACAAACTCACCTTTCCAAATCTTATCTTTTACGTCTGCTTTTAAGTGGCACCCCAGGGGGCCCGCGAAGGACACGTGCACGTTTTGCCGCGCCGCATCCGGGATATCGCTACCCCCTTCCGTGTGCTCCCCCCACTGTCGGCCAACCCCGACGACCCTGCCGCGTCGCCGGCCTCGCCTCTATATGACCCCGCCGGTAACGCCCCCGCGCGCTCCACCGCCTTGTCCCGACTACCTTCCCGCGACCATACCCACCCGAACCATGCCGCGCCCGCCAGCCCGAGCCGTGCTCCTTCCCGGCTCCACGACCGGGACCTCTCCTGCCCCCGTGGACGCTCCTCCTCCCGCTGAAGGGCTTCTTCGGCGTCTCGCCACGGGCCCTGCGCCCGGGCTCAGCCGCTGCGGGGGCCTCGTCCTCCAGGCCGGTCGGCGCGCCGGTACCGCTGAGGAAGGCCCGGCCGCCCCCAGCTGTTGATGCAGCCATTCGAGGCCACGGTCCCTCACCGCCGCCCGAACTCCCTCCAGAAGCTCCTCCAACGCCGCCATCGACCTGCAGAGAAACAAAGAAAAAAGGAACCTCGCTGACCTGCAACAATCTACAGGTAAGAGAGGCTCCAGTTAAAATGGCCCCTATTCTAATATGGCTGCTCCTTATACTCCTACTCTCCACCCCCCAAAACTTCACTCCCTAAACCCGGCCCACAATCCTAAGCCCATGCCCACTCCCTGGCTCTGTCAAGGCCCACTCCCCACACTGCGTTGCTCCATGGGCTCCCGATCCATCGCCCACTTGCCTATACTGATGTCACTCCCCTTTGCTGGAAGGGATGAATGGGTGACATTGGCCATTGGATGCCTGTAGCCAGCATCCTGTGCATGATGATGTCAGACATCCAATATGCACAGAATTCCCATTAGCCAGATATGTGAGAAGAAAATAAAACGGTTTCTGTTTTTCCTCCTACCTCTTTCTCTATGCTTCCTCTGTACTTAGAGTGGTAATCCTTTGTGGCAACTGCTCTGATCCACTGCAGGAAGCGACAAAAAAGACCTGCCCCTGTCGCCTTTCTCTCCTTTCTCAGTGCCCTGTTGTGGTTTCCTGTTTATTTATCTGAGAGTGTGTTATTTGTATTGATTCTTGTGTATTTTGACCTTGGCTTGTATTTTGACTAATCTGACTTCTGTATCCATTGATCTTTGGCTTGTCTAAACCATAGGCGTGCGCAGCCTTATTGTATAAGGGTACCCTAAAGCAGAAACACACACGCAGCATATATATATATATATATATATATATACATACATACACACACACACATACTGCTGTGTGTGTGAGGGTGCTGTGTGGAGGTGCTGTGTGTGTGTGTAGGTGCTGTGTGTGAAGGCGCTGTGTGTGTGTGCGGGCGCTCTGTGTGTGAAGGCGTTGTGTGTGAAGGTGCTGTGTGTGTGTGTGAAGGTGCTGTGTGTGTAAGGGAGCTGTGTGTGTGAGGGTGCTGTTAGTGTGTGCTGTGTGTGTATGTTTAAGGGTGCTGTTAGTGTGTGTATGTGTGAGGGTGCTGTGTGTAAGGGTTCTGTTAGTGTGTGTATGTGTAAGGCTGCTGTTAGTGTGTGCTGTGTGTATGTGTGACGGTGCTGTGTGTGTAAGGGTGTTGTTAGAGTGAGGGTGCTGTTAGTGTGTGTGAAGGTGCTGTGTATGTGCGGGCGCTCTGTGTGTGAAGGCGTTGTGTGTGAAGGTGCTGTGTGTGTGTGTGAAGGTGCTGTGTGTGTAAGGGAGCTGTGTGTGTGAGGGTGCTGTTAGTGTGTGCTGTGTGTGTATGTTTAAGGGTGCTGTTAGTGTGTGTATGTGTGAGGGTGCTGTGTGTAAGGGTTCTGTTAGTGTGTGTATGTGTAAGGCTGCTGTTAGTGTGTGCTGTGTGTATGTGTGACGGTGTTGTGTGTGTAAGGGTGTTGTTAGTGTGAGGGTGCTGTTAGTGTGTGTGTGTGTGCTGTGTGTGTAAGAGAGATGTATGTGTGTGTGTGCTGTATGTTTGTGTGTATTGTGTGGGGGTGGCGTTTAGTTAATATCTCCCTTCCCTTCTTACCTTTTGTAGGGAGGGGGGACCGTGCTCCTGCCATCCCTGGTGGTCCAGTGTAGAGTGAACTCTAGCACCACAGGGGGCTAGAGTTCACGCTCGCGAGATCTGAGCGTTACCGCGGAAACAGCGGCAACGCTCCGACCGCGCGAGAGGAACCCGGCGGAGCTGCTGGCAAGAGCTCCCCAGGTCCTCTCCTGCCTCCCTCCATGCTGCTGTGGGTCTGTGAGGGAGATATTTGATCTCCCTCACCGGCCCACGGAGGGAGGCACATAGCGCGTGCCGCGGGGATTAGGGTGTGCACCCTTATGGTATAAACATTAACATACCTTCTATTTCCCTGACCTCTGTTAAAACTGGCCATTCTAGGGTCAGGTAATACGTTTTAGGATTTCTGGTTTATATTATAATTAGTTAACTTAAGTTCTGCGTGTTAGGTATTTGACTATCCTGACAGAAAGAAACCAAATGGCAATACACATGCCTATCTCTTTTTCTTGGTGTTTCACCAAGCTGCTAAAACTAGTGGTTGCCTTTCTTCACAGCAGGGGTGTCCGCCTGTTAATTTATTTAGACGACAAAGTCATTATGGCTCAGGATGACGAATAACTCTGTTGTCATTTATCCATGGCATTGATTCTACTTCAATCTAACTCAATACTAATGAACTTGGAAAAATCTGTCCTTGTTCCTTCCCAGTTGATGGAGTTCTTGGGTTTCAATATCAATTTCATCCATTGGACCCTTCTCTAATTTCCAAGATCAAGAACATCAAGGAAATTGTTGGGTGCTGTTTCACCCCGTAATCACTCTCTGACAGCTCGCCAGAATGACTGGACTTTTATCAGCCTTGATTCAGGCCATTTTCCCAGGACCTCTTCACTACCGTGCCCTTCAATGCCAATAGGCCAGGAATATATGTTTAGTCTCTTCAATTGTTTGGTCTCTTCCATTTCAACACAAGTCCACTTGACTTTCTGTGTCTGTGAAATGTGTCAGTGTTATTTGTTATTGTATTTTTTAACCATTGTATTAATTTTTTAGATATTTAAAAAAACTTTTTTTTTTTTTAAATAAATCAGTTTATTTTAATAATAACCCTAGACCTACCATGACTTTTCTTTGGAGACAGAAAACCTATTACTTTGGTGGGAAACACACCACCTGAGCCCTGTGGACTGAGTAAGACCTGTATTTTGCTCCAAAGCAGTAACTACCATTTAAATACTTTTATTATTGTTTATTTATAAAAGTGAGCACTATATTTTTTTACTTTCTGTTTTTATCTACATAATACATCACAAGATCTATTACCAACTAGTCCCTGGGTGTCAGCCAGGCATTTTGTTACTCTAGTGACCATAGCTAGATCCAGTTATGGGTTGTCGGGTGATGTGATCTGTATATATAGCCCCTGAGTGAGTGTCAATGTGGTCATCCTGTGTCTTCTCCACTTAATTGATTTGGCTACAGGTCCCAGCTTTGGTCTCTCTTACTGGTAAGTGGGTGAGTAGTTTACAGTGGTGTGCCTTTGGGCCTTAAATTGACCTGTCATCCACAGCGGGGCCTTGCAGGTTGGGTGTCTGGTTGAGCCACTGTGAGAGTCAAGTGGGTCAGGCCATTTCATGTTGATGGCGGGCAATAGTAGAGTGGTACCAAAGTCTACAAAGTTCTATGGGTGCAGATCACCTGTCGTCCTGTCAGTGTAAATACTGGTAGACACGTGGGCATTTGCCATTGATATCTCACTTTCTGTATTTGTAGAACCCTTGCCAAGGGTTTCAGTGCACTTCTGTATGCTAGTGTTGCTGGGGTCAGGCCAGTAAGGAGCTGCACAGATGATTGTTGGTCACCTGAATCATTGGATCTTTGGAGTATTTCCTCCTTGAGGCTATAACGGAGGATGCAGCAAATCATGTCTTGAGGTGGAGAGTCCGGCAGACCCCATGGGTGCAGGGCCCGGTGTGCCCGTACAAAATCTATGTCCGTCTACAGGTTATGAAGCAGATCATTGACAATTTATCAGAGAATGTCCCTCAACTGTTTTGGTGATTCCTCCAGCTTCGGGAGGCTGCGGAGCCTCAGGTTATGCCACAATTCACAGTTGCTTAGTGTGGGCATGTAATTTGGCAGATGTCATATCTTGGGTGGTGGTGATGGAATTACACTCTGCTTTAATGCACTCCACTTTGTCTTTGAGACCCTGTAGATCCTCTCTAGCAAACTGGAAGTAAGTCTGAGTTCACATCAGGGGGCCGTCTTTGATGGGTAGGTTGCAGAGAAGGGTTACCCAATTGGGTTTGTCTTGTGGCACTCCCTATTCCCCATCTGAGCTTCGGGACAGTGGTTTCAAGCAGTCCAATGGTCATGGAGTTCCCACATGCGGCAACTGGGAGGCGAGGTCCAACAAAGTGGAGAGGAACTGCTGCAAGAAAACAGTCAATCTTTGACGTACCCTGTGAGCATGGGTTTTCCCCATTTGTTGCATCTGTGCAGAATACTTGCAGAGTAAAAGCTAATTTTGGCCACAAGGTACCACAGAGAATTGGTTCAGACACTTTTAAATAAATGTGTTAATCTAAAACCGTAATTTTACAACATGACAGGAGGCTTCATATTTTACAGAACCAATCATTAACACGTATAGGGCATAAGAGGTACATGGAATCAAAGCACCTCTCTTTCTTTGCTGCTCCATTAAAAGTATCAAGTCAGAGTTTTGGTTTACCTCTCTCTGTCTCTTAGGGTGTTGGCTTTTGTTCAGCTGTATTTATCTTCATACCTTTATTTATTTAGATTTATTCTCTTGCTTTATTTATTGCAAGTTGCTAGTTGTCCCTTGTCTTCCCCCTTTTTCCCTTTTTATGTCTTGCGGTGGCTGGGTCCCACACTAGGGGGTCGAAAGGTGGTTTAAACGTTTACAAGACAAGCTCCTGGATGCTATTGGGTCACTGGCCCATGTTATGTACCTGGCGGATGATGCCTATTCACTAGTCGAAGCCTTCAAGGAAGACATGGTGCGTGAATGGCTGAACAATAATAAGTAGTGAGCACAGCTTCCGGGAAATACTAACGTGGCACTGTTACGGTACCTCCAGTAATAAATGTGCAAACCGCCGTTTAGTGAATGCTCCCCGTTCGCAATAATGTGGTCTGGTAGCGTGTATAGTATAACCATGCGAACCGCCAGCTAGGGAACACTCCAAACTCCCGAACGGTACCTGTATGGTTCTTTCCCTTCACGAACTCCAAATCCACAAACTGACAATATTAGCCGAACGCCAATATCCTCCAAGTGGCAAATAATTCCAATAAGCAGTCTCTAGGCGCCGGTAATAAAATCCCCCCAATAACGAGACCAAGCTCCGCTTTGAGGGTAAAACACGAACTGATTTACTGTGGGCTACCTGCCCGGTATTTATGCAGGTCTCCCACTTGGTGGACACTCCCCTAGGGGACCAAATGGGAGACTGAAATGACAGAAGGACATGGGGACATTTCAGACATACATCCCCACAATATTCCCAGCATGCATCACAGTTCCCTCCCCTCTGCTCGGGAGATAATTGGGAAGTAATTCAATTATCTCCCCGAGCAGAGGCAAATCGCCATTTTAACTCAAAGTTATAAAACATAAAACATATTGTATTCGTGTAACACATCCCCAGATAGCCTGGATCTGAGTGCATATTATTGGCGAATAGCGCTCAGATCCCATTCGCATAGTTCAATCGCCATGGAGTCAAAGTTTATTACAGTTCTTCGGTATGCGATTGACTCCATGGGAAGGCTATCTGGGTTAAGTCCATTCGTGTTGTTGAATCTCCCGAACGGCCGGCATTCGTATGCTTTTGTCGATTGAGAAGGGGAGGTCGACGGCTTCAGCGGTGTTCGGTTGAAAAAGTGTCCGTTTCAGTTCCATGAAATAACCGTCGAACACCGCTGGTCTTTCGCATGGTTAAAATGGCCGCCGCCTCGTGGTCGACATACGAACGACGACCACCCGGTATTCGGTTTTAATTGAGAAGTGTCTGTGGTTAACCGCAACGTTCTAATTGGGATCAATAGGTTAACCGGCAGCACACTTCTCTTCTGGGTGGCCGTCCGTTCGGTAGTTTCATTCGACAAAAAAAAAAGACATTCCCTTAAACAAAGCATACGAATGGGGAATTCATGCAAATGGCAAAACAGACGAACACAATACTTTTAGTCCATACAGATGGGTCTGCCACAGGCACTCTCTTCAAAGAGGCAGCACTAACCATCTTTTAAATACAGAGTAATGGTGAACAGCGCAATAAGAAGGTGAAGTAACAGTTGTTGTCGTACCCATTCTAAAACAGCCATCCATAGACCCGTCTTCCCCTTCCAACTATCGTCCCATAGCCCTGCTTCCTTTTTCCTCAAAACTTTTAGTAAGACTTGTCTTTACTAGTATGACTCACTTCCTAAATTTTAACTCCATCCTCGATCCTCTTTAATTTGGCTTTCACCCCTTCCACTCTACTTAGACTTCTCTTAAAGTTACAAATTACCTAATCGCAGCTAAATCCAAAGATCACTACTTCATACTAATTCTTCTTGACCTCTATGCTGCCTTCGGCACTGTTGATCATGTCCTTCTTCTCCAAACTCTTCAATCCCTCTGCCTCTGTGACACTGTCCTCTCGTGGTTCTCCTATCTTTCCTTTTGCAATGACACCTCCTCCTCTCACCCCATGTCTCAGTTCTGTTCTTGGTCCCCTTCTGTTCTCTCTTTATACTGCCTCTCTTGGCAAAATAATTCACTCCTTTGGATTACGCTACCATCTGTATGCCGACGACACCACGATATATCTCTCCTCCCCTGATCTCTCCTCCGCGATCCTGCAACATGTCACTGCTTGTCTTTCCTGATTGGATGTCCTTCCGCTTTCTGAAACTAAATCTCTCTAAAACGGAGCTTCCTTTTTTTCCCCCTCATAATGCTGATCCTCCTCCTTCACTCTCCCCGCAAGTTGATGGTGCTTGCATCAGTCCATCCTTGCTAGCTCGTTGTATTGGTGTTATCTTTGATCCTGGCCTCACCTTTGCCACACATATCTAGTATGTTGCTAAAACCTGTCGATTCCACCTTAAAAATATTGCCAGCATCAGCCCCTTTTTCACGCAAGATGCTGCCAAGGAGCTTGTTCATGCTCTGCTATGCTCTCGCATGGATTACTGTAATTCTCTCCTAGTTGGTCTCCCCAAAAGCCAAACTGCCCTGCTACAATTGGTAATGAATGCTGCCACCAGGCTGATCTTTCTCAACGGTCGCTCCTCCCATACCTCTCCCCTCTGTCGATCCTTACACTGGCTTCCTGTATCATATAGGTGTCAATTCAAAATAATAACCTTTACCTATAAAGCTCTAACAAACTCTAGACCCTCTTACATTTCTCCCCTGATTCATTGATATGCCCCTGCTCTGTCTCTCCGCTCTGCCGGTGACCTTCTCCTGTCCGCTGCTAGCACCCCTACTGCTAACTCTTCAGGACTTCTCGTGGGTGGCTCCCTTCCTTTAAAACAGCCTGCCTAGCCCCGTCAGACTCTCCCCTAGTATTCAATTGTTTAAAAAGTCCCTCAAAACACATCTGTTCAGAAATGCTTATGGACTCCCAGAGTAACTTATCTATACTTACCCAAGTCTCTCTCTTGCACTCCTATAGAGCAATACTCCACTCTCCACTCTAGTTATGCTACTTTTCCACCTGTCACCCTTGCTGTCACCCTTGCTGCCCTGTTGTGTATTTGTACCCCACCTCATCTAGACTGTATGCTCGTTTGAGCAGGGTCCTTATCGATCTATTGTTCCTGTGTCCCTTTGCAATTGTCTCATGTATTGTAAATCCCCCCCCCCTTTTATAATATTGTAAAGCGGATCTCGCAGCCATCTGGGTGCACCCTAAGGTGTATCTCTGCGTTTCCGGTTCCATTTTCCACTGGGAGGCGGACTTAGTCTATGATGTCACTTTCCCCACATAACTTAGCAGCCATATTGGTACACTTTGGCTCCACCGGAACAGCACTATCAGCCATTCCTAGGCTGTTAGACATTCTCATCATAGCCTTTACTGGTATCGGTAATTTCTGCCGGAAATAACGCGGTGGCCACCTTGGTTCACCTCCCAGGTTTTTTATATTGCTGATTACACATAACATCCACCATATTGGGATTCCATTCATATATTTTCAGTGATATAGCTACACATAATAATAAAGTTTCAAGTGTCCATATAGAATAAAAAGAGTGGGGGAGAAAAAGGGTAAACAGTTAGACGGGAAAAAAAATGGGTTTGTACACAGTTTGTAGTTTGAAATATACACATAAATGAGAACATATTAAAACCATATAAAAACTCATAAAAAAAATGTAATATAACTATACATTTCAAAATCAATAAATAACCCTTATGGAGAGAGGGTTTCCAATTCAAAAATCGTTTCATTTCTGTTTTGTTAAGTAATTTTAGATGGTCATCCCCTCTCCAGGGTTTATCTATCTTCTGAATACCAATAAAATGTAATGAGCTAAAATCGTCATTATGAATCTCGTTAAAATGAGCTGAAACTGAATGTGTCAAGACCTTATTTTTTTTATATTCCTCATTAAATGGACACTATAGTCACCAGAACAACTACAGCTTATTGAATTTGTTCTGGTGAGTAGAATAATTACCTTCAGGCTTTTTGCTGTAAACACTGTCTTTTCAGAGAAAATGCGGTGTTTACATTACAGCCTAGTGATAACTTCATTGGCCACTCCTCAGATAGCTGTTAGAGATCCTTCCTGGGTCATGGCTGCCTAAAATGCATCCAAACATTCAGTATCTCCTCCCTCTGAATGCAGACTTTCCTCATAGAGATTCATTGATTCAATTAATCTCCATGAGGAGATGCTGATTGGCCATGGCTGTGTTTGAATTGTTCTGGCTCTGCCCCTGATCTGCCTCCTTGTCAGTCTCAGCCACTCCTATGGAGAAGCATTGTGATTGGATCAGTCTACTACTTCTGATGATGTCAACAGACAGCTTGTTTTTCTGAGGCAAACAGCATGCAGAGCTACAGCTTCAGGCTTGAATACAAGTAAGATTTTGCTATATTTATGGAGGCATGAGGGACCCAGGGGTGCTAGATGGTGGTTTTAACACTATAGGGTCAGGAATACAGTGTTCTAATTCTGTTTTTTAAGGGTCTTGTGATCCTACCCACATATTGTAGACCACAATTGCACCTTAATAGATATATAACATGGGTAGTATTGCATGTGATGAAAGACTTAATTTTATATTCTTTACCATTTGTACTTGAGGTAAATTCCTCTATTTTTTTACTTGACAAGCTTTACATTGGCCACAACTGTAAAAACCTTTAAGATCTTGACCCATTACATCTCTATCACCCAGACTTTCCTTTTTAACACAGCTCTTTCTTTATATTTGAATAGTTCTTCTACTGGTTTTAAGTGGACTTCTAAAAATAGCTTTTGTACTTCTTCTTTTTTATATTCCATTTGATAAAATTGTTGTTTTAATGTATTAGATTGTTCAGAAAATTGGCTTTCATCCTTACAATTTCTCTGAATCCTCATAAATTGGCCCTTATGGGTATTTGGTAGTCAAGGTGAGAAATGGCAACTTTTTTTTTTATCTATATAACTATTAATATCAACCTTCTTAAAAAAGTGCTGGTTTTAATACAGTCAGATTCTATGAAAATTATAAGATCTAAAAAAAAATGCACTTCCTGGGTACTAATATCAGTTGTTAAAGGATCACTATAGGGTCAGGAAAACAAATTGGTTTTCCTGACACTATAGTGCCCTGAGGGTGCCCCCACCTGTGGCGCTGAAGAGGTTAAAACCCTTTCAGCCCCCTACCTTAATTAAGCGCCGGGCTCCCTCGGTGCGGGTGACCTCTCCTCCCACTCCGACGTCAGTTCCCCCGTCCGACGTCACAGGAGCCGAATGTGCATGCGCGATAAGTGCCGCAACCTCTCCTCCCACTCCGACGTCAGTTCCCCCGTCCGACGTCACAAGAGCCGAATGTGCATGCGCGACAAGTGCCGCAACACGCATTCAAAGTGTCCATAGGAAAGAATTTCTCAATGCTTTCCTATGGACGCTCTGCACGATGGAAGCATAATATGCCTTCAGCGTCGCAGATGCGCCTCTTGTGGCTGTCCGGAAGACAGCCACTAGAGGTTGGATTAACCCCAAATGTAAACAGCAATTTCTCTGAAACTGCTATGTTTGCATCTGAAGGGTTAAAACCTGAGTTTAGAAAAAAAAAATTTGGAATTTAGAAAAGTTAAAAATGATTCAAGCGAGGCCCGGCTCCCTTTCCAAATAAAGAGTATTATTCTGTAAAATAAGGGAAATCCCATCTATAATAAACGTGTGATGTGAGTAGTTTCTACACCATCATAGAACATCATAAAGGCTGTGAAGCTGTTAAGTTTTTTATGAACAATTCGTTGGATTTTTGAGAAGATTAGGTCAATTTTATTATAGATGGGATTTACTTTGACATTTACTGATTTTACTAGCTGTATTGCTCTATAAGATTTTATGTCTGATTCTTCCTAGGAAATATCCAGGAAACCTTAAAGGGTATATACTTATTTGTATTGTATTTACATCACTTGTGGTACATTGTTGGTTCACCTTCTTATTGAGCTGTTCACCATTACTCTGTATTTGTCTATGTTTTAATTGTGCAACTGGAGTGGTAACAAGCTGCATAACACCACACTCTATGGTATTTTTTTTGCACTTTATATTCAGCGCCAATTTGTATTACACTACTGTATATACTCGTGTATAAGTCGATCTCATGTATAAGTCGAGGGCAGTTTTGTGACCAACAATTGTGAAATACGCTATGCCTCGTGGATAAGTCGAGGGTAAAACTTGGGGCTATGAAATTCTGTGATTTTTAGAATTTTATACACACACACACTCATACAAACACACACTCTGCATTATACACACACACACAATCATACAAACAATCTGCATTCTACACACACTCATACAAACACACCCACTCTGCATTATATACGCACACACTCTGTGTGTATATAATGCAGAGTGTGTGTGTTTGTATGAATGTATGTAGAATGCAGACTGTTTGTAAGAGTGTGTGTGTATAATGCAGAGTGTGTGTTTGTATGAGTGTGTGTGTATATAATGCAGAGTGTTTGTTTGTATGAGAGTGTGTGTGTGTGTGTGTGTGTGTGTGTGTGTGTGTGTGTGTGTGTGTGTGTGAACTGGGTGGGAGGAGGGTATTTTTATTATAAATTTTTTATTTTATTATTTAAAGTTTTTTTATTTTATTATTTTATTTTAATATTTAAAGTTTTTTATTTTAATATTTTTTATTGTATTTTTTTTATTATTTAATTTAATTTTTGTCCCCCCTCCCTGCTTGTTAGCTTGCCAGGGAGGGGGGCTCTCACTCCCTGGTGGTCCAGTGTATGGGCTGTGTAGGAGGGGGGGCTGACAGTGAGCGGTTACTTACCTTCCTGCAGCTCCCTTCTCCTTTGTGCAGCACCTCTGTCAGCTCCCACTGTAAGTCTCGCGAGAGCCGCGGTGACCCCGCGAGACGTACAGTGGGAGCTGACAGAGGAGCTGCACGGAGGAGAAGGGAGCTGACAGGAGCTGCAGGAAGGTAAGTAACTGCTCACTGTCAGCCCCCAACAGGACCGCCGGGCTTGTAATGAACCCGGCGGTCCTGGTCTGTATTATGGCAATGTAAATTGCCATAATACAGACATTAACTCGAGTATAAGTTGAGTGGGGGGTTTTCAGCACAAAAAATGTGCCGAAAAACTCGACTTATACTCAAGTATATACAGTACTTCTTTTGCTACTAACCATCTTTTATACATTACTATTTATTTTCATTACTTTTATTCATTTTTTTAAACATCAACTAAAGCCTTTTCAAAACTTTGAATACTACCAATGTTCCATCTAGTTGGTGTGCGCATAATATTTTCCTGATCCAAAATTTTGTGCTTAGTGAACATTAGTGCAAATGTAAACCTGAAATTGTTTCTTGATAATTTTGATACAGTCTCTTATGGCTAATAATACTAATGCCCATTTTGGTCCATCAGACAGTCAATAGAAAACAATAGATGACCACTGCGCAGACAAGGGTACACACAATTAAAATTTTTTCAGCATGTTGCTTATGAAGCACTGACAGACTAGGGGACACTGGGAGACATGGGGACACCGAAACACTGGACCGCGTACAGTAAGGTGTGGGGGGAATGGGACAAGCTGGTGCAGCATACGGGGGGGTCAGCTCTCAAAGGAGGCCTGGTTGGACACAATGTTGTGGCGCTTATGTAGGTCATTCACCTCAGGGGCTTTGGCAGCGGTAGCCGGGCGCAAGCTAGCAGCATTTTTGTTCAAGTTTAATGGGTGGGAGGATGTCACGAAACATTTTCTCGTTAGGCAGGCATTGAAAGGTTTCAGGCGGGGTAAGGTGTCGGTGGATTCCAGGAGTCCGGTGTCATTCGAGTTGCTTCAGCTGGTGGTCCGGGTGCTGCCCGAGGTGTGTTTTTCGGGGTACGAAGTTACACTGTTCTCCATGGTTTTTAGTTTTGCTTTTTTCGGGGCATTTCGTGTCAGCGAGCTGGTCAGCAGCAATCGCCAAGGGGGTGGATGTGGAGATGTGGAGTAACAGGATAGTGATCAACCTGAGGCGGTCCAAAACGGATGTACTGGGAAAAGGGACGTTGGTTACGTTGTGGGAGCTCCCAGGTGGGAAAACGTATCCAGTTAGGTGTGCAGCAGCCTTCCAGGAGGAGCGGGCGAAGGCCGGGGGTTCATATTTTAAGCATGAGGACGGCTCTTTGCTTTTGAAGTTCCAGGTCCTCAGGGATTTTCGGAAGGCGTTGGCAAAGTTGGACCCGGGCCAATTCGGGACTCATTCCTTTAGGATTGGTGCAGCTACTGAAGCGGCAAGACTGGGCTTGGGGGATGAGCGGCTGAAGAAGATTGGCAGGTGGGAGTCGGTGAGGGTCAGATCTTACGTCAGGCCTGACAAGTTGGTATACATCCTAAGGGTGGTTGATGGGGAATTTGGGTTTCACGGTTGTTTCGTGGTTGTCTATGTTTGCATTATGTCTTACAGGTCGGATGGCATGGGTGGTCGGCCACTCATACATATACTGGGTGCATCGGAGAGCTGCAGTTCAACATCGTGGTCTACAGCTGGGCTTTCCAAGTTCCGTGGTTCAGCTTCGGTGGTTTGGTTACCGAGGTTGGGGTTGGAATGCAATTTGTGTTGAAATGTTTCACAAAATTCTTTTGGGACAGGTTCCGGACATAGTGGTGCTTCACGCAGGGGACAATGATGTGGGGTTGTTACCTCAAAAGGTATTGATTGAGTGTATGAAGAGGAATGTGGACAAGCTGAGGGAGTTGGTGCCGGGGTTTATGGTCGTATGGTCGGAAATGGTTCCGAGGTTTCACTGGCGACACGCGCAGAATCCTTCTGCAGTAGCAAAAATTAAGGTGATGGCAGCGTATGTGAAGCGGTTGGGAGGGGTTGTAATTCGCATAGGGAGCTGGAGGACATGCTTCCAGGTTATTATAGGCGCGATGGGGTCCATCTCTCCGAAGTGGGCTTGGACTTTCTATTGTTGTGTTTTTCAGGAGGGCCTCCAGAGGGCAATATTTTCCCTGGGGGGGATGTCGCTCAGAAGCTTGAGGAGTCAAGCTCTGAACTATGGCGGGGGATGGAGAGTAAAGTTGGGGGGAGAAAAGAGTGAGATGGGGAAAAAGTTTGGAGTTCAGGGCTTATAGGTAGGCCTTTGGACTGGTTTGGTAGGTTCGAGCTCATAGGTAGCTCCGAACCGGGGTGTGTAAGGGTGTCTCGGTATGCCCCTACACTTGTGGTGCCCTTTGGTGGCAATGGATGGTGCCCTTTGGTGGCAATGGTCATGTTTCAATGTTAAGTTAAATGTTACAATGTTTCGGTATTATGTTATGTGAGGGTGGGTCATTGTCAGGGGGTTAAAATTGTAAAATGCAGGATGGTAACTGTGCAGGCCAACGTTGGCCTGCTGTTGACAATGACCTTTATATTTTATGTTAAGAATCAATAAAGCTGTGATATAAATTTTGCCAAAACTATGGTGTCAGTGTTTTATTGGTAAATGGGTAATGGTGGGGTTTATGCATATGCCGACAAGGCGACTGTGCACGTCATGTTTATTACAACTAAATACATTTTTTTCTTCTGCCAGCATTTTGTGTGTGTTAGCTTCTTTATTTATCTATTTTCGCACCCTGTGTGTACCTATTTCCCTAAAGATTATCAATTTTTGCACCCTTTGTGTACCTGTTCCCCTAAAGATAATCGATTTTTGCATCCTATGTATACCTGTTTCCCTAAAGATTATCCATTTTCGTACCCTATGTGTACCTGTTTCCTCTAAAGTGCTTCCCTAAAGAGAATGCTTTCTTGTGCTAGCTGTCCTATATTTTAATTATTCTACCCTTTTTGTGTTCCTGTCTCCTTATAGAACTTAGAGCAGCATTATGGTTCTTGCTGTCCTATTTCTATGGAATATTGCTATTTAATATAACTTGTGTAGTGCATCAATAATTTGACCCCTGGGCAGAGGACAAATGGCAGAGAGTAATTGCTCTTTTGATCAAGAGGGGCTTCTATCAAAGGCCCCGCAAGGTGAGACATTCTAAACTTGAGCCGCCTGTATGTCTAGTTTCAATGTAAACTTACTGACTTTGACCATATGGCCTGAAACTCTTAATTGATAGTTCAATCCTTTGATATGGTAATGGTATTAGGGGATGGAAAATATTAACAAATTCGTAGAGGCAATTATTATTTCTGTGGCAGGTACATAAGAGAAGATGTGTCCATTTGTGTTGATGTTGGTCTGGAACAAAGAAGGTGGTCACTTATTATCTCTATAGGTATTCCTTAACTCCAATCCTGGGCAAGACTTGATAATCCACAGGGTATATATCCAATGATTTGGAGGAGTGTGAGTGTACTTGCTTGGAGCCAAGATTTAATTTTGAGTGAGTCACCACCATCCTTCCTTGCCGAGACCCCCTGGGCAGAAGTTTTACTTTGAAAACCTAAGTGAGTAATTAGGATTTCTGTGATTTTATCCTTTTTGTTTTTATCTGTTGATGGTGTAAATAATTTGTTTATCATATATTTGAACTCAAGGTATCAGTCGGGATAGGGGAGGCACATACACACACTGACCCAAGCACTCACTGACACAAGAACATAACCTGCATGTTTCAGTTGGTGTGAAAGAAATTATTATCCTTATTATTATAAACAGGGCAGTATTCACTGTTCATCTAAGGTGTGCACTCACACACCTTTTTGAAGCAGCACACACATGGTCAGAATTTGTGCACAGGTTTTTTGTCTCTTCTCATGGCCCTTGCGAGAAGATGGGAGAAGCCGCAAGGAGGTGGCTTTCCACCTTAAGGCACCCCTAAAGTGGGAATTTGTTCAGTATCGCAGAGTAGGCAACTGCTTACCCCAGATGGCAGGTGCTTTCTCTCCCGCAACACACAAGAGGGAAGGAAGAGGCAGGCAGTGTGGGAGCGCTGATATGATTTCAGCCTCTGTGGAGCCAGAATATAATGTCACTCCGGTCCCGTCATCACTAAAGACAGAGAAGAAGTGGAAGAGTGCAGGGTGCAATCCATTCCCCACTGGACCCCAGGGAGAATATCCCCACTGGACCCAAGGGAGAGGACCCACACTAGCTCTCCTAAAGATGTGCAAGAACTCTCAAATGTGTGGGTGTGTCTGTCCGTGTGAATGTGTCTGTCAGTGTGTATGTGTGTGTGTGTGTCAGTGAGAGTTTCAAATTAGTGAGATTGTGTGTCTGTCAGTGTATGTGTTTTTCAGTGTGTGCTTCAAATCAGTGAGATTGTGTGTCTGACATTGAAAGTGTGTGTCAGTGTGTGTGTTTCAAATCAGCGAGATTGTGTGTCTGTCATTGAGAGTGTGAGTCTGTGTGTTTAAGAAGCATTAATGTATATTTCACCATTTATTGGGCAAATTTTATGGGTGACATGACCAGAGTCAGATTAAGAGCCCAGTGGGCCTGGTGCTGACAATTATGATGGGGGCCTAAATACAGAATCTTATTGACAAAAAACAATAAAAGTCATACCTCCCTAGCGTCATGTATCTGATGGAGATGGTTGTGACGAAGTGCCCTTCGCCACTTGGTCCTGGAGAGGCCTACTTGCCAGTCTCCTCCCCTGTGACTATGACTCTTTCATCTATCTGGCTTTAAAGCCCCTAGTCTACCTTCAGACAGACTATTTATGTGGGCTGCTTTATTTATCCTATGTTTTAGTCACCCTGTACCCATTATAGGTGCAGGGTGTGTGTAATGTAATTGTTTATAGTGTGTGTGTGTACTGTGTAATGTATTGCCTGCTCTCTTGTATTGCTGAGGTTTGCTACCAACTAGGTGGGTTTGGCTATGGAGCTGGTCTAGTGCCCTCTGTTGGTAGCAACAGCAATATGCACTACCTGAATTGCAAGACTGGTTCATTTGCATATTCGGGTAGATTTGCATATTGCTAATTCTGCAGGCAGGTGAGATATTTACTGTTAAATATTGTCTCCCCCCACCCCTTTAAAAATGTGCCATTGTGTTGTGATAAGTCACTGTGTGTTTCTTGATATGGTTTGACTGTTTGTGATTTTATTGAGGTTTCACAACAATGTTATTGTGGTGACTGTATTGGCTGGTCCCAAGGGAATAAAGGATTTGACAGTTCTTGTTGATCCCTCTAAACGTAGCCTTGTCTCGTTATTGGAGGGAGCTGTTATAATCACACTGGGGATTGCTATGCTATGCTATGCTCTGCATGCTCCCCTGAGCTTGAGTCACTTAGCTCTTTTAAGAGCTTGTTCCTGACACGCTCTCCTTGGAGGAGGGGTCTTCACCACACAGTCCTGGATGCTGGAGGTTCATACAGGGTGGAAGGAAGAGTTCTTTCCCACACAGTCCTGGAGGACAGAAGCTGATCCAGGGTGGAAGGAAGACAGCGAGACTCCAGTCAAGATACGGCGGTTGCGGAGTCTGCGGTGGTTGTGGTGTCTGCTGCAGCGCTTGGAGTCCTCAGGAAGCGCTAGGAGCATCCGTCAATGGAGGGTACTCAGTCGGAGTACAAGGAGCTCCGTTACAATGGTGTTGGAGGGAAACTCAAAGAATGCAGCTATAAGAAAACACATACACCATGCTAATCTCTCTCTAATTTATGCGTTCATCTTTCAAGTAACTCCATACCAACTAACAGCAGTGTCCAGTGAAGCAGGAAGTCAATGGGCGGGGTAAAAGAGTGGACCACTGACGCAAATCACGTGACCAGAACTGCCAAAAGGGGCGAACATGCCCAAAAAGGGGGCATGTCTTTCCAAAGAATTGGAAGGCCAACCTGGCATCAGTGTCTCTATGTATCACAGTGTCAGTGTCCCCATGTAGCCCAGTCCCCTATTCTCCCACTGTCTCATTTCTCCCTGTGTCCCCATGTCTGTGTTTCCCGTGCCACTAGGATACTAGGGGACACTGAGAGAAATGGGGACACAGTGAGACATGGGGACACTGAGACACTTGGGGACACTGGGAGACATGGGGACACTGAGACACTTGGGGACACTGGGAGACATGGGGGCACATGTGGATACAGACATGGGGACACTGGGAGACATGGAGACACTGGGAGACATGGGGACACAGACATTTGGGGACACTGGGAGAAATGGGGACACAGACATTAAGGACACAGAGAGATGGGGACACAGACACTGGTAGACATAGGGACACTGAGACATTTGGGGACATGGTGTGACAAACTCCCCTTTTTAAGGGAGTTTGCCATGAGTTTTGGGAGGGGCCTGCTTGCCAGCCTCCTACCCTGGGACTATGGGCCCTGTGATAACCCATGTTCAAAAGAACTGTTTCTGCCCCATGCACTTTTAACTGGAACAGATTCAAACATATGGTGGTGGCCATCTTAAATTGTCCAGCAGTGTTTTGCCGTCGACTGTATGGAACTGTTTTGGGCATGGGAAATTCCTGAACCCCTGAACTGATCTGAGTGATTTTTGGATATGTTGTTCACCCAGGTCGGGGCTATCAGGGGATGTGTTGTATTTTGGGGTACTTTTTGGGGTTTGTAAAAATGTATGTTTCTACTTAAATTGAATTAGTCCATTGTCTTCGTTATTTATATCACAGGCAGAGGGAAGGGAGCTGACAGGAGCTGCAGGAAGGTAAGTAACTGCTCACTGTCAGCCCCCAACAGGACCGCCGGGCTTGTAATGAACCCGGCGGTCCTGGTCTGTATTATGGCAATGTAAATTGCCATAATACAGACATTAACTCGAGTATAAGTTGAGTAGGGGTTTTTCAGCACAAAAAATGTGCCGAAAAACTCGACTTATACTCAAGTATATACAGTACTTCTTTTGCTACTAACCATCTTTTATACATTACTATTTATTTTCATTACTTTTATTCATTTTTTTAAACATCAACTAAAGCCTTTTCAAAACTTTGAATACTACCAATGTTCCATCTAGTTGGTGTGCGCATAATATTTTCCTGATCCAAAATTTTGTGCTTAGTGAACATTAGTGCAAATGTAAACCTGAAATTGTTTCTTGATAATTTTGATACAGTCTCTTATGGCTAATAATACTAATGCCCATTTTGGTCCATCAGACAGTCAATAGAAAACAATAGATGACCACTGCGCAGACAAGGGTACACACAATTAAAATTTTTTCAGCATGTTGCTTATGAAGCACTGACAGACTAGGGGACACTGGGAGACATGGGGACACCGAAACACTGGACCGCGTACAGTAAGGTGTGGGGGGAATGGGACAAGCTGGTGCAGCATACGGGGGGGTCAGCTCTCAAAGGAGGCCTGGTTGGACACAATGTTGTGGCGCTTATGTAGGTCATTCACCTCAGGGGCTTTGGCAGCGGTAGCCGGGCGCAAGCTAGCAGCATTTTTGTTCAAGTTTAATGGGTGGGAGGATGTCACGAAACATTTTCTCGTTAGGCAGGCATTGAAAGGTTTCAGGCGGGGTAAGGTGTCGGTGGATTCCAGGAGTCCGGTGTCATTCGAGTTGCTTCAGCTGGTGGTCCGGGTGCTGCCCGAGGTGTGTTTTTCGGGGTACGAAGTTACACTGTTCTCCATGGTTTTTAGTTTTGCTTTTTTCGGGGCATTTCGTGTCAGCGAGCTGGTCAGCAGCAATCGCCAAGGGGGTGGATGTGGAGATGTGTTTCCTGTACCCGGTCGGACTGACAGGAAGGTGCACACTGAGCGTGCACCTTCCTATCACTCCGGCCGGCCACCGCGGACAGCAGTGCGGCTCGGCCACGCTACAGGGGAGGTGAGTACCAACTGCAGCCGCCTGAGCGCTCTTGACAGAGCGCTCAGGCGGCTGCAGTATTTAAAGGGCCGGCGTATAACACGCACCCACAATTTGCTCCCTATTTTCAGGGAGAAAAAGTGCGTGTTATACGCCGATAAATACGGTAACTAAATATTCAAGTGGGTGAAAACTTGGGTGCCACTTGCAGCACCTCCGTCTTTGTTAGCATGACTCTTCCGCGCTCTTGCCAAATTCAAAGCTTCTCATAAAGAAGCATTGGGGACAATATAAGCATCCGTGGCATGAGCAGCAGCATTTAATTGCAGAACGAAGTTTGACTCATTTCGGAGGTGAAAGAGTCTCTAGTGGCTGTCAGGGAGGCAGCCAACAGAGCTGTATTTGACCCTTTAATTTAACCCCATCGCGACCTCGGAAGTATCAGCTATGTCCGACACAAAATGGTCCGCCCTAAAACCTGTACATGTGTTCGGTAGACTTCACTGAACACAAATACTAGTGTTTCAAAACAGTAAAACATATCACAGCGATGATATTGTCAGTGAAAGTGACATTCTTGGCATTTTTCACACACAAACGGCACTTTCACTGATGACATCATTTTTGTAATACGTTTTACTGTTTTGAAACACTAATATTTGTGTTCAGCGAAGTCTCCAGAGTATAACAGTACCCCCTATGTACAGGTTTTATAGTGTTTTTGAAAGTTACATGGTCAAATATAAAGTCGTTTTTTCACATTGAAATTTGCCAAATTGGTTATGTTGCCTTTGAGAGCGTATGGTAGCCCAGGAATGAGAATTACCCCCATGATGGCATACCATTTGCAAAAGAAGATAATCCAAGGTATTGCAAATGGGTATGGGTAATGGGTAATTATGTATAGGGTAAAATGGATAATTAGATTGGTGGTAAAATGGCTGCATTAAAAGAGTCAAAATACCCCAGGTTTAATAACTTAGGTTGTCTTCTTTTAAAAAAATTATACATGTGAAGGGTTATTCAGGGATTCCTGACAGATATCAGTGTTACAATGTAACTTACGTTAATTTGGGGGGGTGGGGGGGGATGGTTTGGAAATAGTAAAGTGCTACTTGTACTTATAGCCCTATAACTTTCCAAAAAAAGCAAAGAACATGTTAACATTGGGTATTTCTAAACTCAGGACAAAGTTTAGAAACTATTTATCATGGGTGTTTTTTTGGCGGTTGTAGATGCAGATTTTGGGGGTCAAAGTTAGAAAAAGTGTGTTTTATAATGTTTTCATCATATTTTATAATTTTTTTATAGTAAATTATAAACTATGATGAAAATAATGGTATCTTTAGAAAGACCATTTAATGGCAAGAAAAACGGTATATAATATGTGTGGGTACAGTAAATGAGTAAGGGGAAAATTACAGCTAAACACAAACACTGCAGAAATGTAACAGCCCTGGTCCCAAACGGTAAGAAAATTGAAAAGCGGTCTGGGGTTAAACATTGTTGTTTCTACAAAACAGCAGTGTTTTACATTGAATGGTTAAATCAGTAGGACCACAGCACGTGGCCCACTTCATCTCAATGAAGTGGTCAGTTTGCCTTTAGTGGCCCTTTAACTAATAAATAGTAATGCTTCATAAAATGTTCTCCTAGACCATTTGAAAATGTGTGTTGTTCAAAACACATGCATGTATCACTTACATATTGTCTGTTATCACACATATTTCAGTTTCCTGATGAATTTGACAGTCCTGGTTTGTCCTACTACTGTAAAGACCCCATATATATATTCTGCTGCACCAACTGAGTTTATCAATAAAACTCAAACAGAGAATATGAGAACTCTGAGAACGGACACAAGGTTAGAGAAACTCTATAGCTTGCCCTTTTAGTAAATACCCACTCAGGTCCTAAAATATTTTTGCTCACTTGTACCATTACAGAGTGAACCTATTTGACTGCATGTTAGATTTATCCCAACCCATAAGTCAGTCCAGAACCGAACCAGACATCCCAACATATAGAAAATGCGTGTTGCATTTCAGGGAGGTGGCTTAACAAGATACTGCCAACCTGTTAGCTTACTAATGTGTCCAGGAAGGTTTCTTTACTTGAAGTTATGGTGCTGGCTGAGGCTGATGGGAGTGATCATGCTGCAGCAGCAGCTCACTCCATCCTCTCCTGTACCTTTATGCTGCTCTCTTCTCCTCTGCTGCCTCCTCCCTCCACTCCTCCCGGGTGGGCAGCTCTCTGTGAAGCAGGGAGGAAATAGCTGTCACTTTCTCCCTGCGAGCTGATATCACAGGCCCTGCTTAGTGAGTAAAATGGGGGCACTGGCGGATCCAGGGGGGGCAACAGGGCAATTGCCCCCCCCACCCCCGAGGCTCTCCCCTGCTGGCTAATGCAGGGCTGGCACTGTCCAAGCGCCAGCCCTGCAATGTGCCTTCACAGACCGGAGGGGAGATCAGAGATCTCCCTCCCCCGTCCACAGGCACCGTGCTGGCAGCCGGTAGGGGAGGAAGAGAGAGAGGACCCGGGAGCTCAGCTTGCAGCTCCTCCGGGTCCTTCTCTCGCGAGCACGGAGCGTTGCCACGGTTACCACAGCAATACTCCGGATCTCGCGAGAGTGAACTCTAGCCCTGGAACTACATGTGTGAACTTTAGCCCTGGAAACCCCCCCTACCCTCCTCACCACACATTAACAAACTGCCCCCCACAGACATTGCACCACCCCATACACACACTGCCCCACACACACACACACACATACACTGCCCCCACATACACACACATTGCCCCCACATACACATACTGCCCCCACACACCATACACATTCACACACTGCCCCCCATACACA
>OW240914.1:232162132-232221280 GCA_933207985.1 Pelobates cultripes | reverse complement strand
GGTTGACATGTGTTAGCGTCATTCTTTTAGTTATATAGGGTCGTATAGTAATCTGCAAAGACATCACCAATGTCCTTGGGTGTTACCTTCCTTTCCCCTGTGGAGTTTTGGGTGTGCGGGATCTTGGCGTTGGCGCTTCTGCTTGACAGTCTCCTGGCCTATTCCCTTGTATGTAGTGTGTGGCCTTGAGTTTCCGTAATGTGGAACCCTGTTTTCGCTAGATCATGCTCTTTAATCTCTCCTAACATCTCCTGGATTTGTTTTTTTAACTCTGGTGTTGGGGCTGTTTGTTTTTGTTTGTTAAGAATATACAATGCTTTCAGCTAGCCTTTTTTTTTTTTTGTAAATATTTATTTATTTCCTTTAATAAAAATATAAGATTGGGTTACCTCGAGATTCGCAGATCTCCATATTTTCGTACATATCTATATATACTTTCAAGACATATATTCTTCCGGGCACGCAGGCCCACGATGTTGTCGGACTCGCAGGTCCCTTTCGTTATACACTCAACCTCCCTGTATTTGGGTGTCATTTTGTTTTTACACAGTTACCCATATGTTCAACTTCTACCTATTATTACAGTTGTTGCATTTGGGTCCCTCTATACATTGTGCCCTTGTGTATTCTGCGTGCTTAGAGGTTGTGAGACCTTGCGGTATTATTTATCGTTGCTGACCCTAGTCTGCTGGTGCCAGTTCGTCTTATGGGTTATACTTCCTTGTTACACCTCTGGGGTTTTGGGGTGTATTGATTTAGTCACTCTACCGTTATCTCGGTCGTGGGCCTGTACCTCGTCACTGGGCGCACGTCTAGCGCCTCGTGGGTGTGGAGGGTAGGTATATTTGAGGAAGGAGGGATTGGGTTAGTCTTCTGTCTCTTTGTCAGTCAGGTGTGTGTTGTCCAGTGGTCTGTCTTGTATTAGTGTTTGGAAGTCCGGTTTTGTAGATGTCAGAATCCAGTGTGTCCATATGTCAAGGTAAGTCTGCTGTTGCGGTCCGGCCGCATTCATGGTGAGCTCTTCTATGGCTCGTAGGTCTTCCATTTGGGTGAACCATTTGTGTATGGACGGGGTCTCTTTTTTCTTCCAGAACTGTGGAATGGTCTGTTTTGCTATGTTAAGAATACAAATCGTGAGCGATTTTTTGTATTTAGAGGTAGGGGTTGTCGTGTGATGGAGCAGCATGGCTGCTGGTTCCCTAGGTGGTGGGTTATCTGAGAATCGGGATAAGATTTTGTGGATGATGCGCCAGAAGGGTTGTATTAATTCACATTCCCACCATATGTGTTTGTGTGTTCCCATCGCCTTGGCACATCTCCAACAAAGGCGGGTCTCGTTTGCGTGTATGTGGTGTATCGTGGCAGGTGTGCGATACCACTGTGTTAGCAGTTTGTAAGCTGTTTCTTGGCTTTTGCTGAACACAGAACAATGGTGTACGATAGTGCATATTTTTTCCCATTCCTGTGAGCTGAATGTTTGGTTCAGAGCCTCCTCCCATTTTCCCATGAATTTTGGCACTTCCCACGGGGTCTGTGAGTGGAGGAGGGAGTATATGTGTGCCACTCCATGTGGTAATGGATCTGGGTCTGTGCATATCCTTTCAAAGGCAGAAATAATAGGGGTGATTATTTCTGATGACTTAAAGGTAGGCAGACAATGTAATAGAGCAGCAGGAAATGCAAGCAGAATGCTTGGTTGTATAGGGAGAGGTATTAGCAGTAGAAAGAGGGAAGTGCTCATGCCATTATACAGAACACTGGTGAGACCTCACTTGGAGTATTGTACACAGTACTGGAGACCGTATCTTCAGAAGGATATTGATACCTTAGAGAGGGTTCAGAGAAGGGCTACTAAACTGGTTCATGGATTGCGGGATAAAACTTACCAGGAAAGGTTAAAGGATCTTAACATGTATAGCTTGGAGGAAAGACGAGACAGGGGGGATATGATAGAAACATTTAAATATATAAAGGGAATCAACACAGTAAAGGAGGAGACTATATTTAAAAGAAGAAAAACTATCACAACAAGAGGACATAGTCTTAAATTAGAGGGACAAAGGTTTAAAAATAATATCAGGAAGTATTACTTACTGAGAGGGTAGTGGATGCATGGAATAGCCTTCCAGCTGAAGTGGTAGAGGTTAACACAGTAAAGGAGTTTAAGCATGCGTGGGATAGGCATAAGGCTATCCTAACTATAAGATAAGGCTAGGGACTAATGAAAGTATTTAGAAAATTGGGCAGACTAGATGGGCGGAATGGTTCTTATCTGCCGTCACATTCTATGTTTCTATGTTTCTATGTTTCTAAGAGCCGCCCCTTGCGGGAGGAGCCTTATGTAGCTGCGGAGTTGTTCATATCTAAATTGTGTTAGGAAAGGCCGGGGGTTCTCCCTGCTCAGCTCTGTTAAGTCTGTCAGCCCTCGGCTGGTGCATACGTGTCTCAATCGTGGCAATGGGTCTTCTACCAGGGTTTGGAGGGCCCTCGGGTCCAACCCCGGCAGAAAGTCCTTGTTGTATGTAAGAGGCAGCAAAGGGGATGGGTACATGGAGAGGGCGTGCTTCCCTATGCTTCTGCGCCACACCGACAGTGTCGCTTTGGTGTAAGTGGAGTACTGACTCTCCCCCCCGTCCCCTCTCGCAGGGAGCCATGGAAGAAGGGCGGCGGGGACGCCCGCCTCCCTCTCCTCCGCCGTTTTCCACAGCTTGGTGACCCCCGTTTTGGACCATTCGACAACGCGTTGTAGGTGACACGCCTTGTAATATAGCGAAAAGTCTGGTAGGGCTAGGCCCCCTTTGTCTTTGGGTTTTGTAAGGAGTGAGAACTTCAGTCTGGGTCTCCTCCCAGCCCATACGTATGCCCCCAATGCCCTCCTGAGTGTTGTGAAAAAGGAAGTCGGGATTGCTATGGGCAAAGCTTGGAAAAGATATAGTAGTCTTGGCAGAAAATTCATCTTCACCACTTGCACTCTACCCAGCCAGGAGATGTGTGGGAAGGCCCAGTCACCCATGTCTTTCCGAAACTGTAGGAGTATCGGGGCGAAGTTGGACGTGTATAGGTTCGCTGCTTTAACCGTTAGCCATGTGCCTAAGTAGCGTATTTTATCTGTAGCCCATTGGAAGGCATGACTCTGGTGGAGCTGGGTGGCCCTCTGTGTAGGGATGCTTATATTTAGAATATAGGATTTGGAATAGTTGATTTTCAGACCAGATAGTTCTCCGAACATCTGGAATGCCTGTACTAGGTAAGGTAAGGAGACCTCGGGGTGGGTTATAAAGAACAAGAGGTCGTCCGCATATGCGGCTATTTTGTGTTGTGTGTCTCCTGTGCTGATTCCCTGAATGTCCGGGTGGCATCTAATGTTCTGCAGGAAGGGCTCTAGGGCCAGGAAAAACAGCAAGGGGGACAGGGGGCAGCCCTGACGTGTGCCGTTATAGATTGGAAAGGCCTCCGTAGGTGCTCCATTGACTAGAACGTGTGCCGTCGGCTGGGAGTAGAGGGCTCTAATCCATCCCTGGAGGTGTGTGCCCATGCCCATGTGAGCCAGTGTCTGGAACATGTATTCCCAACAGACCCTGTCAAAGGCCTTCTCCGCATCTGTGGACAGCAGGAGAAGGCCCGTGTTATCCCCTGTCTTCCTGTGCATGAGTGTGAGTGCTCGAATAGTATTGTCTCTGGCCTCCCGACCCATCACAAATCCTACCTGATCTGCGTGAACCAGCCTAGGTATGTGTGTCTGAAGTCTGGTTGCCAGGACTTTGGCCAATAATTTGAGGTCATTATTTATGAGGGATATCGGTCGATAGCTCCCGCAGAGCTCTCGATCTTTGCCTTCTTTAGGAAGTATGGTGATATGTGCCGTTAGTGTCTGTTTGGGGATGTTGTGTCCCTCTCTGATTGCGTTGAACATCTCTAGTAGTGGGGGGTATAAAGTTTCTGCAAACCTCTTATAGTATTTAATGGGTAAACCGTCCAGGCCCGGGCTTCTCCCTGGTTTGGTGTTTTTAACCGCGAGTGCCAACTCCTCTGGGGTGACGGGCTCCTCTAACTGATCTGCTTCTTCCGTTGTCAGGGTGTGGAGTGTGTGAGACCTAAGATAGTCGTCGATAGAGTTACGGAGTTTTTGGGCATGGGTTTCAGTTTGTGGCCTTGGCAGAGAATATAGCTCTGAGTAATATGCCCGAATAATCTCCTGTATCTTAGTGGGGTGCCTGTGAAGAATCCCCCCTTTATCCCTTATGCGGTCAATGTATGTGTCTTGTCTTTTTTTGTTAAGCATGCGCGCCAGAAGCTTCCCGCTCTTACAGCAAGTACGGCAAAGAATGCCTTGTGGCGCAATACATCTCTATGGTGTTGAGACTGTAGAAGTGTAGTCAGTTCCCTCCTTAAGCAGAGGAGCGTAGCTCGGTGTGTGGGTAGTTGGAGTCTCTTGTTGAGGGCGTCTAGTTGTTGTATGTCTGACAGTAATGTGGTCATACGCGCTTCTCTCTGTTTTTTCAAGTGCGCGCTCTTTTGAATAAAATGTCCTCTAATTACGCTTTTGTGTGCTTCCCATCGTATGGTGGGGGAGGTCTGATCACTGTTGTTTGTAAAGTATTCTTTTAGTGTTGCATCTATCTCTGTTGCCACTTCTGGCCTTGCCAGTAGGGCTTCGTTTAATCTCCATTTGGAGATCTTTGGTTTGAATAGGGGTGATTTTAGTGTGATGATCACCGGCGCATGGTCTGACCATGTTGCGGTGCCCTGATTGGCGTGAAGCACCAGTGGTAGGTGGTATTGTGACAGAAAGAGATAGTCAATTCGAGTGTAGGAGTTATGTGGGTGAGAGTAGAAGGTATAATCCCTCTGGTCAGGGTGCATTGCCCTCCAGCAGTCCACCATTTTTTCTTTTGTCAGTAAGTTCCTAATTGCCTGAAGGTGTTGTGCGGGGATGTGTGAGTGTCCCAGTGAGGAGTCCCATTTAGGGTCCAGAGCTACATTCAGGTCTCCCCCCAAAATCAACACGCCCTCTTTGAAGCTCCTAAGGGTGCGAAGCATCCGGGCTATGAATTGATACTGCCTTCGATTTGGGACATATATGTTAGCGAGAGTGTATTGTGTGCCCGCTATCTCCCCCTTAACGAAGGTATAGCGTCCTTCCGGGTCAGTCATCACTCCTGTCTCTTTAAATGGGATGCGTTTGTGGAGGAGAATCGCTGTGCCCCTGGACTTCCCCCCCTGAAAATCACTGTAGTAACCCACTGGGTAGTGTTGGTTTGTCAGTGTGGGCCTGGACCCTTCTCTGAAGTGTGTCTCCTGTAAATACACTATGGATGCTTTGTGGGTTAGGAATTCTCTCATGGCTCCCGATCGTTTTTCAGGTTTGTTTAGACCCCTAGCGTTGAGAGAGAGGATCGTGATGGGAGCTGGGGCAATTGACTTGGGCGGCATCGTTTTGTCGAATGTGTGTGTAATCTGTCGCGTCTGTCAAGGCAGTCTAGGGTTAGGTTGGGGGGGTAGGGAAGCGTGGGGTAACCAGTGGAGGGAAAGTTACGGGCTGTGAAGCACAGTCCCTGTATCGGTAAGGAGTCGCTACGTGTAGCGATATCGGATATGAGCGACGGAGGGCAGTAGTTCTCCCGCCCACCTGGGGGCAAGGGGAGTACCGCTCACCTATATCTTGTCGCCTAGTCCGGTAGGGTGGTCAAGGGAGTCCAAGAATTCCCAAGTGGGCGGAGCCCAGAGGACCAAGTGCGCTCGCAAATCGGTCGTCGCTGACCACTGTGATCTCTCGGGTCTCTACTCAGTCAGGATCTTCCGTCTCCCCGGCTGACGGCTCAGTCTATCTGAATTGTAGCTCAAGTTTTAACCTCACCAAAGAACAACGTCATTAGCTTAAACATATGTGAAATCCATAACATAAACATGGTACAACATTACCCTCATGTATCCGTTCTGTGCAAGTCGGTTATTGACCTGTCTCCCCCCCCCCCTCGCGACCTCCCCCATCCCCTCTGACTCGGGAAAGCTTTTCAACAAACATTTGAACCGTATCAAATATTGTGGTTCAAAAAAAAAAAAATTTTTTCGTAGTTGGCTATAATGCACATTTGCGTTAACACTTACGCAGCTGGTGGACAAAGTAAAAGTTAAACTGTATTAGTCGTGTGCGGTGTAACCCCTCTCCCCCCCCTACCCCTAGGAGTCAGAGCCTCTCGTATGGCCTGTGTCCCCACATCTCTCGACTGCACCCCATCCCCCCGGCCCCCACATTCCATCAATACTTGCTGTATGAAGGGGCAAGATGGAGTCCACATCTAGGCATTGCGCCCGGGGTTCATCGTTGTTCACACAGTTCCGGGGCTGATATGCCTGTATTGTTCGGGAGTGATGGGTGTGAGGGGAGAAAAAAAAAAAAAAAGTCTAAATATTCAGAGCTTCTGACTTGTCGCTGGAGTCGGCATTACTGTCTTCTGCGGTAAAGGAGGCCGAAGCGGGGAGGGATCCACGGTCCTCAGTTAGGCGTCCCTGCCGGTCTAATCGTCTGAGTGCGAGGGGTTCTTATCCTTTGGGGTCGGGGGCCTGTGCCTTGCTGCCTGGGGCCAGAGACGTAGAAGCTTAGCGGGTTCGGCCATGTGATGGTCTCCGGCGTTAGGTGTAGGTCTCTCTGGAGCGCCAGGACGTCTTCTTCCCCTGCAACCATAAAGGGGCCGCCAGGCGTTGCCACTTGTAGGCCCGTAGGGAAGCACCAGAGGTGCCTGATGTTGGCTGCCTGCAGTTGCCTTTGGTAAGGGGGCCTCCTGTATGTCAGCGTAGCCGGGGAGAGATCTGTGAATAGCTGGACCTCCGCGCCTTCCACCAATATTTTATCTGTGCCTCTGGCCTTGCGGAGGATCTCCTCCTTCAGGGGGAAGCTCTCCAGGCAGCATATTATGTCCCGGGCGGGGCCCTCCGGGGGTCCCTGAGGCCTCAGCGCTCGGTGCGCTCGCACAAAGCCTATGGGTGTCTGGAGTGGCCGGACCAGTAATTTGTTGAATAAGTCCATAAGTGTGTCTGAGATTGGCGTTCTCTTGTCCAGTTCTTCAGGCACTCCCCTTACGCAGATATTCTGCCTCCTGCCTCTGTTATCTAAATCCTCCACATGTAGTGTCATTTGCTGTAGCACTTTATAGTGATGGTGTAGCCTGTCTGTGTTCGCTGACTGGGCGGCAGACATGTGATCCCAGTCTGCTTCGAGTTGTACCATCTTCTGGCTGAGGCCCTGTATCTCCTCCCGCAATGCGTGCAGTTCGGCTGTTATGGAGGTACGCAGCTCCGTGTTCGCCGCCCTCAGATCTGCCCTCGTGGGTAATTGTTGCAGGATGGATACCAGGTCCGGTGAGGACGCAGGAGGGATGGTAGGTGGTTGGTCCCCCTGCGGTGATCACGGGCAGGACATGCTGGAGGCCGCGGAGTCACTTGAGGCCTGCTGGTCTAGGTCCACCTGTGTCACCAGAAAGTTTCTCATGGAGGGATTCCGGGTGCTTTTTGGGGTGTCCGCGGTCCTTTGGGCACTCGATGTGCGATGCGTTTTCCCCATTTTGGGTGTTAGATTGTGCGGTCGGTGAGGTTGTGTGATGAGCCTGCGGGGAGCTCGTGAATTAGGCTGCCATCTTCTCGGACCTCCAAGCCACGCCCCAGCTAGCCTTTTATTTTCGTTTGGGATTTCCGTTTTAGTGCGCTGGCTTTCCCTATAAGAAACCCCCTAATAACCGGCCTGCCATAAGGTTTCCAGCGTTATTCATGGTTAGTGGTAAAGTTATGGCGAATGTCAGTGGCTAGGTCATTACAGAATTGTGTGTCATTCAGAAGGGTCTCATTCAGTCTCCATGGGCTGCGGTGTCTCTAATCATAGGCATCTTGCAACTCAAGGGTGATTGGGGCATGGTCAGACCATGTAATTGTGCCTATAGAGCAGGATGTTAGTTGGTTGAGGAATGTTCCCGTTATATAGAACCCATCTATTCGGGAGTAGGTGTTGTGGACCTGGGAGAAGAACGTATAGTCCCTTTCGTCAGGGTGTAGTACCCTCCATGCATCATATAGGTCATGCTCGCTAAGTAGGCGGACTAAGGGTTTGCACTCACGTGTGAGGGTTGTGTTCCTAGGTGTGTTAGGTCGAGTCCCATTTGGGGTCCAGTATGTGGTTCAAATCCCCGCAGATGATCGTGACCCCCCTCTGCACCGGCAGGAGGCGTGTTATGATTTTGTGTAGGAATTTTCTCTGGTCGGCATTTGGTGCGTAGATGTTGACAATAGTGTGTTCTAAGTTATTGACCTCCCCTGTGTGTCTATGGCCTCATATAAAAGCGTAAAGGACACATCTTTGCTGATCAGTATAGATACACCCTTAGTTTTAGATGTGGCGGTGCTATGGTACTGGACTGGATATTGTGCTTGTGCCAGGTTGGATGCCTTTTTAAAATGTGTTTCCTGCAAGCACACAACGTCTGGGTGTGCCTTGCACAGGTCTCTAGACAGGCAATATCTCTTTACTGAGGAATTCAACCCCTTAACATTGTGGCTGTATATTTTCATATTCTATAGGGTTGCATATAAAAGTGCGGATTGTTTCTGTCATTGTGTGAGTCGTCATGGTGGTACGTGATCTTCCCGAGGGATCCATGTGCACTGCCCCTGTGATCTACACTACAGGGCTTTGAGGGTGGTGGGGGTCGGGTTGCACACATTAGACCCGATTCACTCTATCTGCTATCTCATGCGTGAAATGCAGAATGCGCTGTGTGGTTACCGGCTAGTGCTGTGGTGTGTGTTTGGCTGGTGTGGGTTTTTTTTGTTGATTTTTTTTAGATTTGTGTTTGGTGTCTTTTTACTCGTAATGCCACCGTGGCATTATTTGCGTGTGTTGTGTGTGTGATCCTGCCATTTGACTTGTAATATATTTGCGCCTTGGTGTCTGCCAGTCTGTGGCTGCTGCTATGGTGGGATCAGCAGCACGGTAATTTATCCCTGAACCAGTTAATATTTTGGGCTTTTTCCATTCTGGAGACAGTCTGTGCGATGTGGCTGTGTCCCTTCTCTCCGGGTTCGGCATGATATTCCAGCTGCGCAGCAGTTTGCGGCCTTCCTCAGGCATGTGTACTGTAGTCACCGTGCCATTTCTCCTGATCAGGAGGCAGATTGGAAATCCCCATCTGTACTGGTTATTGTGGTGGCGGAGTGCTTCTGTCGTCTCCCTGAATTCCTTACGTTTTTGTAGTGTGGCTGTAGAGAGGTCGGTGAACATTTTGATGTTCCTGTACCTTTGTGGGAGATCTCTGCCCACTCTTGTTGCTTGGAGTAGTGCTTCTTTCGCGTGGAAGTAGTGTATGTGCGTAAGCACATCTCTGGGGATTTCCTGTGGTAGGAAAGCAGGGTTTTGCACCCGGCGGTATCTGTCCAATAATAAAACGTCTGCTGGCATGTCTGGTGCTAGCGCTTTAAAATACCCTATCAGGTACTCGTGTAGGTCCTGCTGCTTTACCTCCTCTGATGCAGAGGTTTTGGTGCCTCGAGCGATCCTCCAGGTCCATGACCTTTCTCTGTGTGTGCTCTAGTTGCTGCTGCAGGTCTTTCACCTGTTCCGCCATTTCATTATGCGCCGAGGCTTGTTCCTTCATGCGGTTTTCCACATGTGCTGTCCTGTCCCCCAACTCCTGCACCACCCTTCTGATTTCTCTCAGTGTACCTTGCAGGGTTTCCAGGATTTTACTGGACATGTTGTCCAGGCATATCTGCAGGAAGTCTTGGGTCACAGGCAGGTTCTGCACCCCTGGGGAGTTATGCAATGGCAGTGTATCGTTCCCTCCGTCGCCATCTTGTTCTGTTAGGTCTGAGTTTTTTGGCATTGACGCCCAGGTCGTGAAGATGCTGGCACGGTCGTTCTTCTCTTTTTGCTTTTTAAGCTTCTGTGTGGTCATGACGGGAGGGTTCAGGGCGGTTTGTGTGTGAGCCGGTACAGCTTAAATCACGCGTTTTCGTGCTATTGGTGTGCGGAGCTCAGTGCAGGGCGACCATCCGCGTTGCTCGTCAGGCCACGCACCCACAAAAAGTTTTTAATCTCAAGGTAGACATTTTGCAAGAAAGTAGTAAATGGAAAAACAAATCAGAGGTGTCCCAGATGATTTCACCGTGGAAGAGCTTGCACACTACACGAGATGTCTGATGTCATCTATTCGTCTCCCTAATCCTGCTAAAAAGCTTACTCTGGATGAAATATACTGCATCAATAAGTCTGCGAAGGCACCCTCATCAGTTACTAGGGATGTAATATCCCAAAGGTTCAAAGACAAAAAAATATATAATGACAGTGATAAAAAACAAGACCACTAGTCTTTGAAGCTAGTCATCTTACCTTTTATCAAGACTTGCCTAGAGCAACACTGCAGTGGAGAAGATCCCTAAGCGGAGTGACGTGACCGTTAAGGGAAGCAAACATAGAATATCATTGGACAGCTCCACAATCTAGATAAGTGACCAAAGATTGAACTTTCCTAACCATAACATTTTCAGAGGAGGCATAGCCTTTCTTACTGCCCTGATACTTTGTGTACCAGCTACTGGGCCTCAAGGCCCTGCACCAACACACTGATGGGATTTTCGTACAGTGGTCCCATTTGTTCCAAAAAAAGGAGAGCGTCCTGGATCCACAACCTGACTTAAGCCTATTAGTCACTGTTGTTTTTTTGTATTTATGTTATACAGTTTTTCTTCATTGAGTTTTCAATGAGGGATATACCCCACTGTTGATGGTCAGCTGGTGGCCCTGTGGCTTTACAGTTACAAATCGTACACAATGCTATTTTTCTAATGTCCCTCCCCCCCTCCCCCTCCGCCACCTGCTTGGTTAGGGGTACCTCAATTTAGTTAAGCCCCTTTTTTATAGGCCTGATGGGGCAGGTTGATATATGCCCTTAAACCAATCGCCTATTCATATGCTGCACCGCCTCTCAGTTGAAGTATAATATAGACTCCCTGTTTTTGTGTAATTTACACTCGTGACATTGTATAAGTATTATTTGGGTTGATTAACACTGTATAATTGTTTTATATTGCCTTTGCACCGCTGTTAAAGTTAAAATGTCAGCATGCCTAATTTGGTTAAAATCTAGTTTTAAAACCACAGTTTATTGCTTGCCGTATTTGTCCTATAGCTGCCACAAATTAATTGAATTTCTAGCAATATGATGCATTTTCACAATTGAGATAAATAGGTTAATCTACTAAGAGTTATTTTTGCACTAGTTGTTGAAGTTATTGTCAAACTTTTGAAACAAAAGGATTAAAGAGAGTGCTCTCTGCCCTTTAAAAAAAAAAAAAAAAAGGGGGTCTCTGGCACAAAATGCCAGCACTTGGAAAAAGGCTAAGTCATGGAGGGGTTAACAGTTGACTCTCTGTAGCTAGAAACAGATCCATCTGTTATTAGTATTTGAGGGTATTTTAATAATGTCATCAATAAAAAGTGAAATACATCTCCCCTATGTAAAACTCCCAAAATATTACATAGTGCTACTTGGTGGTGGAATCGAATGTTTCCAGTGAAGCAGAAACACTTTTTCAGTGAAGCTACACAAACTGCAATCCGAAAAGGTTGAAAGTTTCTATGGTTACCATAAATTGGCAACAGCATCGAAGTATAAGCTAAAATAAAGGAGAGCTGTCAGGCACACATTTTGGATGACAACATGATCTTCACCTAGCTATTGAACAAAATAATATAAATGATTATATAAGCAAGCAAAAAAATATTTCCAGGACATATTTTTAGTCCAGTAGGTGACAAGATGATAATATGGCAACAAACATTTTCTTGAACTATTACATTTTTTTTTTTTAAATCTGGATTTTTAAGTATAGTAAGGAATTCTGAGCGTTCTGCTGTATTATTATTGGGTTGCACTGCACCAAATACCAAAAGGTTCATAAGCTGTAATGTCTGCAGCCCAGGTACTTTTATCTCATGTAAAAAATAAATAAAAAATGTTTAAAAAATTATATATATATATATTCTGATAATCTCCTCCAATATACATCATATTATCGTATGCTAGAATTGTATAAATAATGGTAATAACAGGCTAACAAGGGTATTTCAGAGGTTTGGAGAATAATTTGAGATATGCTGGGCAGATTGATACATCAATATTCAGGTAATGAGGTGCAGAAATACGGTAATCTCTCTACATATCTCTTTTAATCTTCGAACAATGGTGCAGACACAAAGCTTAATTTTGTGACTTTTTTTGAATAAAGCATGGTTAGTAGAAGATGCAAAAAGAAATGCAAAATATTACTTAACCTGTAAAAACAGCTTCCCAAGGTAATACTCCCATATGGGATAAAAATAACATCAACTTTCTGGATCTATCCCTTTTTCATGAAAACACAGAGGTTATAACTAAATGTTATTTTAAACCCACAGATAAATTATGTTTATCTTTATTTTTACGTGGATGTTGAGACCATAACTAGGATTAAGCACCAGAACTAAGAATATCACAGCATTGAGTGCCAGACAATATTTGATATATATATATATATATATATATATATATATATATGTGTGTAGATTGGATTAGTCCAGTAGACAAGATGGCAAAATACCAGAGTATTGCAGTATGCAGTGATATCTTTTTATTGGACATAATATTTCAAAGACAAGCTTTAGAGAGTTTTCCTCTCTTCCTCAAGTCTGAAGCAATACTGATCAATCTGATAAAGTTTAACACTTAAAACAACTGATGTTAGAGAAGGGGAGGGAGGGGGGGGGGCGGGGGTCAGTGGGTATCATAAATAGCAGAAGATGTGCCTGAAAGTGAAAGGTGCAGGTTGGCTGAGAATAGCCCAAAAAAGGTAAATAAACAGAGGAGAGTCAAAAAGCTAGTTAAAAAGAAAAAAATAACCCCCCCTCCCACCCCCTCCAAAAAAAAGTTAATAAAAAGTTTTGATAGTGTGTGAGAAAGCCAGACTCTACATTAACTCCTCCATTTCTGGTGTTGAAATGTGAGATCATTTTTATCTCAAATGTCTTTCGTTCATGAGAGTCTTTAAAATCCCCTTTAAGAACTTTAATCCTCAGGTTTTGGATGGAGTGACCAACCTGGGTGAAGTGAAGACCAACAGGGGTACAAAATCCGTTTTCCTTGTGGTTCTAGGTTGAGTGTCTGTGTAGATTCATTCTGAGATGCAGCTTAAAGGAGCACTATAGGGTCAGGAACACAAACATGTATTCCTGACCCTATAGGGCTAAAACCACCATCTAGTCACCCTGGTCCCCTCATGCCTCCCTAAATTAGTAAAATCTTACTTGTATTCAAGTCTGGACCTGCATGCTTTGTCCCTGTTTCCTTTATACCTGCCCACTGCCTGCTGACATCATCAGAAGTGGTAGCCTGATCCAATCGCAATGCTTCTCCATAGGAGTGGCTGAGACTGAAAAGGAGGCAGATCAGGGGCAGAGCCAGAACAATTCAAACACAGCCCTGGCCAATCAGCATCTCCTCATAGAGATGAATTGAATCAATGAATCTCTATGAGGAAAGTTCAGTGTCTGCATGCAGAGGGAGGAGACACTGAATGTTTGGATGCATTTTAGGCAGCCATGAACCAGGAAGGATCTCTAACAGCTATCTGAGGAGTGGCCAGTGAAGTTATCACTAGGCTGTAATGTAAAGACTGCATTTTCTCTGAAAAGACAGTGTTTACATCAAACAGCCTGAACGTAATGATTCTACTCACCAGAACAAATTCAATAAGCTTTAGTTGTTCTGGTGACTATAGTGTCCCTTTAAGGCCAGTTTCTCCAATGAAGCAACCTTTGTCACACACTGTACACTGTATCATGTACACCACTTTCGCAGATGTGCACGAATTTGATCCCTTAATGTTGTATGATTTGTTATTGTGTCTGGCTGTGTTATTGACACATATATGTTGACACAGTTTGCAGAGTGATTTGTTGCATCATACAGTGCCATTCTGTGTGAGCTCCTGCTCTGTGATCAATTTGCTGCGGACCAATCTCTGTCTCAGGTTAGACGGTTCTTTTTGGTACTATGGGGGACTCAGGAAATATTTTTTTGAGTGTGGGGTCCTGTGAATATAATTGTTGTAGCGCTTTAATAATTTTACGTACTCCTTCTAATAGAAAACATTCTTAATCCCCTAGTTATTAAGACTGAGAGCTTTATACAGGACACTACAGACTTCCTCAATAAACTTAACCAGATAAATGAACTACCCGAAAACACTATGCTAGTAACAATGGATGTGGAATCCTTATACAGTAACATCACACATAAGGATGGTATTGTGGCCTGCATTACATTTCTCTTATCCCACAAAAAACAAACAAATTATATTTCATAGTCATATAGTTCATACCCACACATAACTATTTGATTTATATATACATAATATATACAAATATTATAAGCAGGATGCATATTTGCATCACAAAACACAGTGACTGAGAGCTCCTGTGGGATATTGGGTAACTAAATGCCGCTCCAAAACAGTTGACTAACAAGCTATATCTCTGCAAGTGTGGTTTTACATCTAAATATAGTCTTAAAGGGACACTATAGTGAAGCGGTTTACCTGACACTATAGTACCCTGAGGGTGCCCCCACCCTCAGGGTCCCCCTCCCACGGCGCTGAAGGGGTTAAAAACCCTTCAGCTACTCACCCTTTCCCCCCGCCGGGCTCCCTTACCTCTCCTCCCCAGCTGACGTCAGCATCCTTGTCTGACGTCACCGGCGCCGAATGCGCATGCGGCGCGCATTCAAAGTATCCGTAGGAAAGCATTTTTCAATGCTTTCCGATGGATGCTCTGCGTGATTGAGGCATAATATGCCTCAATCATTGCCGATGCGCCTCTAGTGGCTGTCCGGAAGACAGCCACTAGAGGCTGGCTTAACCCCAGATGTAAACATAGCAGTTTCTCAGAAACTGCTATGTTTACATCAGGCAGGGTTAACCCTAGAGGGACCTGACACCCAGACCACTTCATTGAGCTGAAGTGGTCTGGGTGACTATAGTGTCCCTTTAACATAGTTGTTCATATTTATAATAGTAATGAGTAGCACATATACTATTCTTTTGCTTTATATGCAAATATAGATATTATTCCACTGTGTTGATTAACTAAAAGCTTGTTTGTTGTATCAATATTTTACTTTAAAATTTAAAATCTTTCAATAAAAACTATTTGAAAAAGGGACACTAAAAGCACCCAGACCACTTCACACGTTTTGTTGGAACAGCGATGTTAACGTTGCAGGGCTAAACACACCTCAGTGTCTAGAAGAGCTTCCCCTGTGACAACCAAGTCAAACTTAGGTTCTAAATTAAATGCTACTCATAATCAGCATTTATTTGGTGCAGCACAAGGAGGGGGATCAGTCAAATAAATTCTTGGTAAGACTATAAAATTAGAAATACATGTTTGTAACATCACTGCAAATTTGTGATTTCTGTGGGAAAAGCAAGTCTTATGTCTTGACTGGTGTGCAGATTTTTGTTTAACACTGTATTAACTATCCACAGACTTCAGGTGGAAGGGGTTTTCAATCACAATTGTTTTCCCCACCATAACCTTTTTGGTTTATGTGTGTATATACACACAATGATATATGTTTATACTGTGTATATATTAATGTGTGCAGATAATTAAATATTACTTTCTCAGGTGCATAAATGATTCTCAGTTATTCTACATAGAATTGTCTCCAACCACAACACTCTGCATTGCCATTAGATATGTTGGAAGGTATGCATTTTGAGTAGTTCAAATATTTATGATCTACTAGGATTTTTTTCATTTTATAGCACAGATATTTCCATTAGTTTATTCAATGTGTCCATTTCTAGATTTCTTTTTTTGCAATATTTATTTAGAAACTGTTGTTTAACAGTTATAAAACAAGAATTAGTGTAGGAAAAATCTAATTTACTGCAAATTCTTGTCACAATTTCTTAAATCATATTTTATCTGTTCTTCATTTGCACCTTCAAAGTTATTTTTGAAAATGCACCATTTGTTTGGTACACAACAGATTTATTAATATATCCACTGCTTTTTCCAACAATAAATTGGACTATTCCACTTAATTTTTTTCTTCCACTCTAAATTTAGCTGTCTTCTGAAATAGAAATATTTGCAAAAACTGATGGAATTTACTATGAAGAAAACACACTTTGTAGATCACGTTTAGAACAAATTAATAACTATGATAAAAATATTGATGGAATTTGACCATCACTTTCCAGAACACATACATCTCCTCCAGTGTGTACCTGTGTTCCTTATCACTGCCCACGGTATGAAGCACTCTGAAAATGTAATACAGACAATCAGAATCTCATTTTAATTTAAAATGGTTTAGTTCTTTGATTTTGTTTACCTTCCTTTCTTTTTAGCTCTTGTTGAACTTCACACAATGATTCTTTTACAAAAAAATATGGAACTCCCGGGCGCTATTTCGATCTAAACACCTCTTAGAAATATGCTATAAGATCTGACACTACTTCCCCACCAATGTTTCATTTAGTTAAATATTTGTTTGTATACTTTGTAGTGGGGGCAGCGGAGAGAGAAGAGGAGAAAAAGAAGCAAATCAAACTCTCCCTCCTTTCTCTCACCTACATCTATCCTCCGTCGGAACATTTGATCTTGAATCTTTCTACTTCTAGGATGTATGACATATGTTGTTATTGTAAGGTTATAAAATGATCATCTTTTAGATTGATAGGTTAATCATGTATGAAAAACATCTTATAATAATGTTTTTGTCCTTTTGTATATCTGATTTGTATAAAAATATGAAAATAAAAACAATTTTTAAAATTTATATTAAGGCACTAATGACTTTTTAAAAGAAAGCATTGCACCCTTTACATTTTACTTGTAATTTTTTTTGCAGGAAGAAGACCTTTATGAATCTGAAGATGTTAATACATATGAATATTGTGCAGGTGACTATAACAACTCTAAAAAGAATTGAAATGTTTTTGTGGGAAAAAGACACTGGTCCAGATGGACAAAATTAAGTGAAGATGAACATATTTCCACCTCATTTCTTCATATTTATATAAGCCAGTGGGCAAATAGTTATACCTCTCTTTTGTTTTAAAAAATAAATAAAAAGACTTATGGGGGCTATTGATACCCCTATGTTACTATATATATGTTACTCCATCTTAAACTAGTGACTGGGCAGCCATTGCTGCCCAGTCACTAGAAAGGTCAGAATCCATTGGAATGGGGCCTCTGAATTAATTTAACCTCTTCACTAATTCAAAGTATGAAATAATGTTTAACATTTATTTGAAATGTGATGTACATAGCTAGCATGTTAAAGGAACACCATAGCATTAGGCATACAAATCTGTATTTGCTGGTTTGTTTTAGGTTTCCAGTAAAAACTCCCTCCGTACTACCAACCGCTCAGCCTACAACAACATTATCCGGTTCTCTAGCTGATGGTAATTCCATGCTCCTCATAGAGAAGTGTTGGAAACTGATTTGCTAAGAGTTTCCATGTCATGTGACCAAGTTTTACTATAGTGGCTTAATGTTTTACATTGCAGGGTTCAAAGCAAAGGACCACTGCACCCATACCACTGCATTGAGATGAAGTGGTCTGGGTGACTTTAGTGTTCCTTTAAATAAAGTCAAAACAATAGTTTCATACATAGTCTGAACATGAAAGTAAAAAAAAATAGAAATATATATGACATATTTTTGTTTATCGTACCCCCCATCATTGAAATAAATGTATGCAGGAAGGGAGTAGGGGGCAGCAAGTGATGGTGTGCGTCAGTTGGGATGTATCAGCGGGTTGCCCCTGTCAAAAGGAGGGCCGTTCCCTGTGCTAGCCAACCTCCCTCAGGATTGCTAATGCACAAAGCACTGTTACTCTCTAATGGGCTCTCTGCGTTCATGTTGCGAAACACATGCATCTAATGATATGATCACAATTCTCTAGTGTCTGCATAAGCAAGATAACCATTTTCAATCAGCTTAAAATACAATATGGGATATTTCTGGCATCTAAATCCCCTGTGCTGGAAATGGCATGATGTCTGCTACACAAATTAACTTCCTCAATATCTGCCTGTAATATTTGTGCTCATTCAAAATTTTCAAAAATACACTGAACAAAATTATAAACGCAACACTTGTTTTTGCCCCCATTTTTCATGAGCTAAATTCAAAGATCTAAGACTTTTTCTATGTACACAAAAGGCCTATTTCTGTCACATATTGTTCACAAATCTGTCTAAATCTGTGTTAGTGAGCACTTCTCCTTTTCCGTGATAATCCATCCACCTCACAGGTGTGGCATATCAAGATGCTTATTAGACAGCATGATTATTGCACAGGTGTGCCTTAGGCCGGCCACAATAAAAGGCCACTCTAAAATGTGCAATTTAACTGTATTGGGGGGGTTCGAAAATCAGTCAGTATTTGGTGTGACCACCATTTGCCTCAAACAATTCCACACATCTCCTTCACATAGAGTTGATCAGGTTATTGATTGTGGCCTGTGGAATGTTGGTCCACTCCTCTTCAATGGCTGTGCAAAGTTGCTGGATATTGGCAGGACCTGAAACACGCTGTCGTATTCGCCGACCCAGAGAATCCCAAACATGCTCAATGGGTGACTTGTCCGGTGATATGCTGGCCATGCAAGAACTGGGATGTTTTCAGCTTCCAGGAATTGTGTACAGATCCTGCAACATGGGGCCGTGTATTATCATGCTGCAACATGAGGTGATGGTCATGGATGAATGGCACAACAATGGGCCTCAGGATCTCGTCACGGTATCTCTGTGCATTCAAAATGCCATCAATAAATGCACCTGTGTTCATTGTCCATAACATACGCCTGCCCATACCATAACCCCACCACCACCATGGGCCAACCGATCCACCACATTGACATCAGAAAACCGCTCACCCACACGATGACATACACACTGTCTGCCATTTGCCTTGTACAGTGAAAACCGGGATTCATCCATGAAGAGAACACTTCTCCATAAATCAATAGCATTTACTAAGATGAATACAGTATATTACATTAGAAAGTGACATTTCCTGTTTAAGCCCCTGTGCTATTGGAGACCTCTCATATACACAGAGTAAAATCAGTAACATATAACTGCTCAACTAGCGTATCACAGAGCTGAAATATTAGGGGATATTCACTATTATTTGTGATAAAGCCCACAACATGACTTTATATAGCATATAACAGTTCTTATGGCATATCTTAGTTGCGACATATTCTTAAAAAAATGTAATAGGTCTGAAGATTCCACAATCAGATTTTTTATTCTGTTACCTATTTTATTTGCAGTGACTGCTTTTTAGTACCCACATAATCTGCCTTCAGCCTCTTCCATTATTTTATATCCTAGTTTACATATATTCAAAACATGCTCTAATTACACCAACTAAACCAATATTATATTATAACCGCATACATTAGGTAAACTTGCTAAGTACTAAACACTCTTAACAATGTTTTAAATAAAAGTGAGTGTTCATCACTGTTTTTGTTTTAAAGTTTGTTGCTTAAATACTACCTTATGTAAACATTGTCAAAATGTTCACCTACGCTTGTTAGAAGGAATGGAAGCAATATTGTGACTGTAAAGATGCATTCTCTATCCATAGACATTGCAATAACAAATTGTGTGCTTATCTGTTTGTCATTGTCTGTTTTAGATACACTAAACAAAATTATAAACGCAGCACATTTGTTTTTGCCCCCATTTTTCATGAGCTGAACTCAAAGATCTAAGACTTTGAACGCAGAACGCAGAGAGCCCATTAGAGAGTAACAGTGCTTTGTGCATTAGCAATCCTGAGGGAGGTTGGCTAGCACAGGGAACGGCCCTCCTTTTGACAGGGGCAACCCGCTGATACATCCCAACTGACGCACACCATCACTTGCTGCCCCCTACTCCCTTCCTGCATACATTTATTTCAATGATGGGGGGTACGATAAACAAGGTGCCAGATGCCATTGAATGTGAGCATTTGCCCACTCAAGTCGGTTACAACGACGAACTGCAGTCAGGTCGAGACCCCGATGAGGACATTGAGCAAGCAGATGAGCTTCCCTGAGACGGTTTCTGACAGTTTGTGCAGAAATTCTTTGGTTATGCAAACCGATTGTTTCAGCAGCTGTCTGGGTGGCTGGTCTCAGACGATCTTGGAGGTGAAGATGCTGGATGTGGAGGTCCTAGGCTGGTGTGGTTACAAGTGGTCTGTGGTTGTGAGGTTGGTTGGATGTACTGCCAAATTCTCTGCAAACGCCTTTGGGGAAAGTTTAAGGTAGAGAAATGAACATTCAATTCACAGGCTACAGCTCTGGTGAACATTCCTGCATTCAGCATGTCAATTGCACGCTGCCTCAAAATGTGCAAAATCTGTGGCATTGTGCTGTGTTAAAACTGCACATTTTAGAGTGGCCTTTTATTGTGGCCAGCCTATGGCACATCTTTGCAATAATCATGCTGTCTAATCAGCATCTTGATATGGCACACCTGTGAGGTGGATGGATTATCTCGGCAAAGGAGAAGCGCTCACTAACACCGATTTAGACAGATTTGTGAACAATGTTTGGGAGAAATAGGCCTTTTGTGTACATAGAAAAAGTCTTAGATCTTTGAGTTCAGCTCATGAAAAATGGGGGCAAAAACAAATGTGCTGCGTTTATAATTTTGTTTAGTGTATCTAAAACAGACAATGACAAACAGATAAGCACACAATTTGTTATTGCAATGTCTATGGATAGAGAATGCATCTTTACAGTCACAATATTGCTTCCATTCCTTCTAACAAGCGTAGGTGAACATTTTGACAATGTTTACATAAGGTAGTATTTAAGCAACAAACTTTAAAACAAAAACAGTGATGAACACTCACTTTTATTTAAAACATTGTTAAGAGTGTTTAGTACTTAGCAAGTTTACCTAATGTATGCGGTTATAATATAATATTGGTTTAGTTGGTGTAATTAGAGCATGTTTTGAATATATGTAAACTAGGATATAAAATAATGGAAGAGGCTGAAGGCAGATTATGTGGGTACTAAAAAGCAGTCACTGCAAATAAAATAGGTAACAGAATAAAAAATCTGATTGTGGAATCTTCAGACCTATTACATTTTTTTAAGAATATGTCGCAACTAAGATATGCCATAAGAACTGTTATATGCTATATAAAGTCATGTTGTGGGCTTTATCACAAATAATAGTGAATATCCCCTAATATTTCAGCTCTGTGATACGCTAGTTGAGCAGTTATATGTTACTGATTTTACTCTGTGTATATGAGAGGTCTCCAATAGCACAGGGGCTTAAACAGGAAATGTCACTTTCTAATGTAATATACTGTATTCATCTTAGTAAATGCTATTGATTTATGTGGTTTTGTCAAATAGCAAGCAGAGTTATATATATATATTTAAATCAAATAACATCTGACAACTGAAGCACATTATGATTGCCATCATTTTGAATTATTAATGTTCAAATGTTCCGGCTCTATGTGAAAATGTATTTAGTTTTTCCATGATTCCTACATGTTTCATGTTACTGTCTTTGATATGATAGGAATCATGGGAATCAACTTTACATGTAAAGTATCCTTATTGGTATAATATATTAATTAAGCTGCAGTAAAACACCTTCCAATTCCTGGAAGCTCAGCTGTGTTACTGGGCTAATTTCCCATTGCAATATATATATATATATATATATATATATATATATACTGGCAGTACAGGATTTTTTCAGAAATATTTATTATCATACTAAATATGACCTATATGTCATGTAACTTTAACCAATGTAAGAAAAAGGGACAATTTACTTTGAAAATGTAGGTGTTTGTAGCCTTGCACCTACAACTGCTGTTACATTGCATTTTCTAATTACTGGAATTTTGGGAAACATAGCTGAAGTCATATGGTGTGCCTTATTTTCTTGTTTATCTTATATTAAAACATCTGTTCTATTTCCTCCTGCTGTTGAACATGTGGAGCTATCCAGTGCTGAAATAAAATGTTGTACTTTTGACTTCATCATTGTAATGCCCTTATTTTCTACCACAGTAAGGCCACATAGGATTTAACAGGTTTGGGGTAAAACAGCATGTATACTCCCTTTAGCTTGGAGCCCCACCATGTAAGCCTCTTCAACTTCTCTGAAAGTAATGATTATGCAGTAACCAAAGGCTGTAGTGAATTCTTGTACTCACAGTCAGGTTTGAACCTTATTTAACCCCTTAAGTACCAAGCTTCTGGAATAAAAGGGAATCATGACATGTCACACATGTCATGTGTCCTTAAGGGGTTAAATTCAATCTTTAAATTAAATTTTGTTTCATATCATAATAAATGCACAGCATACTGACTTGTACCACAGACTCTACCACCACCCTCACCAGATATTACATAGACTATCTATCTTACTCTTTCATACTTACTTATCCCTTTACCAGGAAAAAAAAATGTCAATCTTTGACATCCATTTCCCCTGCGTTACACCCAGGCTGCCTGTCTCTGTGTGACACCACTTCCCTTTGCCCAGAATCTAGCTGGCTGAGTTTAGTATAATTTCTGTAATAATCATATATGGTAATATAAAATTATAGTAGTTCTGTCCCTGTTTAAGCGGATTGTCACAGTTATGTATCTGTTATTGTGTGTGATTTTGCTACAGAAATGGTATTGCTATCTTCTGGATGCATACAGTGTTCACTATATGGATGAAAGCTCTGATAACATCTTCTTATATGTATTTTTCTTTTCCCCTTTGTTTACTGCTTCATATTGTTATGCTGTTTGACACCCTTGCCCTCTGCTACAGCATATACCATACACACTTTATTGTCTCACAGTTCGGCACGCATCCTCCACCACAGAGACTACCACACAAGTAGTTTGACACATCTTCATTCCTATAGCACAGAAAGCCACACACAGACTGACTCACATTGCTTGACACACTCTACCCCCAAATACAAGAAGATTCTCACACTGCCTGGCTCACTGTTGGACAACCCCGCTGCTCTAAGTCTTCTCTAAGTATAGTGTTTTGAAGTGAAAAACATGTATTCTGCAGCACTTTTTTGTCACATTAATCTCTTTGCGGAGGAAATGCCCAGCAGAGCGTTGCTGCTGAATTACTGTTCCTTGTTGCAGAGATAGAATGAATATAAATGATGGCATGTTTCAATATTAATAGCATCTGTAACTTGACCAAAGCATTCATACAGTGACATCAATTTCTTAAGTGCTTCTTGCAGCATGAAAGTCCTCCATAAACTGTCACAGAGTAATTCCATCTGAGGCTAATAAATCTCATGAAACCACATAGGGATCTCCCCTTTCCACTATGCTCATTCAACAGCCATCAGTGTCTAAACAAGTGGAGCAAATCTACAGATAGATTGGTTGCATGTGAAGACACCAGGAAGTTATAGTCCAGAGTAACTGGACTGCTAAACATAGGCCATCACTGTATCATGGATGGTATTAAAAAATGTTTTTATTAGTGCATATTCAAGGAGTTATTAGCATGGAATAGTTTCTGTTATTATCTGGTGTGGAATCTTTGCATGTATGGTTAAAGGGAAAATTTGTTAACATGAGAGCAGGACATGGATGTCATGTGTAAAAATTCAAATGAGAAGAAGAAAATTGGTAAGTGACTAAGGGGGAAAGGTGTAAAATGTTATGGGAGTACCCGAAAATCAAAGAAAAGTAACACTTAGTGACTGACGGTGAATATTAATTGGCGATTCTCTAGATCTCAGTCTCACACCCTACCTGGCCATAGCTGGTAGAATATCTGGTCATCTTTTTGATTTTAGATTTAATAATGTGTATCAATCGGATTTGAGGTACACAGAGCCAACCATTTTTTCAATACTAATTGTGACTTCTGTGCTACCATTTGTAATTTTGCCAAACGTACAGTACTTTGGTAGCTGCACTGCTTACTCAAAATAATCCATATACTAAAAGAACAAGGCTTTACATAGTTAACTCCTCAAAGAGGATTTGCCACTTTACAAGATTTTGTTTATAAATGAATAGCATGTTAACTTACCCCTATATTTAAAGGGACACTCAACTACCTCCACTGCAAAATGCATTTTTTTAAAAAACACTGTTTAATCGATATACCCCAAATGAAAATATGCCTGCATATAAATATGTATTATTTCTTTGGAGATATACTTAAAATCAGCTTGCAAAACCTGCAGTTTTCTGCCTACTGCCTTTGTAAGCTCTCCCCTTCTAACGTGCTTGCATTTAATTATGTATGCTTTCATTGGGGATATACCTAAAATCAGCTTGCAAAACCTGCAGTTTTCTGCCTACTGCCTTTGTAAGCTCTCCCCTTCTAACGTGCTTGCATTTAATTATGTATGTTTTCATTGGGGATATACCTAAAATCAGCTTGCAAAATCTTCAATTCTCTTACCTGCAGAGTTAGCAAGCCCTTATCTTCTAAACCCCATCCTGACTTTCTATGACTGTCCAATCACAGTCTTCCTAATGCAACTAAATGAGAAGTCTTTGTAAACCAGGGGCTCTGGGCAATTGCTGCCTTTTGAGGTCAACTGAATTGAGCTAACCAAACCAGGAAGTAACATTACCCTTAAGGACACATGATATGTGTGACATGTCATGATTCCCTTTTATTCCAGAAGTTTGGTCCTTAAGGGGTTAAAAGCCAAGCGGGTGTAACCAGGTTACTTTATAAAAATGTACATTTCTTTTGAAATCTGCACTTTTTGCAAAATGAAAAAAAGAGAACAAACTCTTCACACAAAAGCTAAAGTTGTTTAGGGGTCTAAAGTGACCCATTACTAAACATGGATTTGCAAGGTGTGAAAAAAATAAAACTTAATTTATAAAAAAAAAAAAAGCCACACTTCTTCATCCCGTGATTGTGGAAATCCAAGTTAACATCCTGCCAATCATTGTCATAAGAAGTTCTGTCATTTGCACCTAGCAGTCTACACCGAGGAAGCATTAAAGGACCACTATAGTGCCAGGAAAACATACTCGTTTTCCTGGCACTATAGTGCCCTGAGGGTGCCCCCACCCTCAGGGTCCCACTCCCGCCGGGCTCTGGAAGGGGGAAAGGGGTTTAAACTTACCTTTTTCCAGCGCTTCTCTCCTCTCTCCTCCTCCGCCCCCGTCGGCTGAATGCGCATGCGCGGCAAGAGCTGCGCGCGCATTCAGCCGGTCTCATAGGCATTTACAATGCTTTCCTATGGACGCTGGCGTGCTCTCACTGTGAAAATCACAGTGAGAAGCACGCAAGCGCCTCTAGTGGCTGTCAATGAGACAGCCACTAGAGGTTTTGGGGGAAGGCTTAACCCATTAATAAACATAGCAGTTTCTCTGAAACTGCTATGTTTATAAAAAAAATGGGTTAACCCTAGAAGGACCTGGCACCCAGACCACTTCATTAAGCTGAAGTGGTCTGGGTGCCTAGAGTGGTCCTTTAAGAGGAAATGAGAAATAAAACAATGTTTCTCCTCCTTATTTCTAATGTTTCCCATGGCTTTGCCTTGTCTGAAATTGGATTATGATGTAATTTTCTAAATCTGTAAATTAAAAAATAAAAACCTGAGCATCTTGTGAAAAGAAAAGGTTACACAAATTAGAGGTGGATGTGAAAGTTTTATTTTCCAGAGAAGCAACAGTTCCCCTTTAAGGCCCAATGGTTTACTAATGATGTCAAGTTGTTTGCCTCATAGTACCAAGTATTTAAACATATTCGAAATTAGAAATTTTGGTTATAATATTTGGCCTACTCATGACTAAGGTCTTTGCATGTTTAAGTGCTATTACAAGTGCTTTTGGGAACTCTTTAAATGTGTGTAAAATATTTTACGTATCTTTTACAATCAATGATAATGTACTATTTGCATTTGACTTATAGATAAACAGATCGTGTTACATTTGTGATTGTACACGTATGGGTGCATTTGTCTGTGGGTGCGTGTGTGTAATACTTGAGCCCTTGGCAGCCCTAGCAACCCTGCATTCTCATTTGTTAATCTGTAAATCAGATTGCACACAGCCTGGCACTTAAAGGGTGAGGGTTGAAATGCACCTTATTTATTATTATTTTTCTTTCAACACATTAATTTGAAACCCGCAGTGTGTTCACCCGAAGCCAGGAGACAGACCCAGAGATGGATGGATATACTTCCCTTATTTATTGTTTGTAACAGAGTGATTAATGGTCTTTTCTGGTTTGTAATGTAGTGCTCATTTGCCTCTGCGTTAAAGGAGAGAGTGATTTATTTGGTTCAGCGTAGGTGTAGCATTTCAATAGCTTGACAGTGATAACACCATATCCACATGGACTATAAATTAGTTACAAATATAACAGAACCATGTTCTATAACAGAATTGCCGATCCGGACGTGAGATTTAGAGGCAAGAAGCCAGTGTAGACATCTTACAATGCTCAGGAATGTCTTGGTCTGTTAATATACGAGTGTGCGCATGAATATATGAATATAGGTTTGCATTCTATAAAAGAGGAGAATCTAACAAAACACCTGCAAGGTGTTGTATGCATGGATGTGGGTGAAGAGTAGTGTGAAGGGCTGGATAATAAAAAAAAAAAAAAGACAAAAAAGATATGCGAGAAGGGAAAGACTGGGGAACGGGAAGGAATGGATAGAGAAATTGTAGAAAGAATATAAATAAGTAAGTGAAGAAAGAGGAAGAGTGTTGAAGTTAAGGACAATAATTGATTGATTGATTGATGGTATGAAAAAATAAGGAAGAGAGATTTTTCTGGTGGAAAATGGTAAGGGACGGAAAGACTAGTGCAGCAAAATTAGAAGGGCTTGTGTAAATGCAGGTCAAGACTTCTCCATGTCACGTATTCATCCGCATATAAAAATGTGATCAATGACATTTACTGTTCTGACAGGAAAAGTTGTGCCGAGCAGCAATCAAATCCACAGGAGGGTTTGTGCTGAGCAGCAATTATGCAAATGGAAACCTGGTAACTGCCTTTGGGGTCAAAGGCCGATTACAGCCCATTAGATCCAGAGGAAGGGGATTTAGGCCCAGTTCTCATCCTGCTCAGTGCCCTGTCGTGGTTTCCCTTGTAGTTGTCCGAGAGCGCGTTCCTGATTCAAGTTTCTTCTGGTTTTTTACTTTGGCTTTGATTTTGACTTCCCTGTATTCTGGTATCCCTGACTTCTGGCTTTCCCTTATCGTTGTGTCTCTTTCTGTATCCCCTGACCTCGGCAAGTATCCTGAATACTCTTTGGTACGTTAAGTCCGGCCATTCTAAGGCCTGGTAACACGTTACCTATTAGTCATCTGTGTGACAGAATTCTACGTGCTGGATCAACTAGTAATCCTGACACTCCAGGGCTGTACCTTTTCTGTGTAACTCCCTTCCCTTCTCCGTTAGACTTTCACCCAGTCTCCACTCCTTCAAAAAATCTTTGAAAACACACTTCTTCAGGAAAGCATATAATTTAAACTGCTAGCGGGTTTTCATTCCTCAATCTCCCTCTCCCCCCCCCCTCATGACTCCTCTCCTGCAATTGTCAAAAATAACCTACTAAATTCTCAGTGAATACTTTTCTAGCAACCTATTTTATTACCACTACTTATACCTTTTTTGTCACTTTACCCCACTCTCTCTAGCATGTAAGCTCATTGAGCAACCCCATGTCTGTTAGTCCACCTACTACATGTCTGTAAGTCCACCCATTGTACAGCACTACGGAATTTGCTGGCGCTATATAAATAATATAATAATAATAATAATAATATAAGAGGGAGAGATCAAGATTAAAGGACCACTGTAGTGCCAGGAAAACATACTCGTTTTCCTGGCACTATAGTGCCCTGAGGGTGCCCCCACGCTCAGGGTACCCCTCCCGCCCGGCTCTGGGGAGAGGAAAGGGTTAAAACTTACCTTTTTTCCAGCACCGGGTGGGGAGCTCTCCTCCTTCTCTCCGCCTCCGATCCTAACTTTCGGCTGAATGCGCACGCATAAAAGGGTTAATCCTAGAGGGACCTGGCATCCAGACCACTTCATTAAGCTGAAGTGGTCTGGGTGCCTAGAGTGGTCCTTTAAAGAGGAGTAAGATAGCAACATTACAGGCTATGTCAAATAGATGAAGAAACAACATGACAAAAATTAATGACTGTGTGTTAAATACTGAGATAAGAAAAGAGGATACAGGAATCTCTAGAAACAATAGGTGAATGTGCTGGTTAAAAGTGAAACTGAAATAGGTTGGGATGTGGCTGAATAAGATAAAGTAAGACAGTTTGGTTTATTCACTAAAGTGAAAATATAAGGTGAACTCAAATTTAAGGCCAGAGTAGCTAAATGGAAAGCATAGCTGACTTAAAGTTCCCCAGTTTGGTTATTTTGGGCTTTAATTTAAAATTCACTGCATTGTGCATTGTCACTATGGTGAATAACTCCGAAATTGGTTAGGGAGGTAAATTACAGAGTAAAAATGAATGCTGACATAAAAATGTTTCTTACAAAAATAGAAAAGGCAGAGGAGGAATGACCATTCATATATACATGATCAAATTGTATTATTGGTTTGTTTCTTGTTTAATTTTCCAGGGGTGAAGGGGCTTTAACTATATAGTTATCAAGGAAAAAAATATATCAACAATAAATGTGAGACCCTCCTTAATCTTAATGAGAAAGAGGAAGTAAAACATTATTTGCAGTCCAATAAGTGGAATTCAATGTGCAGGGTGGGTAGGTGACCTGTGTGCTTTGCATTCCACTTATTGTACTGAAATAAATATATAAAAAATAAATGTTTTGTTTTTATCTCCTGGATTTTCTTTTTTTTTTTCTTGATAGGATTCCGACAGGTACATGGTTAAATCTACACAGGAGGAAAGCCTGCTTCAGCGTATTGGGGTGAATGGACATACTTTTATGGGCTTATTTTTATAGTGAATGGGCAGGTTGTGATAGTTAAGGAACAGATTATTAAGGTGAACGGGCAGATTGTCACAGTGAATGTAGAGATTTTTTAAAAGGTTAACTTCTTTCACTGTCTCCATGTACGACAAGCCAGACAACAAACTAAAAATATGATCACCAGCCACGTAATATGAATCTTATTTGACATGTTTTATCTGTGCATCCCATCAGTGTGCTGCAGTTTAGAAACCTCTCTGTTTTATGCTTAGACATTGAATTAGAAGCTGTCTGTGTATGAGGAACAAATAGCAATTCAGAACAAATACAAATAGGTTTAACATAATAAGAATGTGCAGTGCTTTGCTTTTCTTGAACAATAGCCCAATTGACTTCTGCTTCTTGCTTCTGCTCCATTTGGTAACGTAATACTCAAGAATGAATAATATCCTTTATACAAGTCTCCTGTAAGTGTTTGTATTACGCAAAATTCAAGCACTCTGGTTACTAATGCAAAAATATGCATCAACATCCGTCATTTCATACTGTTATCTGAAATTCTTATCTAATCATAGGTTTGGTTTGCCATATATGTTAACGCGTTGAATGCCAGGTTGTTAAATATTGCTCAAAAAAGGTCCCAGCAACAGGCTTCATGTGCTGAAGGCATGTGTTGTTGAGAATGCAAACATTAGTCTCTGGACTACCTGGTTGGCCTTTGTGTGGTAGATGTGTCTGGCTGACCACTGCTTAAACCTAAAAAGAGTCAATTCAAAGTGCTAACCCATACCTATAAAGCATTGAACAATTCTAGCCCCTCCTACATGTATTCCCTGATTCATAGGTATGCGCCATCTCGGTCTCTACGCTCTGCCCATGACCTTCTCCTGTCTGCAATTCGCACACTTACAGCCAACTCACACTTGCAGGACTTCTCACGGGCGGCTCCATTCCTTTGGAATAGCCTGCCTACCACCTTTAGACTCACCCCTAGTCTTCCATCTTTTAAGAAGTGCCTTAAAATCTATCTCTTCAATAAAGTTTATGGCATCCCATAGTAACCTCTACCTCACATACCTGTCCCTTGTTCTCTTCTAAAAGGCAGCACTCTACTCTCTCCTCCAGCTCTGTTTCACTCCCACCTTATTTGATTGCTATCTCCTGTCCTATTGTGTTTTTTACCCCAGCTCCTGTAGACTGTAAGCTCGTTTGAGCAGGGTCCTCTTCAACCTTTCGTTCCTGTAAGTTTTTTGTAATTGTCTTATTTATTGTTAAATCTCCCCCTGTTATAATACTGTGAAACGCTGCAGAATCTGTTGGCGCTATATTAATGCCAATAATAATAATAATAATAAACCAACTGCTGTGAGACATAGTATGTAGTTAGCGAGAGAGAGCAGTGTCAGGCTCAATTTATCACTTGTATATAAGAAGAGATGAGCACGTGAGATGCAAATAATCTCCATAGAAGCCAGGGTTCAATAAAATCCAGACTGGGGCAGATGGCTGATATTTTTCTAAAGTAACTTATTCGGTTTTATTTCATTCGATAATAATAATGATCAGTGTCATCATCACTGGTGTTAATTCTCCATAGATCTTCATTTAGTGAGGAGACAAGGAAATTGTAATTGTAACGTAATATTTTGTATCTACTAGCTACAGTATACAGTAATGCTCTAATTTTGCTTCTTATGTAAACAATGATTTGCAAATTATTCAACAGAATATTAAGGGAGTATGATGAAAAAATATATAATTTGTGCTTACCAATTTACTTCTAAATTGGGATGGCACCAAACGCTTCACTTGCAAAAACAAAAGAATAAACTGATCCATAACAAGAGTACTTCATAAAACAATAATAAGAACATGTTCTGTATTATAGAAAATTAAGTATTTTTGCAGATTTTCAGTTGTGCAAACATGGCACAACAGAGATGAGAATGTACACAGGAAGTAATCAGCCTTATTATTTTCAGACATCAAGGGACTTAGTTAACCCCTTGACGACCGATGACAGTTCAGGACCGGCATCGGAAACATCCCCTTGGGGACCGATGACGGTCCTGAACCGTCATAACGGTCTGGGGGTACTTACCTGATCGCCGTCAGTACCCCGGCAGCGATCAGCGCTCCTCCCGCTCCAGGGAGACTGCCTGTCTGCCTGGGCAGTCTGCCCGCGGCCACGTGATCGCTCGATCATATGACCGCAATAGGTGCCTGTGTATCTGCCTGCAGGTGGACTGTCTGTGCTGACAGGTAGTCTCCCTGCAAGTGGAAGATCATAAAATAAAGTTAAAAAATAAAGCAAAGGGGGGGCGGGGTCTGAGCACGGAGCTGAGCAGACGCATGCAGACACAGCTCCCGCTCTGCACGACACTCAAACCAACTAAGAGACAATTTACAGACTAGAAACTATACAAAACGAGCTACCGTCAGAAAGGCGAAGAGAAGCCGAATCTTCTGATACCACAGCATGACAAGCAGCCTGATTGACGGGGGAGGCGGCCGACCTCCCGACACAGGGCCAGCACCACATGGCAGCTCTCTTGTTCCTCTGCAAACCTGATCCGGTCCTGATGAAAGTCTGTGTTTAACAGACTGAAACGTTGATTCTTTTTTATAAGCTCATTGAAAGCTAAGTTTTATTTGATCCAATAGTCCTGAGAGTGCTATCTGGATTCCTTTTTATATCTATATATAATATATGTATATATCATATATATAATGTCATACTAAGTGTATTTTTATATTTATATATACGTATATTAATATAAAAATATACTTATATTTAAATTACACACGTATATATACAATATATATAATAAATATATATATTATATATATATTATAAATAATATGTTAATAAAAATAAATAACAAAAAGTAAAAATATTGTTTAATAATTAAAAAAATTATATATATGTATATATATATATGTAATTTTATTCTAACAGTATTTTGATATTAATATATATATATTTATATCAAAATGCACTTAGAATGTAATGATATATATATCTGTGTATAAATAAATAAAAATAATTCGAAATATACATATGTCCATATACATAATTACATAAATAATTTCATAAATAGACACGTAGACGTCAAATATATAAATATGTATATATATTAAAATTCTACGTGCATATTTATGTAATATTTGTACCTAATTAAGTAATTTTAATGATTGCAATTTCAGGGACCTGCCTGCCAACCCAGGCCGAAAGTCCAGAGAATTTAATTTGCTAGCACTGTGTTTAACCCTGTAACTTTCTATGACTTTCTATGACACCCTAAAACCTGTACATGGGGGTACTGTTTTACTCGGGAGTCTTCCCTGAACACAAATATTAGTGTTTCAAAACAGTAAAACATATCACAGCGATGATATTGTCAGTGAAAGTGCATTGCATTTTTCACACACAAACGGCACTTTCACTGATGATATTATTGCTGTGATACATTTTACTGTTCTGATACACTAATATTTGTGTTCAGCAAAGTCTCCTGAGTATAACAGTACCCCATATGTAGAGGTTTTATAGTGTTTGTGAAAGTTACAAATATAAGGCTTGATTTTCCTTTTTTTTTTATTTAAATTTGTCAGATTGGTTAGGTTGCCTTTGAGAGCGTATGGTAGCCCAGGAATGAGAATTACCCCCATGTTGGCATACCATTTGCAAAAGAAGACAACCCAAGGTATTGCAAATGGGGTATGTTCAGCCTTTTTTAGTAGCCACTTAGTCACAAACACTGGCCAAAGTTAGCGGTTTTTGCATTTTTAACACACAAACAAATATAAATGCTAACTTTGGCCAATGTTTGTGACTAGGTGGCTACTAAAAAAGACTGGACATACCCCATATTGAATACCCTGGGTTGTCTACTTTAAAAAAATATGTACATGTGAGGTGTGATTCAGGGATTTATGACCGATAACGGTGTTACAATGTCACTATTGATAAATTTAAAATATATATATATTAAAACAGCAATTTCCTACTTGTATTTATAGGCCTATAACTTGCAAAAAAACGCAAAAAGCATGTAAACACTGGGTGTTTTTTAAACTCGGGACAACATTTTGAATCTATTCAGCAGTTTTTTTCATTAGCTTTTGTAGATAAGTAAAAGATTTTTCAAGTAAAAGTCCAAAAACATGTTTTTTTCCAATTTTTCACCATATTTTATTATTTTTTTTAAATAAAATATATAACATGATAAAAATAATGGTATGTAAAGAAAGCCCTTCTTGTCCTGAAAAAAACAATATATAATTTGTGTGGGAACCGTAAATGAGAGAGAGGAAAATTCCAGCTCAACACAAACACCACAAAAGTGTCAAAACTGCTCTGGTCCTTAACGTGCAACATCGCAAAAACAGGCCGGTCCTTAAGGGGTTAAAGGGACACTTTAAGCACCAAAACAAATTTAGCTTAATGAAGAGGTTTTGATATATACATTATGCCCCTAAAGTCTTACTGCTCAATTCTCTGCCATTTAGGAGTTAAACCACTTTGTTCATGCAGCCCTGGTCACACCTCTCCTGACCGTGACTTACACAACCCTCCTAAAGACTTAATGTGAAGAGAGATCACATTTTTTAACTTCCTTTATTGTGCAGTGTGTTTTATTTAGAATTTCATATCTTCTGCTCTGTTAATTGACTGCTAGAGTCTGCAGCAGTCTGCTGTGTGTGATTAAAGTTCAATTAACAGAGTAGCAGATAAGAATGTGCAGTAAAATTTCATAAATAGAAACAAAATTGATTTAACTCCTAAATAGACAAGAATTGAGCAGGAGCAAGATATTGATAAAAAAAAAAAAGAATTGAGCAGGAGCATGATGTATGCAGCAAAATTGTTTTGTTGCCTTGATTTATTACTTTAGAGGGAAGCAAAATGGTAAAATTAAACTCTGTTTTCTAAAGTGTCCCTTTCATGGTACACACTAAGTAGGTTCATTAGGTTTAAAGTTTTCTAGTAGAAATGTTGGCAAATGTATATATTTTAATATAAAGCCCTTTAAAATGTTGCCACCCTCTGTGTCATTGAAAACCGTAAATTAGAAGCAAGACAACATTCTCCAAGGCAGTCTCTTGCTTACTGTCACACTCTTACTCCCCCAGGAAGGCATTTCTTATGCTTGCTAGGAGAGTACATGATGTATTAATACAGACATGCTAGCAATTAATCCAGCATGTTGGTGTCAGCATGGACAATGGTCCTGCATTGTGTCACTGCAGATAAGTAATGTTATAATAGCTCTCAAAGCTACTAAATTTATATTTTTCTCAATAATAATATAGACTTATGTGAACAGGTTAGCAATATAGGATCAGGAACACAAACATGTATTCCTGACCCTATAGGGTTAAAACCACCATCTAGCAACCCTGTTGCCCTCATGCCTCCCTAAATATAGTACAATCTTACTTGTATTCAAGCCTGCAGCTGCTTAAAGGGACACTGTAGTCACTATAAGCATTTCATCTCTTTGAATTGGTTATAGTGCCTGGAGTGCCCTGGCACTGTCCCTCCACTCAGTGTTGCACCATGTTCGTGCAGTATGCCACAAAATAAGAGTCACTGGCCACCCACAGTCCGGCCCATTCAGTATGCGTAACTAAGGCAGAGATTACACACTTCCTTGTTGTCATACCCATTCATACCGTCAGTTGGAGCTCTGACAGGCTAAAAGCAGTCAGCTGACACTCTCAGCCAATCACAGCTGCCCATTGCTGCTCAGGCTAATACGTCCTTATTAGCTAAAGCAGCACAGAGGGGATGGACTGCCGGGGACTCTTGTTTAGCATTAAAACATTAAAAGTTTAAAAACTGTTTAATGCTGAAAGAAATGATGGTACCAGAGGACTCCAGACACTAAAACCAGTTTAATGAGATGAAGCAGATACAGTGCCTACGGTGTCCCTTTAAATGTTCCTGTTTCCTTTAGACCTGCCCACTGCCTGCAGACATGGTAGCCTGATCCAATCACAATGCTTCCCCATAGGATTGGCTGAGACTGACAAAGAGGCAGATCAGGGGCAGAGCCAGCACAATTCAAACACAGCCCTGGCCAAACAGCATCTCCTCATAGAGATGAATTGAATCAATGAATCTATATGAGGAAAGTTCATTGTCTGCATGCAGAGGGAGGAGACACTGAATGTTTGGATGCATTTTAGGCAGCCATGACCCAGGAAGGATCTCTATCAGCTATCTGAGGAGTGGCCAGTGACGTTATCACTAGGCTGTAATGTAAACACTGCATTTTCTCTGAAAAGACACTGTTTACAGCAAAAAGCCTGAAGGTAGTGATTCTACTCACCAGAACAAATTCAATAAGCTGTAGTTGTTCTGGTCACAATAGTGTCCCTTTAATGTTGTACAGATAATGTTGCCTTCCAAGATCCTGAAACAGCATAGCTGACTGCAGTTTCAGGCAAATCTCTCCCATACCAGGGAGAGACTACACCACTCTGCAACCGCTCATTCTGGTCTATGACATCTGATCTTATCTGATGTACGGTATATGCTATTTCCAAACTAATCTTATTGCTGTCATGAGATCCCTTAGAAATAGCTGTGACCCTTCCTATTCAGTGCAGTTTCAATTTGGTCACAAGAGAATACAGTGAACCACAATTGAATTTTATCAAACTGAAATTAATTCAGACAAACTAAATTGACCATATTCAGAGCTTAGTTAATAAATCACAATATTTTCTTTCTCACTATCTGCTAATATATATGCCTGCTTCCTACTAGATATAATTATGTACACCCCACTTATTAAACAAGATATTTTGTTTATTAATCATATCATAAGCAATTCACATGATCATATCTCTCTTAATGCAAAAACCATCTATTTTGACTGAGGATGAGTTTCTACACCTTTTAAATAATTCATTTCTTTTAATTACAAGCACTAGGCAGAATGTAGACAGTATGTCTAATTCATGATATCAGCAGTGGCTTAGATGATATTGTATACCTGGTGAAGTGGAAAAATCAATTAAAGTATTGATTATTTCTTTGTGTATCTGCCCCTGGCCAAATCAATGAAACTATGCGTGCACGCTCCCTGAAGTAATTCACACCAGACACAGGTTCTAGGTTGTTGAATAACTTGAGGAAAGTTTATTCAGAGGGGACGGCAAGTCCCTTTTAAAGCAAAATTACATCATATGCACTGTCAGAGATAACATGAAATAATACATCAATAATTGGTTAGGTGTTAAGTGGTTGCTCTAATGCTCTGCCTACTGCAGGTGATGTCACCGGGACCATGAGGGTCTCCCACGGTTTTCCGGCGCCATCTTGTTACACGAGGTAGTTAGTCGATGTTTAAAAAGGGAGGGGAAGGAGGGGTTAGAAGCTTCTAGCAGCCATCTTGATTGAAATATGTGTACTTAGCTTTATATGTGAGATATATATATTGTAAAATGAGTAAATAGACATTTTCCTTTAACCAGGAAATATGTGTAGACCTTATTTCCACAACAGTCCCCCCTAAAATGGCTATTTACCATTACAACTGCTGCTGTCCCTAATATGTCCCTAGTTGCCCGCAACCTATCTGCCTTGACAAGCATCGAACACTTCACTCCGCGGGTATCCCGCAGTGGCTAACCCACTACATCTCCACACGTGAGACTCACCTGTCAAGACAGACGCTTTCCCTACTCTATCCCTACAAAAAAGCAGTTGTCTGTTTAAACTGATGTGTTTGTAGGGGTGTATGTGGGGTGTCATCTTCAAGGTCTGTGATATCCTGATGTATGAAGGTAGGGGTCACATTATCTACAGTCTTATCTACCGCTTTCTGCAGATATTTCTGTATACAGGGGAGTATACAACAGGCTAGGAACAAAAAGATAATGAATACCATGAGAACAGCTGTCCCTACCTGAAAGAGGGTCTTTTGCCAGCCATTCATCCACCCAAACCATTTGTCCCATATGTCAGTGGCTCCCGAATTCTTCTTTAATTCGTCTACAAGACTATCTAGCTTTTCTATGGCCATAGTCACTTTACCATTGGGCCCCGTGTTGTCTGGAATGTATGTGCAGCATGTCATGGTCTCAGGGAGGATTTTACATACTCCCCCTTTTTCGGCTAGAATCATATCTAGGGCCATTCTGTTCTGAAATGTCATTTGGGTAGTGGCTTGTAGTTGCTCTGCCAGGCCCTGTAGGGCATCCCTTGTGTAGTTGACAAAGCGTTGCTGATTATAATAGATATAGTTAATCCAATTGACATTCTTGTTAGCAGTTATCATTGGGATTAGGGACTCAAACCCTGCAGCCACTTCATCTCTTGCTTTAAATTCGTTAGGCACCCCCCTTGGCACACCTATGGCATCAATATACACATGGGGGTCGAAACTCCCTTGAATAGGGGTCTCTCGTTTGGTTCTAGAGTGTATATGTGTGAGGTTAAGCGTGTTATGGTCACCATCTGGAATGATGTGGATAGGCATTATGACTTTGGTTAGGGCACACTCCCCCCACCATTGGCCAGCTAATTGGGGCCTTAATTGTTTGTCACCACATAACCAATAGATATCACAGATTGTCTTTGTGTGATTCATTAGCAGTGATACAGGTGGACTATGGTAAGTTGAGCAGTATCCTGATGGGAATTTGCCCAGATACAAACCAGTGTTTTCTGGTATTGAATAGCATGTGTAATTACCTGGGTAGATGGTGACTCCATCGGGTGGTTTCACATGTCCGTGAGTGATTGGGTAAATCTTCTTCCAGGATTCACATATTGAGGAGTTAGTGGTGGATTGTGCATATAAACTCAGTACACATAATTCTATTTCCGGAGGTAAACTCAGAGGTACTGTACCCAGATGGGGTCTGGCACCTCCGCATACATAACAATTAGTCTTATTGTGTGAGTTGGCGTTGTACCTCATCCATTCTAGCCATAAATTGGTATCTGAAAACCCGGTTTCTACTGCCATGGTATCTTCAAAGGTGGGGTTGGCTATGGCTACCATGTCATGTAGGGTTTTGATGTGTGGTTTCAATGGGTTAATGACCATATGTGTGGTTCCCACCCAATCAGAGGAATTTAGCATATCTTGTAAGTAAAAGGTCCCTAATGCGTTATGAGAGCCACCTCCCTTCCAGTACATTCCCATCACATACTCCCCTGCATCCCTTGGACTAGGGTGTTCTATGTTTAAGGTGAGTTTAATGGGAGTTGACCCTATGGGTTTACTCAGGGTCATTCTAGAGAGCAAGGGTTTCCCGTCTTTGTCAAGCTTGTCTAATGCAAATTGGGGTCTGTAGCCCCATGGTCTACCTGTGTTCCACCCGGCAGCTTTCCATGAACTACAATGGTGTCCCCAACCTTCGCCAGTCACACAAATGTATGGATCCTTTTTGTTAGGTATGTCCTTATATACAGCTGCATGTTGTGTTTGTGGAAATGTACAAGTAACTATGTCACAATAGTCAAAGGTGTATGTAGCCACATCAGTATTAGAAGAATTGTACCAAAAAGTATAAACATGGTTATCTTTGGTTATGGCCACTTGTTGGGCCCATGCAAAATGTAGCAGCATAAGAAAACACAAGACACATAATAAATTCATTTTTCAACAGGATCAGACTCTTCTGGAGCAGGCACTTTTTTGCAATGTGAAGCGTGTATCCAAGAACTCTTCCCAGCTAGTTTAACTGACGTTGCTGTAATCAGGAGCACTTGGTAAGGACCATCAAATCTCGGTTCCAGGGTGTGTTTTCTATGAAACTTCTTAACCATAACCCAGTCACCTGGAAGCAGCTTGTGTGTACCTGTGTTCGACTCAGGATCTGGAATAGAAGAAAACACTTGTGCATGTATCTTGGTCAAGGCATGTGAGAGGGCTGTCACATAATCTACCATAGCATCTGACTGGATCTGAAGTTGTTGGGGAAAGTAACAACCTAACCTAGGTGCTGTGCCAAACAAAATTTCATAAGGTGACAGGCTGTATTTTCCCCTAGGAGTGTACCTTACACTAAACAATGCTAATGGGAGACTCTCGGGCCAAGGCATGTTAGTTTCTTGTGACATTTTAAGCATTCTGGCTTTCAGAGTGCCGTTCATGCGCTCTACCTTACTCTGTGGGTGATATGGAGTGTGGAATGCAAGGGTCACCCCCAGTGCTGACCAGACTTCCCGTGTTAGCGAGGCAGTGAAGGAGGTTCCTTGGTCACTCTCAATTACTTCTGGAACCCCGTAACGGCAAACAATTTCTGTCAAGAGGTACTTGGCTGTTGTCCTCGCGGTGAGGTTAGTCACTGGGAAGGCCTCTGGCCATCCTGAAAACATGTCCACTATGACCAGTGCATATTCATGGCGTCCGCTCTTTGGCATCTGAATATGGTCAATCTGAATCCTCTGAAAGGGGTATTGTGGCTTGGCTAGATGATTAGGTGCAGTCTTTATGATCTTTCCAGGGTTGCACTTAGCACATATAGTACAAGATTTGCAGTAATTCTGTGTTAAGGTAGTGATGCCTGGTGCTTCAAAATACTTGTCAATCAGTGAATTCATCAGGAGCTTTGATAGGTGGGCTGGCCCATGGGCCCATTGGACCACCGCTGGATACATACTTCTAGGTAGACAGAACTTGAGATTAATGGTGTAAACTTCATCACGGAGTACTGCTCCTTTGTTCTTCCAACTCTGTTTCTCCTGAGGAGTGGCAGCAACTTGCTGTTCCTTCAGCAGCCTGAGGTCTGTAGGCAATGTTTGCATAGTATAAATTGGTAATGCATCTGTGGCCACTCTTCTGTCCACTTCCCATTGTCGTGCTGCCTCTTTGGCTGCCTGATCCGCCAGGCTATTGCCACGTGCTTCTTCCGTGTCTAATCTTCCATGAGCTTTTACTTTCAATACTGCCACTTCTGTTGGGAGTTCCAATGCGTCCATCAGTTCTGCAATGGCTGCCCCATGCTTTACTGGGGTACCGGTAGCTGTAAGGAATCCTCTGGTCTTCCAGATTAAGCCAAAATCGTGTGCCACTCCCAGGGCATATCTTGAGTCCGTATAAATGTTGACTTGTAGGCCTTCGGACAGTTTGCAGGCCACAGTCAAGGCTATTAACTCGGCCTCTTGGGCAGATTTAGTTGGTTGTAGGGCAGCTGCTTGTAATATTTGACATCCCGTGGTAACTGCATATCCAGTGTGGTATTGTCCTTGTTTGTCAGCAAACCTTGAGCCATCCACAAATAGTGTCTGATCCGGGTTGAGTAATGCAGCTTCATAAACAGTTGGTAGGTGTGTAGTTTCCATTTTCATTTGTTCAAAACAGTCGTGAGGGATATCAATAAGGTCGCAGTCTATGGTGGGTGGGTCCTCACAGGCCTCTATGTGGTACCTGGAGTGTCCTGTTGTGTAGTAGTTAATTGTCTTTTTATTTATTCCTGCAGAAGTCAGTTGTTCTGGAGTCATTTGGTTCCAAGTTTTGGCCTTCGGCCCTAGGGTCTCCCATGTGATGTCGTGGGATCTGGTGAGAGGTATGTGTGGGATAGCTGTTTCCCAATGGTGGTAGAGGTGTACTGCATTGTCTGGAAGATGTACCAGAATGAGCATGGTACCTGTGGAGTCCCAAAACAAGTCAGTCAAGGTAATTTGGATATCTTTGAGCTGAAATAGTTCTTCCTCATAGTCCACGTCAGGGTTTGGTGTGTCCCTAAACCACAAGACACAGTGGAGTAGGGCCTCTGATTGTTCATCATCAGGGGAAGGTGTAAACACAGGCAATTGTAAATCTGCTCGGACCTCTGGGTTGATGTCCAGGCTGTACCAGTGATGCACTATTCCCCCCTTGGGAAGTGGCAGAAGAGTGGCTGGGTTCAGGGAAAGGCATCTCTGGAGTTTCACATTGTCAGGTAGGAGTAAGGATGTCTGTAGGCGAAGGTGGCGTTGTGAAGAAAGGTGTTTTGGGCGGATTTGTTGTAAGATTGCAGTAATATCGTGAGGGGCCAACACTGTGAGGTGATGGCCAAGAACAAAGTCATTGGTCTTGTCCAGGAGAGCACTGGCGGCGAACACCGCTCGGAGGCAAGAGGGGCTACCCCTTGCAACAGGGTCGAGCATGCAGGAAAAATAGCCAATAGGGCGTTGTCTTGAGCCATGTTTTTGGGTGAGGACTCCGGAAGCATGTCCTGATTTTTCAGAGACAAAAAGGTTGAAGGGAAGTTGGTAGTTCGGTAGGCCCAAGGCAGGTGCAGAAGCAATAGCTCTTTTCAGAGTGCGGAAACAGATGATAGTTTCTTCTGTGAGATGGAAAGGTTCGCTCCTGAGGGCATCATAGAGTGGCTGCATGAGTTTTGATGCTTCGGGTATCCAGGATCTGCAGTACGTGATTAGACCCAGGAAAGCATGGAGAGCTTGGTGGGTAGCAGGTAGTGGAAGGAGCAGAATGGCTTGTACACGGTGGGAGGTGAGATGTTTGGTGCCATGGGAAAGGCAGTGTCCCAAGAAGACCACAGAGGGCCGGCACCATTGTAACTTGGATTTGGAGGCTTTGCAACCAGCAGCAGCAAGAAAACATAGGAGGTCTTCTGAATCACGCTCCGCAGTGAGTAAATCAGGAGCACAGAGAAGGAGATCATCAACATATTGAAGCAGGACGACATCCAAATGAGATTGTTGCCAGGGTTCCAACACCAGTGACATGGCTTGTGCAAATTGTGTGGGGGAATTCTGAGCCCCCTGAGGCATGACAGTCCAGGTGTATTGCTGTCCTTCATGGGTGAAGGCAAAGAGGAAACGACATGAAGGGTCAAGGGGGACACTGAAGAAGGCATTAGCTAGATCCACCACAGTGAATATTGTTGAAGTTGACGGGACTTGGGATAAGAGGGTGTGGGGGTTAGGAACAATGGCAGTGTCTTTGATGGTCACATCATTCACAGCACGGAGATCTTGTACCATACGATATTGGTCAGGTTGACCTTTAACAGTTCTCTTTTTAACAGGGAAAAGTGGAGTATTGCATGGAGACGAACACTTGATGAGGGCACCTTTGGTAAGGAGACTTTCAACTTGTCTGGTAATGGCTTCAGCTTGTGCAGGCTTAAGAGGGTATTGTGGTCTGCGAGGAGGCTGTGCCCCGGGCAGGAGCTGAACCAAGACCGGGGGCACATGCAAACGTCCAATATCATCCGGGCCGGTGGACCAAAGATCAGGTGGGATACGGTCCAGAGCACTGGGGGTTTGTGGGACCCGTGCATCCCCTGAGTTGTCAGTTAGGTTTAACAAAATAGGGAGTGAACAGAGGACAGAGGTATCTTTTTGTGATAAGGGAGTTGTCAACTCAATCTGCCCATCTGCAGTGAAGGTAATGGAGGCCTGGAGGCGAGAGAGAACATCGGCACCTAGGAGGTTAATGGGGCAAGTAGAGGAAACCACAAAGCGCGAGAGGATGTGTGAACCTACATGTAGGAGCTTAGTAAGGGGGTTGCTGCGTGGGGTACCATCCACCCCAACACAGGAAACATCAGTGTCAGATAAGAAAGAGGGGTCAGGCAGGTCTTGTTCCCTAAGGACACTACGGGCTGCACCTGTGTCAACCAGGAAGGTGGTGGGGTGGCCCTCCACAGGGAGAACAACAGTAGCTAGAGGGCCCCCTCCATCCCCCGCAGACACTGCCATGGCAGGGGTTGCTGACACAGGCTTGCCGGTTACCTATTGTAATAAATCTAAATGGGCCTGTCTGGTCCCTGGTACCGGCGGGAAGTAGAAGGGGGGTTAACAGAATGCATGGGAGGGCGGGATGGGCGGAGGGTAGGACGGGGTTGGCCGTCTTGGAAATCATCATTATCAAACCCTTCTGCAGAGTGTGGAGTATACGTGCGAGCTTCTGATACAGGGGGCCGTGCTTGAGTGTATTCAGGAGGGGGAGGAGGAGGAGGAGGAGGAAGCTGAGGCAAATGTGGATGGGGAAGGGCGGGGAGGTAACCAGGGGAAGGGTAGTTATGGCCGGTGACATGGGGACCTTGGTACCGGGGACTAGGCTGGCGGAACACCCTAGGCTGTGGGCAATCTCTTCTGAAGTGGCCTGGTTGATTGCAATTAAAACAGGTCCGGATTGTCATAATGGTCCGTTCCCGGGGGAAAGGGATTGGCGCAGGCAGTGCGTGGGGTGATTGAGTGTACTGTTGGGGGAATACCTGGGGGACCTGATTAGAACTAGCGATAGGTGTGGGGGCGGTGTACATCAGTGGGCTAGCCCTGCGCTGTGTGGGTTGTAAAACAGATTCTAGGCCCTTGGCTACTAACAAAAGAGTGTCTAGTGGAATAATTCTATACTCAGGGCGAGCTAAAATTAACCCCTTGCGAATGTGTTCTCTCAGTCCTGCCACGAAAGCTGCAGAGAGCATCTGGGTGTGTGCCTTGTTGTAAGTACTGAACCCTAAGTCCGAGAATGTCTGAGTCAACCTAGAATGGTACTTTTCAACGGTCTCAAGTTTGTCTTGGATTATATCATTAATGCAAGTAGCCTGGTCAGCTAGTTTATCCTGCACCCAGGCACGAAGTTGTTCACAGAAAATTTCACCAGAATGGAAATCAGTATCAGAAGTAAGTGGAGCATCACTAAAGCTCCGTTCCATGATTGGCCAGTATGCATCTCCGGCCTTAATTTCACATAAACTAATAAGGTCCCGCCATGCAGCAGAATATGTCTTACGGATTTGAGCCACCCTGCGGAAAAAGGGCATGGGGTGCTTCTCAGGATCAGGGAGTGAAGTTACAAGGGTAGCGGCTTGGGAAGGGTTAAAAGTAACGTACATAGGTGGTGCACCATCCGCCCCATGGTTGATCTGAGTATACCCCTGGGGAAGTGAGTGCCGTTGGGGAAGCCTTTCCCCCCCCAGTTGGGGTTGGCTCTGGTCCACCATAACGACCTCCTCGGGCACTATTGTACCACGGTGAAGAATAGCCTCAGGGGTAGCTGTAGCGGGGGCAACTGGGAAGGGGGTGATAGGAGAGGTAATTGGGTGGAAACCCGAGGCTTGGGGGGAGGCACCCATCGCATAGGGCTGGTCCGAGGTCGCAGACACCTCGGACCCAACCACCATGATTGGGTAGCTGGTGCTGGCGGAAGGGGCACGGGGAACTAAAGCCGTGGAAGGAGCCACCATGGGGGGCGGCGGGGCTGGCCGTGAGAGGTGGGTATTCAGGACATGGGCAAGGGCAGAGATTGGATCGGAAGACTCGAGGAAATTAACGTGAGACAAGGGAGGAGTCAAAGGCTCGGGAGGAGGAGGAGGAGGTACATCGATGGGAGGCGACGCGGGGATTGCGGAATTAACCAGGGAAGTGACCGCAGTGAAAAGGGCGGAGATTGAAGTTGATAGGTCATTGGACGGAGGTGCGTCAAGGGTCGCCGAGGAAGGGGTTGGAGGGATAGGAACAAGGGGCTGTGGCAAAGCAACGTAGGCGGAGGGTGTGGTCGGCAAATCGGCCGCGGGAGGGAGGGATAACGAGGTAGAGGGGGCCGGGACTTCGGGAGGAGGAGGTAACACTGGAGAAGGGGTAACGGGGGTTGGGTCAGGGCGGTGAGGGCAGAGATTAGGGACGGCAAATCGGCCGTGGGAGAGGAGGGATAACGAGGTAGAGGGGGCCGGGACTTCGGGAGGAGGAGGTAACACTGGAGAAGGGGTTGGAGAGGTGGTAACAGGGGGTTGGGTCAGGGCGGTGAGGGCAGAGATTAGGGACGGCAAATCGGCCGTGGGAGGGAGGGGTAACGAGGTAGAGGGGGCTGGGACTTCGGGAGGAGGAGATAACACTGGAGAAGGGGTTGGAGAGGTGGTAACAGGGGGTTGGGTCAGGGCGGTGAGGGCAGAGATTAGGGACGGCAAATCGGCCGTGGGAGGGAGGGATAACGAGGTAGAGGAGGCTGGGGCTTCGGGAGGAGGAGGTAACACTGGAGGAGAGGTGGTAACGGGGGGCTGGGTTAGAGCGGTAAGGGCAGAGATTAGGGACGGCAAATCGGCCGAGGAAGGGAGGGGTCCTGGATCAACAGGGAGACAGAGATTCGGAGAAATAGGGCTGGTGGAAGGGGCATGGGGTAGGGGAGTTGGATGTGTGATGGACGGAGAGGGTAAAGGAACGGAGGCTATTAAGGAAGGGGTACTCGGGGTTGAGAGGGAAGCGGAAGGGAATGGTGGGACTTCAATGGGTGAGGTGAGGGAAGCCATGGTAAGGTCCAGAATGGGGACGGTCACTGGGGGAGGCAGCGAAGGACATGAAAGTGGAGGGGTTGCGACAGGCATGTCAGGAGGATGGCTAACTAAGGGGGTTGGATCATAGGAGGGTTGAGACATGGGAGTAGGAGGGAACGAATGAAGTGGCACTGGGTAATAGTAGGAACCATCCGCACCGAGTACGGGGCACAGGGGAGTGGGAGCTGACGACACACCCCCAGTAGGTGGGGTCTGCGTCGTGACGGGGGAAACAGGGCGGGAATTAAGTGTTGCGCTCCGGGCGCCATCATAGGGCGGTGGTCGTGAAACAATAGGAACAACATCATCATTGTGAACACTCCTGTGATAAACATACACATTTTGCCCCTCAACTTCCAGTTCTTCCTCGACCCATCCTTCCCTTTTCAACCCTCTAGCTACCCGGTACCAAGCCTCTGCAACTTTCGTTAGTCCATTATCCAACAACAACCCTTCCTTGTCTATGAGTAACTTTCTCCAAAACTCAGGTTGTAATCTCCCGCTGGGCAACATCTGGAAACCACACACCTTAGCAATCTTTTTAAGTTTTAGCATTGCATCTTCTCCTGCCCTTTCTTTCACAATGTCACAAGCTAGCAAGCCCTTAGCAGGTCTAGCGTGTTCCTGTCCCATTTTTTTTTTGTTTAACCAAAGCGTGCCACACGAGGAAGACAAAGAAGTATAGTAAGTATAGGGGAAAAAGAATGTCTACAGTGCTCGACTGCCATGAGAGCTTGAGCCCCGTGCGTCTTCCCCAAACGTAGACTAGTCACGGAGATCCGCCCACCCGGGGTGGTGGTCACGGACGGGAGCGAATGAGCGTGGGTGACTAACACAGCTCTGGGCAACAGGCACAGGAGAGATAAAGAACAAAGGAGAAAATGAACGTGGCTGCGCTAATGAGAAGACATTTGCAAAAATCACAAACATACAAATGAGCATAAACTCCGGAATCTAGAAATAACCACACAATACACACACACACACCAAGGGTACCCACACTGTAACAACAATTAAACAGAAACCACAGAATGATAGAGAGCAAAATGGCCATGTACATGTTAACACCACCGGCGTCAGATATTCAGAATATAACGATCTCCAGCCTTCACCCACCAGGCTGGTCCCGGCAAAACACTGGTACCAACGGAAATACTACAATAATCAGACAAAAATCTCAGCCCCACCGGCTGTAATGCATTCCCTGCCCGCTAGGCAGTCAAGCTAACATAAAAACCCAGCCCCACCGGCTGTAATGCGTTCCCTGCCCGCTAGGCAGTCAAGCTAACATAAAAACCCAGCCCCACCGGCTGTAATGCGTTCCCTGGCTAGGCAGTCAAGCAAAATAAACCGCGTTCCCTGCCCGCTAGGCAGTCAAGCAGACATAAAAACCCAGCCCCACCGGCTGTAATGCGTTCCCTGCCCGCTAGGCAGTCAAGCAAACATAAACTGCGTTCCCTGCCCGCTAGGCAGTCAAGCAAACATAAAATGCGTTCCCTGCCCGCTAGGCAGTCAAGCAAACATATAAAATGCGTTCCCTGCCCGCTAGGCAGTCAAGCAAACATAAACTGCGTTCCCTGCCCGCTAGGCAGTCAAGCAAACATATAAAATGCGTTCCCTGCCCGCTAGGCAGTCAAGCAAACATATAAAATGCGTTCCCTGCCCGCTAGGCAGTCAAGCAAACATATAAAATGCGTTCCCTGCCCGCTAGGCAGTCAAGCAAACATATAAAATGCGTTCCCTGCCCGCTAGGCAGTCAAGCAAACATATAAAATGCGTTCCCTGCCCGCTAGGCAGTCAAGCAAACATGTCTTAAAGGTATAATAAACACACACACATAAATGAATACAGGAGGCAGATAGACAATCGACAGGTTCACTTAAAAAGGGCGCACCGGATGAGTTAGTTACCTGTCTCTAGTAGCCTTCTGGAAGCCGGAAGTGGACTCGGAGACAGACCGGCACAAAACAGGAGAATAACACAGGCAACGGCTGTATTATGGAGGTGATCAGGCTCCGCTTGTCCCACTTTCCGGAGGTCCGCTCCGGTTCCGGCCCTCCGAACCGGCTCTCCGGTGGGCCCCACGTTGGGCGCCAATTGAAGTGGAAAAATCAATTAAAGTATTGATTATTTCTTTGTGTATCTGCCCCTGGCCAAATCAATGAAACAATGCGTGCACGCTCCCTGAAGTAATTCACACCAGACACAGGTTCTAGGTTGTTGAATAACTTGAGGAAAGTTTTATTCAGAGGGGACGGCAAGTCCCTTTTAAAGCAAAATTACATCATATGCACTGTCAGAGATAACATGAAATAATACATCAATAATTGGTTAGGTGTTAAGTGGTTGCTCTAATGCTCTGCCTACTGCAGGTGATGTCACCGGGACCATGAGGGTCTCCCACGGTTTTCCGGCGCCATCTTGTTACACGAGGTAGTTAGTCGATGTTTAAAAAGGGAGGGGAAGGAGGGGTTAGAAGCTTCTAGCAGCCATCTTGATTGAAATATGTGTACTTAGCTTTATATGTGAGATATATATATATTGTAAAATGAGTAAATAGACATTTTCCTTTAACCAGGAAATATGTGTAGACCTTATTTCCACAACAATAATTCAATAATTAAAAGATGCACATAGATAATTACTTGACCAATGTTGACATCTGCAGTAACATTTGGACCAATGATCAATTGCATGTAAAGTGGCGGTTGTGAATTTTATCTAGAGAGAATTACATGTGGGTCCGTCTTGGGTTTTGGGCCTCAAGTAGTGTAACATACCTTTCCCCCCCCCCCTGCCTAGCCCCACTAGTTGTACTGATAGAGATACAAGTTGGGGACCAGGTGAGAACTGTGGATGCCAAAATATGATGGATTTTAACCCTTTAGTACTCAGAACTAGGAGGAAAGTGGAATTTTTTTTTTGTGTAACAGTTTGGTGTAGATACCACCGCACTGAAATGGACAGCCAAAGTTTGTGAATATTTAATGCAGGCGTCGATTAAACCCACACATTCTTCGTTCTTTGTCAATGAGATTTTATGTGCAGTCAGTAGATATAAAAATAAGAGAGAACAGAGAGTGGTAGGAGAAAGAGGAGTGTGTGGGTGTTAGTGTCTGCCTGAAATATAATTAAAGAATAAAGCAAAAATGCCGTAGTACCGTATCTAGGGAAAATAAAATTCTCAAATGAAGATGCTCAGAAACCGTATTTTATATTTTATACTGTTAACATGACAATTTTTATGTTGTATACATTCATTATATAGATTCTTGCAAAATCGTATGAAAATAATTGTGCATTTCACGTTATCAGAAGAGTATTAAATTTTTTTAAATCCCCATACACATTAGTAAATCTTCTCGTTGGCCATTCGATAGGTCTGACCATCATGTACATTCATAATCCTGTCTGGTTAAGTATAATTCTCGATCAGTCACCCGAGAGAGGCTGACAGAGTATTACAGGCATTTTAGTTCATTAGCTGCTGAGCTGTGGTTTCTTGTTACTGGTGACAAAGGTAAGTAATGATGTGTGTGAGTGCTAACAGCGTTAATGGCATGGGCAGGAGGAAAGGATAGTGACACAGTTTAGGTGGATGGGTGATGGTAAGGGTGATTAGAACAGTAGGCGGTGTGGGAGCGCATGTAAAAGCCGCAGATGCTTTATTGGTATAACGATAATATGGATGGTAGGAAAAAAGAGAGTGAATGGAACAAACCATGATTTGTGGAGACAAGAAGACAGATGGTCATAAAATTGAAAAATGGTAGTTTATAGGCTTGAAGTTGCTGCACTTTGTGTTTACGCTAACAATTAAATGGTCGTATCAGTCCAGGTGTGGATTGAACACTGGATAAGACAAGACGAGTTTGTCCTTAAAGTGAGTTTAAGTAAAATAAAAATTGTAAAAAGTGTTGGGGTGTGCAAAGCTGCAAAAAAAAAAAAGTCCAAGAGCATCGTAATGTCAATCAGCATCTGTTAAGGCCTGCAAGATATTACCATCTATGAAAACCTTTACATGTTGAATGAAAATAATACATACATTCCTTACAAATCATGGGAAGGAGGGAGTTAACAAGATAGAAAAAGTAAAAAAAAAAGACAAGTTGCAGTTGTTTGAAATAGATAATGGTTTTAGATGGGGTTTTGATAACATTATATAACATTAAACCGTTGCTGCCACCAGTGCTATGATATGTTTGATGAAAGTGTAGATATAACTCAAGGACATCCTTTGAGACCTAAAGAAGGGAGAATTTGCTCACAGCAGGAGAAATTGTTCTTCACAGTTAGTGAAGGCATGAATTTAACTGCTTGTAGAGGTTATCCTATTATATTAGTCAGGGAAGATCTATCTCTCTGTCTGTCTGTCTGACTCTCTCTGTCTCTGTCTATTTATTTTAAAGAATGTTTAAGAATATATGCAGTTTTATATAATATAAATATAGGCTAACCTAGGCTTCTAGTGTGCCAACTTTTGCCGTACATTTGAAATTCACTTTGAATTAACTTCTTAACAATGAACAATTTTTACTTTAGTAAATAACCCTGATAGCGAGTAAGAAAAGGAGTATTTTTAAACTTTCTATATAAGAATTTACTAATGAATGTAATACTTAATGGAATAACCATTTTATTACTGGATACATTGATTATTACTATTAACTCCAGTGCATGTAATTCCAACAATACAGTGAAACCAGTAAAGGGGTGTACAGAGTTTTTTGAGGATACAGTACCTAACTATTTTGGAGATGGGAAATCGACTCTTTGGATAGACGTAGGAGACAGGTAGAGATTGCAAGAAAAGGTCAAGTAAATATTGCTCAGGGGATGAACCAGAAAATGCTTTAGAAGGTCAGGTTCATCAAAAATGCTTTTTCTAAGCAAGACCTTTTTAGTGTGTGTCTATCTTTATTTCCAAACTTACTTCTGTGTGCTTTTCATTATCTACCAGTTGTTAAATGTCTGGTATGTCATGTGTTTCTGCTTCATTTCATTACCAGTTTGTCCAGATATGATATGCCAGACACCCTAGTGGAGTAGGTCTTTGTAAGTAGAGTTTGGCAGCATTAGGCTAGATTGATAACCGAATAAATAGCTCTGCTGATAGGTGAACATAAACACATTGCTCTGCAGACTTCCACGGATGATGAGATGAACTTCTATTTTAAACTTAGATTTGAGTTGGCAGTTGCCCACTACAATAAAATGTTTATTGCAAGGACTTAAGATGGTGTGTGGTGTGTTGATAGTAGCGTAAATGAAACTATCTGTCTAGCGTAATTTTAAAGAGACACTATTAGTCAAAATTATTATTGTCAAATTGACCGTTATAATTTAAAATGCAGTATACATTTCTAGGGTATCACAGAGCAATGTGGGAGAATGTCCATTAGGATGTAGAAGGGCTTCCTGTAAAAAAAAAATGGGTTTATCTAGTCCAGTAGTCCAAAAGTCGAGTGTTGTAGGTGGTGTCACAAATAGTAAATGGACACAGGAGCCAAAATTGTATGTATATATTTATATAACAAAAAATAAAAATGTATTTTCTCCCCTCTCTGGGTGGTATATATTTGTGTATTCCTAATTCTTGAGTCCTCTACCAGACACCTAGGAGTCTGAGTGCTCTGTTATCTTAGCTGTTACTAGAACTGCACTCTTCTGAACAGCGATCTCAGATGTCCCATATGAAATCTTTTAATGCCACCCCCAAATTGGCAGTCACAGCCCCAAGTGATCCTATCACAACTAGGACTACTACAGCCTTCACTTTTCATATCCTTTATAGCTTCTCTTTCACTCCTTGGTATTTGTCCACCTTATCATGTTCCATCTTCCTGATGTTATGGTCACTGGGTATTGCCACATCCACCACCTCTGCAGTTTTCCATCATTGTCTACCACCACAATGTGGATTATCAGGTTGTCTAAAATACAATATATATATGTATATATATATTGTAACAGAGTGTTGGGGATTGTGGTCAGGGGTGTATATCTGGCACCCAGACTTTTGCACAGCCACTATTCTGACATGTGGGTAAGCACATGCAGCCCCAGGGAAAGTTAAGGTTAAATGTAGGTTTTTTCCTCTGTTGTCATTTGGGTCCCTGGGGTGGAGTATTCGGAAGAGCAGGGTGGGCTGATTCTCCACCCACTGTCAGAGTGGTTGTGCATGAGTCCAGCCCAGGTTTTCCATAGAGATCTGGCTCACTGCCTAACGAGGTCATTAGCCTCACATGTAGGGGCTGTGAGCAGCTATATAACTGCAGTTAAAGCAGGGTGAAGGGAGGGAAGTGTTTTGAGGAGAAAGAAGGTTTTGCTATTTATTGTATCCTGTTACTTCATAACAACAGAAAACAAACAGGCCAGAGGCCTTTTTGAAACTGGACTTTGTCTTCACCTGGTTTTCTTACCCTAGAGGGCTGTGCGGTTGCCAAAAGATCCTGGACAAACACACACAGGAAAGTAAATTTTTCACAATATATTATATATGTATATATATATATACATATATATATCACACGTGCTCACCAAAAGTGGGTAAGAATATTAATTGATTAAAATTACCCTTTAAGAACAGCTTAGATTGTAAGAAGACTCCTCTAATCTTCTTAGTATAAGTATAAGAAATACAAAAATAACAAATAATATGGCAGTATATAAAAACACCAAATTTTGCGCTAGAGACTATATTGCACTCACGAGATAGTAATTTGATTGCAGGCATGTCAAATATCTTAAAGATGGAGAGAACTTGATCCTCTTCTCTTTTAAACTTTAAATAGAGGATTCAGAGAGAGACACATACATAGTGCACCAGTAAAGATAATTTGAAAGCTTTTATTTAGATTGCTTTCACAAGATAGATATTGTGACGGATCGCCTGCCACCCCGACTGGGTGACTCCGTCGAACGATGCTCCTAGTGCTCGCTAATGACCATCAGCACCGCACTTGACACCATAACCACCGCTAACCCCACAAACCGACGCAGCTTGGTCTGGGATTTTGCCGTCCTCCACCCACCCTGGACCCAGGCCCGGGCTCCAGATTCCAAAATCCCAAGAGCAGGAACAAGAACAGCTCTTACAAGAGCTAATTATGATACTCTGGGGAGTATAGTGATTATAGCAATCCCCAGAGTGTAGGTCTCCAATCCCCCAAACATGAGCCAAGACTTCATGAAGGGGTAAGCAGGTCTGTTTAATGAGCACAAACTGCCTTTCTTTTATACACATTTCTTCACCCATGTGGACCTTGTGGAACAGAGGACACAAAGTTACAACAGCTAATCAACACAGTATCGTACAGTTAGGCACTCCCATCTAAGGTACACAAACCCTCCCCTCTGTCTGTGATACAATTACCAAACACAATGGTCTAACTTAATTACCACAGGCAAAAAATATACAGTTTTACCCAAAGTCCAGAAACACCCCAAAACAACAACATATCCCCACAAATTATACATCCCTGGATAGCTCTGATCGGGGTGAACAACATATCTAAAAATCACCCATATCAGAGCAGGGGTTCCCGAAATCCATGGAAGTCTCATTTGACTGACCGCAAGCATGGCTTACATGCCCAAAACAGTTCCACAGATTTAGGCTCTGCAGCCAGTCTATCTTCTCCTCTATCCTGGAGATAATTGGCTTAAGGGGCTGTGGTAACTTAATTATCTCCAGGCACAGTCAGAAATTATTATAAAAACCACATAAAAATACATAACTCTTATAATACAACGTTTAACCTATATGTCCAACATATCCCCAGATAGCTCGGATCTGAGTGCTCAATATGTCCAATGTTAAAAGTGCACTATAATACAAATAAGGGTGGGGTCAGAAAATAGCAAGGGCTGATGGGAGATTGAGGAGCTACAAAGCAGCCAGTTGAAACTGGAGAAACAATAGGACAGGTAAAAGGGTGAGGGGAAGAGCCACATTTTCCCATGGATTTACAGGGGCAGAAATAGTGTTTTAAAATCCTATATTCCCAAATAAAGCTTTTAAAGGGCAATACATCCCAGGGGCCATAGTCACAGGGCAAGAGGCTGGCAAGCAGGCCTCTCCAAACCCCAGTGACGAAGGTGCTTTCGTCACAGTTAGAAAATCCAGCATATCACAAAGTGAATCTTCAGGGGCCACAATCATAGATGGAATCCCTCTTTGTCAGGAACAGGATGTGAAAAAGCCAAAATCCATATACAGTTAAAAACAGTAAACATTAAAATAATACAATAAAATTTAAAGTGCTGAATGAGTCTCTCCGCCCAACGCGTTTCGTCCTGAACATGCCTTTCTCAGGTGCATCCGAAAGTGTATGGTTTGATCTTCTCCATTTGCCTTTTAAGAGGCCGGTTTTGCGCCTTCCCGAAATGCCTGCAGCCAATCGGGATTTGGCAATTTAATCCAATTCACCTGCATTTGTTTGTTCTCAAACTTGTGTTCCATGCCTCGTTTTGAAGTTGCATGTCACTGAAGTATATCCTGTATCGCGTGGAACGCTCCATGCGTTCCAAATCGTGAACCGGAAAAGAGTTTCTCGAGTCCATGAGTCCACCAACGTTACGATAATAAAATGTCCATAATAAAAAAGAAAAAATTTAAAAACACTTGATTAGCAGAAACATTGTATAGATAGGTAGTAATAAGTTAAAATTTGAATCTATAAAAGATAATTATAAAAAAAACAGTCACATTAAAAATATATACCTGGAAAGAGTATACATAAACTTTAGAGTAAATAAGCCAAAAGAGAAGAAAAATATTTGGTGTTTTTTAGACTGCACTATAATTTGTTATTTTTGTATTTCTTTAGATTGTATTTCTTATAATTCTTGCTTGTCTGTATGGATCTGAAAGTCTCACATGATCTTAGCCTATATTCTGTGCAGATATTTTGGTACACAATGCCAGCAACTTGGTTGTGGTATGTTCCTGCTAATGTCTTGTACCCAGTACTATGTGCTAGGTTATCTAAGAGACCACTTTGCACAGTCTGCACCTTGGATCTTGTTTGGTGTGACGTGTGTTATAATCAGTTATTGTCGAATATAATCAAATATAAAACACCATATAAAACCGCAATATTGTACCAAACAATAATGAATAATATCTATCTTTATTTAAATGTAAATGTAAACTAAAGTAATATTTATTTTATGTTGTGGTGAAACACATTAGTGTAACTATTATACTCTGATGTTATTACATTATTTATTTTATTACATTTAAATAAAGATAGATGTTATTCCCTGGAAGTTCACTGGACCATCCCATTTTATTTCAAACCATTTTCCACGGTGGGGAATGTACCACCCAAGTTCTATAGATTGAACAAAACCAAATTTTTCCTAGTAAGTGGATTTTCATATAATTACACTTATTCCATATAGAGTGTGCACTATGTATTAGTTTGTGTTCTTTTGTATATATATCACAGAGATTATACTGTTCCACCGATATAGCCTAGAGTTCAGATTATACCACCTCACACTGTTTAAAGAAGCCATTAAGGAGGCTCCATCACATGTGAGTGTAAACCAATTTACCAATTTGACTGGCCCATGCTGTCTTTATTTACTACACTATGTAGTGTTTTTATTCTGTTCTTATTTCATATGCTGGACTATCTACCTGGATCAAGAGATACATTACATATTAAGCAGGGATTGTACTGCTCAGGCACATCAAATTAGAGCTATTTCATGGCTCCGTACCTTGTAAATGCATCTCTTTTTACCCTATTACATTCTTACAAAATATTGCACTATATTATCCTCAATTGCCCCATTTCTCTAGTTCCATATATCATCTGAGGACAAATCAAGGCATTATTCCCACTTCCCCTTACAAGTATCTCCTATTTTACCGGAAAAGAGAGACTCCGAACTGGGTTGTCAAGCTGCCATCTTTATCTCACCAGTACTCTTTAAGTGCTAAACATTCAGGTGTGTTTTATACAACAAACAAATGTGACCTGTCAAACTTTTCAAGCAAGGAAAATAAATAACTTCAACACAGGAGAGGTTGAAGTAAATATAGTAAGGGAATTTAAAGTGACTCTCCAGTGCCAGGAAAACAAATTTAAAGGGACCCTGCAGTGCCCCCACCCTCCATCCCATGTTGCTGAATAGCACAACGCGTTTTGACCCAATGCAATGGGTCTTCCTCAGGTGCATAAGTAGTTGCAACTGCATCAGTTTTCATTTATATATGGCAAACATCTAAAAAAACAATTACAGGTGTGTAACAATAATCCCTCCTTCTTTTCCTTATATGGAGCATTTCCAGCTTCTTTCTTGTATTTCCGCCTCCTCCAATATGTCTGCTTGCATCCTCCATCTCTGTGAGTTAATCATGGTCGCGCATTGCGGCTCATTCCGATTCGTCATTTCCAGTTTTTCGTCATTACAGGAAATCATCATTTCCGGTTTCGTCATTACGGCGCCGTTTGTGGCAGCCGTACGGAGGCGTGTTCTCTCATATTAATAATTCATTAGGGGAGGAGGAGCAAGTCCAAGCAGTTCCATAATGGTATCAAGTCTATACAGAAGCCATATTAGAGAAGGGAAAACACAAGGGCAATGAAAAATAGGACAATCGAAAATAAAATAATTTTATATTGATCTTGACAAAATAAATACACATATAAAAATACCGTATTAATCAATAAGAAATAAAGGATAATAGATGTATTCAATTAATTATGCATATAGGATACAGAATATTAGGTTAAAACGCAATATATAATTTAAAAAGTCTAATAATAAAAAGACATTTTATAAAATGGGACCTATCTCAAAGTCAATATTCATCATTGTTTCGTGTATTAATTACTCTGTAGCAGTTGTTCAACACCTTTTTCTGAGAGGGACCCTATGGGACAATTCCCCTCCATTATCTTGTGACATCCTAATGAGAATGTTTAATTTCCTCATCATTTATCCAAACATTAGTGCAGAGTGAACATATCTTGCCTGCCCGCACTGTGCATTGTTAGTAGTAAGTACTGGAGTATTGGTGGAATTGATTTATTTGACACAGCCCTTGACATGGCCAAACTGTAGTTGGAACTTTTGGCACTGCCAAATTGTTTCATGCTATTAAAGCTGACTGAAATATAGTTCAAATAGATCTGGCATTCCAATGCTTATATTGATTACATTTTAATCATCATAATCACTATATGTTTTTACATGTTTTGGAAGCATGGGCTTGCAAAGCATCAAGGGAAATGTTTTCCTCAAACATATTCCTTACCAAAGTTGGCCATCTTTAGTGGATGTAATTTCCTTGAGCATTATATAATCACTGAGGGCAATGCTTTGTCTGATTTGTTGTTTCTGCACATCTTCAGCACCAAAGCTTTGAGTCACTACATTTTAGAAAGATAATCTACTTGGCATCCTTGACAATACCTGTTTTCAGACCCGAATTTCAGATTCCATTTACAGCTAAGCAGTACAATGTACATTGGTGAAAATATGCGTTCTAATATAACATATTGAAACATCCTGACTTTGCCTTTCACTAACTTCCCTTCACATTACCATAGTATAAAACAAAACCAAAATGTATAAAGGTAAAATGCTATGTTTGTCGAATGCACCCAGCTTCTCAAAAATCAGCTTGTACAAATCTCTTTTAACTGCACTTGAAATAATTCTGCAGTATTTGCAAAACAGTTGCACTTTCCAAACTTTTATTAGAGGTAGTAACTGAAAGCTGTTTGTAGTGTTCTGTATAAAGCAGACACTTAATAAATAACGCCTACCCCATCACTACCTGTCTTAGTTATTTTTTTGTTTTAAACCAACTAGTGTTCCGTGCATCAGCCTTGCTTATCTCAAATTGAAAATATACAAAAACTTAAGTGAACTATGTTATAATGGTGGAAGATATAATGAGCATAACTGAATAATAACAAGCACATTATAAAGTAAATATGATAATGATAACATAAACCTATGACCGTGTTCCTGACACCATGTAAAAAATTAAAATGTCAGACACAGACTGCCATTGCCACTTGGAATGTTACATCAGAACACTGCATACATGCAGTTTACAGGAACATTATAGCATTAGGAACACAAACCTGTATTCCTAACATAATAGTGTCCCTGTCCCTAAGTTTATAGGTCTCTCATAGAAACATAGAATGTGATGGCAGATAACAACCATTCGGCCCATCTAGTCTGCCCAATAGTCTCTCAAGGTACTAACTAGAGACAACTAATAACATTATATAGTACTTATTACTAGACCTTAATGTGGCTGGTCTTAACACAAATAATACAGTCCTGATAGAGTGTAAGGATAACCAGAGACAGGCCAAGGTCAAGGATAGGAGATAGTAGAATAAATGAGTACACACGCCAAGGTCAGGGATTCCAGAGGTAAGAATAGTCGAATAACAGAGCCACGCCATCCCAAAAAAACATACTAAATGCTATAACACACTCTTGTGTTACTAAGACCACAACAGGGCAACAAAGTGATGTCAGAAAATGATTTAAATAGGCACAAGTGTGTTGTGATTGGTTGGGGAACAATTGGGATAATTAGCAATGATAAAATAAACGTGTTTAGCCCATAAATGTTTCAGGCATTCCTCATCCTAACTATATGACGCCAGCGTGCACGCATCCTAGTGGGCATGTGCATTAGTCATAAGCCGAATACTGGGACGCGGCAGAGGAAGATTTGGCATCAGCCGAATAAAGAGGTACTGGACTCAGAGGCGTGCTGTCGCCCGAAAAGGGGGAAGAGGCATGGAGAGGGCTGAGAGCAAGTATGACAATATCCAAGTAAGAAACATCTGAGCTAGCTGGAAAATATTTTCTAATTTGGCTATTTTGGTCCAATAATCTAATTTCTCTTTTCAATTATCCACAGTTCCTGTGTTTAATGGGAAAAACATTAAACATATGTGCTCTTATTTTCACTTTTTTGCTATTTGATATTACTTGTTTTTGAAAATGCTTTACCAGTAAGAACATTTTTATTTTTTTATTTTTCTAATCCTTTATTTTTGTTAAGTGCAGCTGTGCAGCGGTGACAAAATTACAGCCGTATACACTAATAAACATACAGTTTTGTATGTAAAGCTTCTCTTAACAGGTGTATATAGGTTGTGCACTTTTTTCAATCTTTATATTTCTCAGAACAAGGATATTACAGACATTGTACTTCTTCATAATGATAAAATAAAAACTCTTGATAACTAGGCATCATGGTTCACAGCTGAGGTTGCTTGGGGGGAGGGCTTTTGGAGGGATCGAGTGGGATGTAGTGCTGTATGATCGCAGTGTCATACCTTGTTTCGTAAGACCTAGGTTGTGTATGTACTGGGTGTCAGGGATGCCAATGTCGGCAGGGATGTATTAGCCGCGAGGCAAACCCCCAAATGCCCAGGGCAAATGCCTAGTTAGCCTTGCGGCTAACAGACATGCTGGGCGCTGGGCAGCGCTGGCTGATGGTCGGGCGGGCGGCTGGCGAGGGAGCTCTTCCTCTGAGCAGTCTGCTCAGCTCCCTCGCGCGCCGCAGAGTGAGGCTGGGAGCCGGAATATGACGTCATACTCCAGCTCCCAGCCTCACTCTGCGGCGCGCAAGGGAGCTGAGCAGTCAGCTCAGAGGAAGAGCTCCTTCGCCAGCCGCCTGCCCAGCAGCCAGCCCATCAGCCGACCAGCAGCCACTGGACCACCAGGGAGAAAGAGGACCCCCCCCAGCACTCCCAAAGGTAAGGAGGCTGGGGGGGGGGGTTAAATTAAAATTTAAAAAAAGTGTTCATGTGAGTGATTGTGTGTGTGTGTGTCTGTCTGTCTGACTGTGTGTGTGTGTGTGTGTGTGTGTCTGACTGTGTTTGTGTGTGACTGTGTGTG
>OW240914.1:232138502-232154539 GCA_933207985.1 Pelobates cultripes | reverse complement strand
GTGTGGAGAGAGGCAGGGATGAGAAGTTACAGCATATACCTGCATCTCTCTACTCCACACAGCAGCGAGAGTCCAGACAGCAGCTCCCAGCCTGCAAAGACAGCCTACAGCTCAGGGAAGTGAGGGATGGGGTAAAGGCTGCATGGAGACATGGGGACACTGAGAGACTAGGGAACTCTGTAAGACATGGGGACACAGGGAGACCTTTGGGGACACTTGGAGACACTGGGACGCAGACACACATGGGGGCACTGAGACTTGGGGACTCTTAGACATGGGGACACTGAGACACTAGGGGGCGCTGGAAGACATGGGGACACAGACACTTGGAAGCACAGAGAAACTAAAGAACACTAAGACACTAGGGGACGCTGGGAGACATGGGGACACAGACACACATGGGGACACTGGGAGACATGGGGACACAGACACTAGGGACACAGCCAGTGTCCCTGGTGTCTGTGTCCCCATGTCTCTCAGTGTTCCCATGTCTCCCAGTGTTCCCATGTCTCCCAGTGTCCCTAGTGTCTGTGTCCCCATGTCTCCCAGTTTCCCTGTGTCCACATGTCTCCCAGTGTCTGTGTCCACATGTCTCCCAGTGTCCCCAACTGTCTCAGTGTCCCCTTATCTCTGTGTCCCCTAGTGACATGGGGACACTGGGAGACATGGGGGCACAGACACTAGGGGACACTGAGCTACATAGGCACACTGTGAGACATGAGGCACTGAGACATTGTGATACATAGTGATACTGTAATACATAGTCTGTGTCCCCAAGTGTCTCAGTGTCCCCTAGTGACATTGGGACAGTGGGAGACATGGGGAAACAGACACTAAGGGACACAGCCAGTGTCCCAGGTGTCTGTGTCCCCATGTCTCTTAGTGTTCCCATGTCTCTCAGTGTTCCTATGTCTCCCAGTGTCCCTAGTGTCTGTGTCCCCATGTCTCCCAGTTCCCCCATGTCCACATGTCTTCCAGTGTCCCCAACTGTCTCAGTGTCCCCTTATCTCTGTGTCCCCTAGTGACATGGCATGGCACACTGTGAGACATGAGGCACTGAGACATTGTGATACATAGTGATACTGTGATACATAGTCTGTGTCCCCAAGTGTCTCAGTGTCCCCTAGTGACATTGGGACAGCGGGAGACATGGGGACACAGACACTAGGTGACACTGGGAGACATGGGGAGACAGGGAGACACTGGGAGCGATCCATCTTTACAGCAGAATCAAACTGTAAGTAGTTTTTTTGATGATTTGACAGAATTTTCTCTTGTGTCACTCCTTGTGATGCAAATAAGTTATGCAAATTAGCAAGGCCTGTATTTTTTTCCAAGTAAGGTAGAAACCCTAACTACTCTTCACATACTTTTGCTTAAGTATGGAAACTTAAGAGGGATATATGGAAACAAAACTTGTGTGGACTAGCTGAAATGAAATTAGTTAAGGTGACTTTGGTCTCTCTGTGGCTTTGGTCTCTCTGTGACTGTGGCATGTTCCCTTTCTTCTACACTCACTACATCCACCTTTTCTCTGTCTCAGACTATATACCATGAGCATCTGTCTGCTAGTAAGAAGGTAAGGAGACAATTGGACATGTCAATGCTAGGGGGCAGTCCGTAGAAAGCATGGAGCAAGTGCATCATTCATGCCAGGCTAGCCTTCCAATTCTTTGGGCAGACATGTTCGTTCCTTTCAGGAGTTCTAGTTTCATGATCCGCGTCAGTGGCCCACCATTTTTCACCCCCCATTAAGTATGGATTTACTTGAAAGATGAAAGCATGAATTAGAGATAGATTAGCATATTTTAAGAGAATCTGAGTTTTCTTATAGCTGCATCCTATGTGTTTCCCTACGGCAACATCTCCACCAGATACATAATGCTTGGGAGGTCTAACTGTTTTAGTGTTTTTGGTCGATAAGATTCTGTAAGATAAGATCCCCTCATAATTGTCAGCACCAGGTCCACTGGGCTCTTAATCTAGCCCTGCCTCTGGCAGAGTGACATGGCAGCATCCCACAACTCTAACAGTACACTCCTGAAATGTTTTACTCATTATCTGAGATCTTTAGATGAGTGCAGGGCCGGACTGAGAAACAAAATTCAGCCTGGGTATTTTTTTATCACAGCGGCCCACTAAGAAGGGGGCGGGGCAGTTTGTCACCAATGACAAACATGTCCCCCTCTCAAAGTGAGCATGTTGGTTCAATGCTCTTCCAGGGCAGACCATGCTCAGAGCTCTGCTGAAGAGCTCTAGCATGAGAAAAAAGCCCTGTATTTGTGCTGCACAGTGCAAGCAAATGTAATAACATACATGCACTGTGTTTCCTTGAAACTTGTCTCTGGTGTCTCTATAAATGGGATACCAGGAGACAAAAGGGCCAGGAAAGAGTATTGTGCATGTGTTTGGAGCCTGCTTGTGGGATTGCGTGTGTGTAGAGTGAGCTGATTGTGGTGTTGTATTGTGTAATAAGGTTGGTTTTGGTTGTATTATGTTTTAGGTGTAATGTAATGCATATGTGGACGTGAGGAGAATGTGCTGCAATATGGGCTAAGGCCACCAGTGTGTGCAGTGCTCTAAGACCGTGCGAGGAAAACTGGTGCTAGAGCTGTGTGGAGAATGCTGAGATGGGATGTGTATTCAGCATTCTGTGTATTCAGCCATCTCTGCATATTCAGTAGTCTGTGTGTGTATTGAGTGCATATTTAGCAGTCTGTGTACGTGTATTCAGCAGTCTGCATATGTGTGTATTTAGCACTCTGTGTGTGTTTGTATATATCCATTTAGACAATGACACACTGCCTTACATACACAATACTATACACACAGTCCAACAAAGTACAATCATTGTAAGTATTTTATTAGTGATTTAGGAAATGTTCTCCTTCCAAATGTTCTCATTCTTTTATGTATGTCGTGTGGTGTGATGTCACGCATATATAATTCATTATGCAAATTAGCATGGCAGATATTATGTTCCAAAAAAGGTGGCAACCCTAAGTCTATACCTACCTAAAAGAGAACTAGTTATCCACACCAGCTTGAAGAAGGTATGTACACGTTACACGAACAAGCTGAAAATAGGTAGCTGATTACTTTAAAACTAATATTGGAAAAAAAGAAATAATATTTACATTTTGTCTTTCACCTCTTTACAGATCGACTCATAATATTTTACCTAAAATGGCTTCCAACACTGTCACGGGAAAGGTTTCTATCATCCCCAGTATTCAACCTGTTAATAAGTTAAAAGAAAAGCCTGCCATCAATGGTAAGGTGATACTGAATAAGAAGAAGTTAAGCAATTTGTTGTCTGAGCAGATCAAGAGCAACAGAGCAGTAGCAGAAAGTAAAAAGTCCTTGGTGGGTACATGGAAAGATGTCCTGATGGAACTAGAATCCAGCAAGACAGGGGAACCTGCAGACAAGATCCCTCAACTCCCTGAAATGCAACGCTTGACAGATACTGCAACCAAAAATAAAAAAGACACCTTAAAACATAAAACATATAATGGTAACCTAAATGACAACAGGACATCTAATACAAGACTTAGCCTGGCTCCTCTGGAAATCACTCAACAGAGTTATCATCGCAAAGAAGTCATGTAGAATTATAATGCATTAAATATGGATGGTAACAAGAACAATGCTGTGTGGACTGTTATTAAAACTTGTGAAATAACATTCTATTTTGAACTTACTAAATACTTTTTTACTTTTTCTTTTTTAAGAGCAAAAACCGTTTTAAAAATAGTATTTATTGTAGTGTTGGTGTTTGAATGCTGGGGTGTGTTTTTGTAGTGGTAGTATTTGAGTGCAGGGATTTGTTTGTGTGTAGTGTTGGTATTTCCAGCAAAGACAATTTTTTGTGTTCAGTGTTGTTGTTTGAACATAGTGGTGTGTTTTTGTTTATTTTAATGTTGCTATTTGAATACAGGGGTGTATTTATTGTAGTGTCAGTGTTTGACTGCTGTGGTATGTTCGAGTTTAGTTTTAGTGTTTGGATGCAGGCGCATGTTCAGATATACAGATGCACATTTTCATACACAGATACTGCCACACAGGGGAGGGCTGGCAGCCTTAGGCCTGGGGGGCAAAACCAGTCAAGTGGCCCATTGCACCACCAAATCAGTTCACCATCCATGCCCATCTGGTTTTATAACGGATATTGATGTTATACTAATCAGTAGCTCTTTGCCATACCCGCTCCTTCACGGCTCTGACTTTCAATGTTGGCAGAGCACAGGCTGAGAATCTCTGAGCCTGTGCTCTGACTCACTAACTGAGCGCCAGAACCACGAGAGAGAGGATATAATCTGACTGCACCTACTGCTGGTGCGCACCAGTGGACCACCAGCGAATCATTTAAATTGAATATGCTGGGGTCCCCAACTTGTGAGCTGTGTTGGCCGCCGGGCGCCTCTGTTGTCATGGCACCCTGCGTGACCGCACAGCTTGCACACCCCAACGGCTGGCCCTGCTGACACATACTGATGTTACTACTTAGAAATCCCTCAATATTAATACAGACATCAGAGTAAACACCAATAAACTGTGCAAACAGAGCTGATCCCCCCAAAGATTTGCTGAATGGATTTGTTGTAAGATTTAATCATGCCTCCTCCTCTCCCTCTCCCATGCGCTGCGCTGTAGGCTGGGAGGAAGTGAAGAGTAATCACATTCTCCCAGCACAGCGCCACCTGTGGCTGCATGGGGAACAGCTGTTTAAAGTAATGCTTGCAGGACGGCCACCTGCCGCAGAACCTCTTAGTTCCCATCGCTGCAAAGGGCTCCAGGCACTGTTTGCTGTGAGTGTGAGCCACTGTAAATTAGGGGCAGAGGGCACTTGCACTGCGGTAAAGACAGGTCTGGGCAGGAGGAGAGTGCAGTGCAACCCCCTCCTGTGGGTCACCAGTAGACACAGTGTAGAAACAGTGTAGACACAGTGTGTGTTTACATTAAAAAGCCTGCAGGGACCGGCTATAGACACCAGAACCACTTCATTAAGCTATAGTGTCCCTTTAATGTGAGGTAAATTATAGATTAGTGTCACTAATAATATACTAGATTGCCTACTTACAACCAGATGAGGATGATGATGGGCTGCGGTTTGGCTCCACCGGTCTGGTGAAGAAGAGGATCTCTGAAGGCTGTTTATAACTGTGGTCACAAAATTCAAAGTTCTAGTAGAATGGGAAGCAGCTCCATTTTTTTGGGGCCCCTTAAACAGCTCAAGGTCTGGGTCCCAGGGCCTGACGGTGAGTATGCCCATAAGGCCCACCTAAAAGTCCACCTACATGTTCCACCCATGAGTTCGCTCACAGGGAGTGGAGTGTGTAGGGGATGTGTTATGTGTTATTGTAGAGGATCTAATGTGTGTGCTTATGGTATGTAGTGTATAGGGATACCAGTTTGTGTAGGTGATGCAGTGTATTTGTAGTGGAGGCAGTGTGTGTTTGTGTATAAGCGATGTATTGTGTGAATCTGTGTTTGTATGCATAAGGGATGCAAGGTGTGTGTCTGTAGTGTGTGCATTGAGTGTGTGTATGAAATGCATTGTGTTTCTGTGTATATGTAAGAGAAGCAGTGTGTGTGTTTGCATGTGTGTGTAAGGGTTTGCATTGTGTATATGTGTGTAATGAATGCATTGTGTGTTTCTCTGTGTGTAAGGGAAGCATGTTATGTTTCTGTGTGTGTAGGGATGCATTGTGTGTTTGTGTATGTATAGGGATGCATTGTGTGTGTGTGTGCGCGTAGTGTGAAAGAGCTCCTTGTCCTGCCCCCTGTCCTATAGAGCTCTCCCCTGCCCCTTAGTGGTCTCTCCCCCCCCCTTCCCTAGCAGTCACTTCTCACAGCCACCCACCCTCCCTGTGCTCTTCTCATTCCCCCCCCCAAACCTCCGGTATTCTTTTCAGCCCCCTCCCTCCCTGTGTTCTTCTCACTCCCCCCCATGTGTTCTCCTCACCTCCCCCATGTGTTCAACTCACTCCCTCCACCCTCCCTGTGTTCTTCTCACTCCCCCACCCTCCCTGTGTTCTCCTCATCTCCCCTTCTCTACCGTCCTCCCTGTGTCCTTCTTACTCTTCCCCCTCCTCTCTGTGTTCTTCTTAATCTCCCCACCCACTGTTCTTCTTAATCCTCCCCCTTCTTCTTAAACTCCCCACCCCTCCTTAATTTCCCCCTCCCCCTTCTTAATTCCCCCTTTTACGTAATTCCCCCTCCTCCTTCTTCTTAATTTTCAATCCCTCTAATCTTTCTTAATTTCTACCTCTGTTCTTTTCTTAACTCTAATTTCTCCCTTTCTTTTCTTAATCCCCACCTCCTAATTACTCTTCTTTTCTTAATTTCATCCTTCTAATTCACTTTCCTCTCTTTCTACTCTCTCCCTTTCTTTCTTAATTTCCCTCTTTCTTAATTTCTCCCTTTCTACCTCTACCTTCCCTTTCTTTCTAATTCCCTCTCCTCTTTCTTACTCTCTCCTCTCTTCTTCTACTCCCTCTTCTTTCTAATTTCTCCTCTTACTCCCAACTTCTTTTTCTACTCTCTCTCTTATTTTCACCTCCTCTTCTTCTTACCTCTCCTTTTCTACTTCTCTTCTTCTAATTTCTCTTTCTTAATTTCTCCTCTTTCTACTCTCCTTTCTACTCTCTCTCTTCTTTCTACTCTCTCTTTTTCTATTAATCTCTTCACTCTCCTGTAGCGTGGCCGAAGTGTTTGCTGTGCGCTGCCGGGATTGATAGGAATTCCTGTCAGTCCGCCGTGACAGGAAACAGAAACTCGCGCGGAACAGGAGTTTCTGTTTCCGTCACCGGCCGGACTGACAGGAAGTGCACACGATATTCAGTCAACGGCACCTGAGAGAGCAGTTTCCCAGGCCGCCTGGGGGAGCGATCAGGCGGCTGCAGCATTTAAAGGGCCGGCCCTGCAGCGGCCGGTCCTGACAGAATTTAGGGCGGCCTGGGGGGCAATTGCCTCCCTGCCCCCCGGCCCAGCCCGCCCCTGCTGCCACACAAAGACATCCACAGTAAAGACAAAAGGGAATTGGGGCACACCCGTGACCAATTGATACATAATTCAGATTAAGTAACAGCATTTTTTTTGCATTAAATATTCACAATTCTCTTACAAGAGATTTATTAAATACACTCCTGACTTCGTGCAACATTCAAATTTGCCTATTTAAGTGACGAAGTTGGGAGCATCAGTTCAGAGTAGCTGTGTGGGCGGGGATGAGAATGTAAAAAAGGCTAGACAGGTTTTAATGCTAGGGAATTAAGAAAGTGAATGGATGTGCTCAGTTTCGGCATGTTGCTGACAGAGTGAATGGATTATTGGGATTTGCTGGGGATGACCCAGCGGTCATGGTTCATGTTGGTACCAATGACAAAGTTAAAGGAAGATGGAAGGTCCTAAAGAATGATTATAGGGAATTAGGTAGCAAACTTAAAAAAATGACCTCCAGGTTAGTATTTTCTGAGATATTACCTGTGCCACGCGCTACAGTGGAAAGGCAGCAGGAGAGGTCAATGCGTGGCTGAAATCTTGGTGAAAGAAGGAGGACTTTACAGCACTGGGACGTTTTTGCGCGTGGGTACAATCTTTATAGCCATAATGGATTGCACCTAAGCAGTAGAGGGACTGCAGTGCTGGGGGCAGGGCCGGACTGGGAGAAAAATTCGGCCCGGGCATTTTTTTAACACAGCGGCCCACTAAAAAGGGGGCGGGGCAGAGGAGGTGTGTTTTGTCATCACCAATGACAAACACGCCTCCTCTCAAAGTGAGCATGTTGGTTCAATGCTCTTCCAGGGCAGACCATGAGCAGAGCTCTGCTGAAGAGCTCTAGCATGAGAAAAAAGCTCTGTATTTGTTTTGCACAGTGAAAGCAAATTTAATAACATGCTTGCACTGTGTTTCCTTGCAACTTGTCTCTGGTGTCTCTATAAATGGATACCAGGAGACAAAAGGGCCAGGAAAGAGTATTGTGCATGTGTTTGGAGCCTGCTTGTGGTATTGCGTGTGTAGAGTGAGCTGGTCGTGGTGTGGTATTGTGTAATAAGGTCGGTTTTAGTTGTGTTGTGTTTGTGGTGTAATGTGATGCATATGTGGCTCAGGGACCCCCTCCCGCCAGGCACTGGAAAGGGGTTAAAACTTACCTTTTTCCAGCGCCGGGCGGGGAGCTCTCCTCCTCCGATCCGCCCCGTCGGCTGATTGCGCACGCGCGGCAAGAGCTGCGCGCGCATTCAACCGGTCGCATAGGAAAGCATTTATAATGCTTTCCTATGGACGCTTGCGTGCTCTCACTGTGATTTTCACAGTGAAAAGCACGCAAGCGCCTCTAGCGGCTGTCAATGAGACAGCTGCTAGAGGCTTTGGGGGAAGGCTTAACCCATTGATAAACATAGCAGTTTCTCTGAAACTGCTATGTTTATAAAACAATAGGTTAACCCTAGAAGGACCTGGCACCAAGACCACTTCATTAAGCTGAAGTGGTCTGGGTGGCTAGAGTGGTCCTTTAAGAGTGTAGTGTGTGTGTATATATATATATATATATATATATATATATATATTTGGAAGTATTGTGTATGTGTGTGGTGCAGTGTGTTGGGGGGGGTTCTGTCTGTATGTGAGGGGTGCGGTGTATGTGTGTGTGTGAGGGTGCGGTGTATGTGTGTGTGTGAGGGTGCGGTGTATGTGTGTGTGTGAGGGTGCCGTGTGTGTGTGGTGTGTGTGAGGGTGCCGTGTGTGTGTGATGTGTGTGAGAGTGCCGTGTGTGAGTGATGGGTGTGAGAGTGCCGTGTGTGAGTGATGGGTGTGAGAGAGTGCTCTGTGAGAGTGCTGTGAGAGAGTGCTGTGTGTGTGTGAAAGTGCTGTGTGTGATGGGTGTGAGAGTGCTGTGTGTGTGTGAGTGCTCTGTGAGAGTGCGCTGTGTGTGATGGTGTGAGAGTGCTGGGTGTGAGAGTGATGTGTGTGATGGGTAAGAGAGTGCTGGGTGTGAGTGATGGGTGTGAGAGTGCTGTGTGAGAGTGCTGTGTGTGATGGGTGTGAGAGTGCTGTGTGAGAGAGTGCTGTGTGAGAGTGCTGTGTGAGAGAGTGCTGTGTGTGCTGTGTGTGATGGGTGTGAGAGTCCTGTATAAATGTTATTGTGTGTGTGTGTAGGGGGGGGGTAAATAAAAAAAAATAAAAAAGTCATTATTTCCCCCCCTCCCTTCTTACCTTTAGCCTGGGAGGGGGGTCCGGCACGCTGGAAGGCGGGGTGGCAGTGTTCCCTGGTGGTCCTCGTGGGTGAGTGAACTCTAGCCTGTGAGGCTAGAGTTCACTCTCGCGAGATCCGGTTGTTGCCATGGCAACGCGCCGGATGTCGCGAGAGGAACCCGGCGGAGCTGCAAGTTAGAGCTCCGCCGGGTCCTCTCTCCAGCCTGGCTGGCTGTCTCCCTCCCTCCCCGCCGGCGGCCGCATGTGGGCCGGTCAGGGAGATCCTTGATCTCCCCACCGGCCCGTCGTGACAAACAGCGGGGCCGGTGCTAGGAGAGTGCCGGCCCTGCATAGACCGGCAGGGGAGATCCTGGGACCTCCCCTGCCGGCCTCGGCCCATGGCCACCGCGGCCCACCGGGCATTTGCCCGGTGTGCCCGATGGCCAGTCCGGGCCTGGCTGGGGGGACAGCATGGCTAGATGGTTGGAGGAGATTTAAAACTAGTGGTGAGGGGGAGGGACGTAGTAATATACAAAATGGAAAAAGTACAGAAAGGAGATGGGATTTAGCTCAGTGGTGGAGATGGGAGAGGGGTATGATCAGAACAGAGAAGTTATGTAATAGTAATAAAAATTTGCACAAAATACAAGTGACTCATGATAATATAAATAATATTACAGCTCCCTCCTTGTAATATTATAGTTAACTCCTTGTAATATGTAAAAATGCCCCCCGCCACTTCATAAGCCCCCATTGTCCTCCCTTACTCTATGGGGGTCAATACGACTGCAGTGCTCACTATTGTTAAATAAAAGAAAAAACTCCCTTTCAATAAAGTGCCCCATTGTGTGGCACCTATTCAAATAGTAATAATTTTGAATGAAATTTTGAACTGAACTAAAAGTACCGAATGGTGTCCTTACACAAATGAACAAACTATACTCATTCTGTTAGGACAAAATTCGGTAGTTTCACCAGCGTCCTGTCTAAATGACAGGACGTTTGGAAATACTGAAAGGAGGCATTGCAAGATTCTGAAGGAAAGGGTGAGAATTGTGGGAAAATGTATTTGACCCACATAAAGTGGATCAAAGCTGGTCAAGCGTAGGAAAATTACATAAGACAAAGTAGTCCCCACTTTGTCTTATGTTTTAAAGAAAACTAGATCAGAAAAGAAGAACAGATCCTAAGAGAAGAGGAAGCGATTGAGGAAGGATAAGTTTGGCATGACAGTGCCGCTTTAAGTGATAATGTTCAATAATTCATTGAGAAGAACGTGATTATCAGCAAAAATCTGCATGGTTTTATGAAACATAGGTCAATTCAAAATAACTTAATTGCATTCTATGAAGAAGTAAGTAGAAATATAGATCAGGATGTTGCTGTGGATGTGATCTACTTGGATTTTGCCAAGTTTTTTGATACGGTTCCACACAATAGGTTAGTGTTCAAAATTAAAAGAAATTGGTCTAGATGAAAATGTTTGTTCTTAGGTAGAACATTGGCTTAAAAATAGAGCACAGAGAGTTGTCATTAATGGTGCATTTTTAAGCTGGACAAAAGTGGTAAGTGGTGTCCCTCAGGGTTCTGTTTTGGAACAGCTTCTATTTAACATATTTAACATATTTATAAATTATATTGAAATAAGCATTGAAAGTCATATTTCGGTGTTTGAAGATGACACAAAAAAGTAATACAATGTGAGCAAGATATTACTTTGCTGCAGAGGGATTTAGATAGACTGAGGGACTGGGCACTCAAATAGCAGATGAAATTTAATGTAAAAAAAAAATGCAGTTATGTACTTTGGGGTAAAGAATGCACAAGCAACTTATACCCTTAATGGAAGCGAATTAGACTGATAACAACACACGAGAAGGGTTTGGGAATTGTTATAGACAACAATTTAGTCCACAATGTGCAACGCCAATTAGCAGTGGCTAAGGCCAGTAAGGTATTGTAATGTATAAAAAAGGGCATTCATTCTTGGGATGAGAATATAATTTTGCCTCTTTATAAATCACTGGTAAGACCACGTCTTGAATATGCTATGCAAGGTTGGGCACCTGTTCTATAGAAGGATATTATGGCACTATAAAAAGTGCAGAAGCAGGCTACAGAATTAATAAAAGGAATGGAACATTTTAGCTATGAAGAAAGGTTAACAAATTTAAACCTCTTTAGTTTAGAAAAATGGCACCTCAGAGGGGATATGATAACATTATACAAATATATCCAGGGCCAATACAAACCATTGTCTGAAAATCTATTCACAAGCTGGACTATACATAGGACACGAGGTCATGCGTTTAGACTGGAAGAAAGGAGATTTAGTCTAAGGCAAAGGAAAAGATTTTTTATCGTAAGAACAATAAGGATGTGGAATTTTCTGCCTGATGAAAGGGTTTTATCAGTCTTTACAGATGTATTTAACAGCAACTAGATGCATACTTGCAAAAACATAATATTAAATTATATAATTTTTCAATTGTAGGACAATAGCTTCTTGACCCAAGGATAAATCTGACTGCCATTCTGGGGTCAAGCTGGATTTTTTTCCTAGTTTGTTGCAAAAGTGGAACTGGGTTTTTTTGCCTTCTTTTGTATCAACAGCAAAAGACAGATGTAAGGAAGGCTGAATTGATGGACATATGTCTCTTTCCAGCCTATGTAACTATGTAATTTGGGGTACATCTACTAAACAGTGATATTTATTTTTTTATTTGGGCAGTGGCGTGTCCCTTTAACTTAAAAACTAAACATCTCATGTACCCCAATACTAAATTTAACCCAAAACTAAACTAAATAATCTTAAATACACTCTGTACTGAAATGCTAAATTTAACCCCACTCAAACCCTAAACCAAATAATCCTAAACAGCCCTTGTACTACAACTTTAACCCCTCTCAAGCTGTTAATTTTATTTACACTAAACACCCTATGTAATTTAACTCTAATATTACCCCTCTCTAACCTTGAACTCCCTTTTACACTAACCACTTCTAACATTATCTTTAACATTGTATATGCAGTTACACAGCTGCATACAGTCACTGCTATTTTCAGCCAGTTTAAATCTGTTTGACTGTTTTCTTGGTAATATAATTTGACAGTGCCCTTTTGTACTTTGCCACAGGTAATATTTATTTTTAATTTATTCTATTGTTTGATGTCTGAATCTACACCGTGTTCTGGTTGTGATGAGTAGGCAGTAGAAGGAAAACAGTTATGCCCTAACTGTCTCCAGAAGGTAACCTCTTCAGCATCACCTATACCCGTGCAGCCACAGGACATGTTGGCATAGTTTACAAAGGAGGTTGCAAGGTATTGTCTGAATCTACACCATGTTCTGGTGTGATGGGAAAGCAGTGGAAGGGAATCAGTTATGCACTGACTGTCTCCAGAAGGTAGCCGCTTCAGCATCACCTATACCTGTGCAGCCACATGACATGCTGGCATGGCTTACAAAGGAAGTTCCAAGGTATTTCAGAGGCCTTAGAGGTAAGAAAAAGAGGCCAAACTTTACCCTGTGGATTAAGGTACTTCCACCCCCTGGACTACACCACCTAAGGTGGATGCACCTATTTCCAGGGTGTCAACTTTTTTACGCAAACCTATGGGTCAAAAGTGGACACAGACCTGTCCAAATTAATACGCCTTCTGATGCAGGATGTCATCCAGCTGTAGCTTTTACTGATGTTTCTAGAGCCAAGAAAAGTGTGATTAAAGATCTAAATGCTAGATATTACGAGCCAATATGGAAGATGCAGTCTGGAGTCTTTAGGTTATAACTGACTACTTCACAAAAGCTTCCAAAGATGTAACTTGGATATTCTCTCGAACAAATGGCTTTATCTATAGCAGCTAGGAAAGCATTTTGGTTCTGTTACTGGGATGATGACTCATTCTCCATTCTGCCCTCTACACCATTCTATTTGAAGGGGAGCTGCTGTTTGGGAAAGCTTTCTATGAATCCATTAAAAGGGCGGCTAAAGGTTGCAAGGTATTTGTACCTGAGGACTGAAGATCCAAGAAGCCCAGCTCCTCATGGTCAGACAGGAGTACCTCCAGTGATTGGCATTTCCGAGATACATGGCGTTACTGACCCTGCAAGGAATACTCCAGAGGTAACTCGTGGCAGTTGGTAAACCCGCCTTTCAAAGTTCTAATAGAGTTATGAAGCCGTTCTTCAGCAATGATCTTGTGTCTGTCCTTAAGTACAAGGAGCATTACGTTTTCTGATCAGACATACCTGGGCTCGTCACATTCTGGAGACTTGGGTGGTATCCATAGTCCAGATGGGAAATAGACTGGAGTTTTCTTCAGACACGGGAGTCTCTATACCAATAATTCAGACAGATGAATCAAAAGGTATAGTACTGAAGCAATATGTAAGAAACCTTCTGGATGAAGAGGTGATTTCTTGGGTCCCATAACAAGAGCGGACAATATTCCCCTCTCTTCTGGTGCAAAAAGAAAAGGCACATCGAAGCCTATACTGGACCTTAGAAGGGCCAGCAAAAGGCTGAATGTCAGAGCTTTTGGGATGGAGTCAATCAGATCCATATCCCCAGCAATTTATAAGAACAATTGCCTTATTTCTATATATCTCAAGGATGCTTACTATCACATTCCAATAGCCGTAGATCATCAGCATTATCTCAGAAGAGAACTTCCAAGTTCATGCCCTACCATTTAGCCTCACTGCAGCCCCAAGAACCTTTTATCAAGGTACTGGTTGTGATTATATTGATATTGAGAGTCTAGAACACCACCTGGTTCCATTATCTGGACGATCTACTTCTGGTAACCTCAGATCCACAGGAGGCAGGCGCGCAGAGTGATATAGTTCTTTCAGATTTAGCACCAGAGATTCTGCCTAAGGCGAAAGCTTATCAATGCTATTCTCTACCTGTACCGAAGGGTATCAGGGCACTCTCCACTCGTGCAGTTGCAGCATCTTGGGCTTCCACGGCAATGGTCTCTACTGACACTTTTTGTACAGCTGGCATTTGGGCATCTTTGAACACGTTTGTCCGGCATTACATACTGGACGTTAAAGTAGTGAATGAGGCGCAATTTGGACTTCAAGTCCTTAACTCAGTTAAGTCCTTCTAATCTTTGTTGAATTGTTCTGATTATTTGGCAGTTATTTACGTTTCTATTCCTCCCTTTGAAGCTCCCATTTGTATATGCTGCCATGATTAGCCAGGAAAGTGGAAAATATATTCATACTTACCGAAATTTTCCTGGCTATTATTCATGGCAGCATATACTACCCACCCATCAATGTCTCTATCAGTGGCATACACACAATCCATGGGGCCCCGGTGCGGAACTGATCCTTTTAAAGGCTTTAGTGTTTTTCTTGTCCTATCGGCTGTAAGGGGCGGAGCTAACCCATTATGCTGCCATGAATAATAGCCAGGAAAAGAAAATTACAGTAAGTATGAATACATTTTCTACTATATACACAGACATATGCAGTTGTCACATATGTAATGAAGATGAGGGCACTCAATGGATTTCCAAAACAAAATAATGTATTAGAATGTTGCCAATATGGATCAACGTTTTGACCAAAGAGGTCTTTATCAAAGGCCTGCAATTTCTATTTAATACGTTCATTATACTTCTTTATCGTTATTATACTTTGCTGGGTTGGGGCGCAGGGAGCACCTTAGGCATCTGTACCTATAGGCGTCTGACATGTAAATCTGGCCCTGGGACTCTGGGTTAATTAAAGGCATTTTGTAAACCCAGTATCTGCCCCATCTCCAGAGACTCTTGCTGCTATGAAAGAAAAATGTCACATATAATATTGTGATGGCATAAGAAATAAAACCAAAAATAGAGCACAGAAATCGTGGACTTAAGTTACAGAAACTGTAAAGGTGATTTAAATGTGAATGTGTGTGACACTAAAATAAACATAAAAGTAAACGTAAATTGTATGTCTTCAGATTACATGCTTGTCCTTGTGGTAATTGGTATACTGTAAGCACCAAAAGGAATGCAATTTCAAAAAAGTCCTCTAGAGGTCTCAATTTGCTTAATAGTAGCTTCTTCCAGAAACAACATTTATTTTAATAAGTAGATTCCCCACAAGAAATAAATGATGGGTTAAAAAAAGTTCTGGTTTTCCTATTAATGGTATATGGGAGCACTGTGCCCTTTATTCTACAAAAACTAGTTAATAAAAAATGATGTACAAGTAGTCGTCTATTCTCTGCAGCCGATCATCCTGCTGTAAAGTCATCGAGCTTGATGACTTTTATCCAAATACTTCACATAGAGAAGCATGTGGACATACAACACATGCAAGTCTATTGCGTAGTGAAGTACTGAAGGCACACATTGCACCTGAAGGTAGAAGACAGCCAATAGGTGAGGCAAGATGGAGGACATTAGGTCCTCACCCCTAAATATCATAATTGGGGCCTTACCTGCTGACCATTTATTTATTTTTAATAGCACCCACCCATCTTCCACATATGGGGGCTGGACAGTGATCTGTCCTCTCCATATTGCTTAGTTAAAAGGCCCATACCCAAAGCCATGGTCCACAAAGCCTAGGTCCACTGCCACCTTATTTCAGAGTGACTCTAAGCGGCGATGGCTGCTCTGTTGCTAGTGTTAAACATTTAGTAGACATGCTTCCACCTTCCGCATGGCAGGTGGGGGCATATGAAGGTGTTATACCTCCCATACTGTAATATCAGGGTCTGAAAGCCAAAGGCTTTTTATTTATTTTAACTATTTATTGTGGCTGCTGCTTCTTTGTCTAAATTTCAGACGTCCAGTGGTGTTAATTCCAGCTGAATTCTGGACCAAATTCAGG
>OW240914.1:232097765-232138402 GCA_933207985.1 Pelobates cultripes | reverse complement strand
CTGTCTGCCTAATGACTGTGTGTGACTGTCTGCCTATAACTAGAGTATGTGACTGTCTGTCTGTAACTTGAGTGTGTGACTGTGTCTGTAACTGACTGCCTGTAAATGTGTGTGTGGGGCTGCAGGGATTTATACTAGAAAGGGGTGGGGGTTTTGTATTGGGACAGGAGTCTTTATAAGGGGGGATAAGCAGGGGATTTGTGGAAGGGGGTTGCGGGGGTTTTGTAGATGGGGCAGTACAGGATTTGTAGAAGGGGCAGGACAGAGGTTTTGTAGGAGGGGCAGGGCAGGACAAGGGTTTTGTAGGAGGGGCTGACAGCGGTTTTGCAAAGTTTACAAATTGTAAAAATAAAACCTTTAACATTTTTTTTTATTTTTTTTTGGGAGGGGGGTGGGGGGGAGGTGGGGGGGGGTGCCAAGCACAGGATCCGCCCCGGGTGCCAAATGCTCTAGGTACGCCCCTGCCCACAATACCTACCCAGTAAGTACTCAACCTAAGTTACACCACAAATACAGCATTCAGACACTAGAACTTACACACACACACACACAATATAAAGAGACAGACAAACTCCTCTAGACTACCTATAGAGCTTTATCTATCTATCTATCTAAACCAAAAAAAAGTTATAGTGGGGAAAAAAGTGATTGGAAACCCATTCCATCTGAAGTCAGCGGATAGTCAATACATTGTTAAACACATATCTGCACACCAGTCAAGTCATAAGACTCAGAGAAGAATGTGATAGGTGCTCACTCCAATATAAAATATAGAGTGATTTGTAGGCTGCGGTAACCAGTACAAGGATTCCCAACCTTGTGAAGAAAGAATTTAAACAAAAGAAAAAAGAGGAGCCGCGCCCCAAACAGTAATATAAGAAGTAATATACGAAGAGGAACCGCGCCCCAAACAGTAATATAAGAAGTAATATACGTACACAAAGACTTTTGTACAAATGGTTCTTGTATAACCTCAAATATAAAAACAGAGAAAAAACATAATAGTGCAATATAGTATGGTGAATAGGTAAAATTTTAGAGTGGATTAGAGTAATATACACTCACATTTGGTAGAGCTAACCAGGAGTTCTACCGTAATTCGTGTGGACGGAACAATCCCCGTCTAAGGATATATATGGAAGCGAATGACTCCAATGCTCCAGAAAGACGGCAAAATAGAAGACATAAAAGGAAACTCCAATAGTGCAGTATATTCTGTGAGGAATGTATAGAAGAATCAAGTTCTCCAGCACTTTACAATTCTGAGGAAGGCCTTGTTTAGACAAGCATTATTATCTGCAAGAAAGAGCAGAGACTTGAAACAATGCTGCAGGACCAGACTGAAACAAAAGGAAAATGGAAAAAAAAAATGCCACACTAACTATGCTCCCTTGCTCTGTATGCTATACAGAGAAAAGCTTCCGGCCAACGACCCTGAGACAGGTAACTGGCAGCCTGCCTTCCCCTCACCCCCTCTATGAAGACACCTTCCATTGTTATGGTGTGTCAAAGGATTACACGGGAAAAATTAATTGGGAACCCCTGGTCTAGATGGAAAGTCTTTTTCTTGGGTTGAACATTGGCTTAAAGATAGAGTACAGAGAGTTGGCATTCATGGTACATTTTCCAGCTGGTTGAAAGTGGTTTCTCTCAGGGTTCTGTTCTGGGACCACATTTATTCAACCTATTTATAAATGATCAAGAAATAGGCATTGAAATTTAGGTTTCATTGTTTGAAAATGACACAAAACTCTGTAAGTAATACAATGTGAGTAGAATATTACTTAGCTGCAGATGGATTTAGATAGATTGGGGGACCTGCACTGAAATGGTATATGAAATTTAATGGAGATAATGCAAAGTTATGCACTTTGGGGCAAAGAATGCACAAGTACCTTACCCCCTAATCAATAATGAATTGGGTAAACAACGAACTAGAAAAATTTGGGAATTGTTATAGACAACAAACTTGGCAAAAAAAATGTACAATAAATATACAGATAGGATAAGCGCTAGAGTGTTAACTGAGTATAAATATATGATAGCAGGCAGCAACCACTAATAGTAAGGGTCACGCTCAACCCCTCACTGAAAGATATAGAGAAAACAATATATACAAAATACAAGTCGCGCCAATATAAAGTCCAATTAGTTCACAATTGCTGGAGCTTGTTCTCAACTGGTAACCGTCCAGACTTCCAATGGCGGGATTATAAAAATGAAAGCAGAAAATAACCAGTGATCAGTGGTGTATCCTGGTTTTGTGCTGCCCTAGGCAGGACAAAACGCAGGCGCCCCTCCCCTCCCCCCGCGCCAACCCCCCCTGCACCAACCCCCCCCCGCCTTCTAAATACACACACACACTCACTGACAGATATGCATACACTCGCTAACAGAAACACACACACACACTAACAGACACACTCACACTCACTAACAGACATACACTCACTAACACACACACACTCACAGGCAAACACACTCACAGGCAAACACACTCACACAGTCAGACACACACACACTCACTGACACACTAACAGACAAACATAGTCAGACACACACAAACAGACACACTCACTCACTAGCAGACACACACACACACACTAACAAACACACACACATTAACAGACACACACACACTCACTGACACACACACACACAGGCAAACACACACTCACTGACACACACACACACAGGCAAACACACACTCACTGACACACAGTCAGACACACACACATACACACTAACAGACACAGTCAGACACACACTAACAAAACACACACACATTAACAGACACTCACTCACTCACTCACATTAACACATTTTTTTATTTTTTTTTATTTAGCCCCCCCCACCCCCTTACCTTTGGGAGTGCTGGGGGGGAGGGGTTCATTACCTCCCTGGTGGTCCAGTGGATGCCGGCTGGGCTAGGCAGGCGGCTGGCGAGGGAGCTCTTCCCCTGAGCAGTCCGCTCAGCTCCCTCGCGCGCCGCAAAGTGAGGCTGGGAGCCGGAAGATGACGTCATCTTCCGGTTCCCAGCCTCACTCTGCGGCGCGCGAGGGAGCTGAGCGTACCGCTCAGGGGAAGAGCTCCCTCGCCAGCCGCCTGCCCAGCGCCGCCAGCCCAGCCGGTCAGTTAGCCGCGAGGATGGAACTAGGTTCAGGATATACAACAAAAATGTATATGGCATATCACTAGACATGTGCAATTTGTTTCGGTCTGAATTTATATTCAGACAAATTTCAGCAATTTGGACATTTGTATGCTTCTGAAGTGCTGAATTTTGGAAGTGCCGAAGCGCTTCGAATTTCTAAACAGTGGCAAAACAGGAGAGGGAGGGATATTTAAGGGAATGATGACAGGAATCTAACCCTACCCCCAACCCTACTCCTTGCCCTAACCTTTACCCCAACCTCCTCTAACCCTTACCCCAACCTTCCTCTAACCCTACCCCTAACCCTAATAGGGTTAGGGGGAGAGGTAGGGTTAAGGAATTGCCGAAGTCACGAATTTCGGAAGTGCCGGACCGAACCAAATTTTTTGCCCATGCACATCCCTATATATCACTCACATTTGAGAGAGCTATAAGACCAGCTCTGAGTTTAACAGCATGCAGCGGTAGAATCCCCACTGATGGATATGTAGATCTGGGGGCTGATCCCTCAGTGTGTAGTTTGATACAGTAGGAACAATAAGGATGTGGAATCCTCTACCAGAAGAGGATTTTTAAATTATTATTATTGCCATTTATATAGCGCCAACAGATTCCGTAGCGCTTTACAATATTATGAGAGGGGGGGATTTAACTATATAGGACAATTACAAGAAAACTTACAGGAACGATAGGTTGAAGAGGACCCTGCTCAAATGAGCTTACTGTCTATAGGAGGTGGGGTATAAAACACATTAGGACAGAAAATAGCAATCAAATAATGGGGAGTGAAGCAGAGCTGGAGGAGAGAGTAAAGTGCTGCCCTTTAGGAGAGAACAAGAGACAGGTGTGTGAGGTAGAGGTTACTATGGGAGGCCATAAGCTTTCCAAAAGAGATGGGTTTTAAGGCACTTCTTAAATGATTGAAGACTAGAGGAGACTCTGATGGCGGTGGACAGTGATTGAAGAGTTTGAAGAAGGAGAGCATGATCAACGGTGTCAAAGGCAGCAGAGAGGTCAAGAAGAATTAGTATGGAGTAGTGGACTTTGGATTTAGCTGTGATTAGGTTGTTAGTAACTTTGATAGAACGGAAGCCAGATTGAAGAGGATCAAGGAGAGAGTTGGAATTGAGGAAGTGAGACATACGGATAAAAACAAGTCTGTCCAGAAGCTTTGAGGAAGAATGGAGATGGGATATGGAATGATAGTTAGAGGGGGAGGATGGGTCAAGAGATGTTTTTTTTCAGGATAGGTACTACAGTGGCATGTTTAAGGTCAGCAGGAAGAAGCCAGGAGAGAGAGAGCAGTTGAAGATGTGTGTTAAGAAAGGCACAAGACGGGGGAGAGAGATCTGATAAGGTGAGATGGGACAGGATCGAGCGGGCAAATTGTGGGGCCACCTCTTGTTCAGTAGCCAGGGAAAAAGTCTGAAGGGTAGGAAAGGCATGATCTACGTGTGGTTGAGAAAGAGAACGGCAAGGTGGGGAGAATTCTTTTCTTAGCTGTTCAATCTTGTCGGTAAAGTAGCATGCAAAGCTATCGGCTGTAAGGTTAGTTTGGGGGGTGGCCACAGCAGGGCGAAGAAGAGAGTTAAGGGTGTCAAAGAGATGCCTGGGATTACGGGAGCATGAACTAATGAGAGAGGAAAAGTATGACAGGCTAGGGCAAGGGCTGCGCTGTATGAACACAATATGAATCTATAATGGAGATAGTCTGCCTAGGAACGAGACTTCCTCCATGAGCGTTTAGCACTGGTGTACATACTGCGGTCGCAGGGGTCGAAGCTGCGACCGGGCCCGGCCCACCAGGGGGCCCGGCCGCCCTGCGACTGGGTATGTACACCAGTTTGCCAGCCTCTATTCCTGGGGGGCCCAAGAGCTGGCCACCTCAGGGCCCCCCGAGGCTGGCAGTGTTGTCACTAGGCAGGCGAGCGTGGGAGCATTTTCCCCTGAGCGATCTCTGCCCCGCTCCCTCGCGTGCAGCGTACTGATGCCGGAGCAGGACTATGACGTCATTCCGGCTCCTGCATCAGTAAGCGGCGCGCGAGGGAGCTGAACAGGAGGATCAGTGCTCCCTCACCGCCTGCAGGACCGGACGCCGGGCAGCCCCACTGGACCCCAGGAAATCCCCTCAGCACTCCCAAAGGTAGGGAGGCTGAGGTGTTTAAATAAAAAATATGAGTGTGTGTATATGTGTGTTAGTGTGTGTGTTACTGTGTGTGTTAGTTGTGTGTTTGTGTGTGTCTGTTATTGAGTGTGTGTCTGCTAGTGTGTTAGTTTTGTGTGTGTGTGTGTTAATGTGTGTTAGTTTGTGTGTTATTGAGTGTGTCTGCTAGTGAGGGTCAGTGTGTTTGTGTTAGTGTGTGTGTCAGTGAGTGTGCTACTGTGTGTGTCTGTTACTAAGTGTGTTAGTTTGTGTGTGTCTGTTAGTGAGTCTGTTTGGTGTCTGTTAGTGAGTGTGTGTTTGTCAGTGAGAGTGTATGTTTTGTGAGTGTGTATGTCTGTCTGTCAATGAGTGTGTATATATGTCTGTCACTGAGTGTGTGTCTGTTAGTAAATGTGTGTGTGTCTGTCAGTAAATGTGTGTGTCTGTTAGCTAGTGTGTACGCTTCTGTTTGTGAGAGTGTGTGTGTGTGTGTGGTTAAAATCCCTTCAGCACTTACCTTTCTCCAGCGCCGGGCCCCCTTGGCGCTGGGGATCTCTCTTCCCCCGATCAGCCTCTTAATGCTTTCCTATGGACGTCCAGCGTCTTCTCACTGTGATTTTCATCAAGGAATCAAGGAAGCGCCTCTAACGGCTGTCAGTGAGACAGCTACTAGAGGCTGGATTAACCCTCAGTGAAACATAGCAGTTTCTCTGAAACTATTGTGTTTTCAGCTGCAGTGTTAAAATTAGAGGGACCTGGCACCCAGACCACCTAATTGAGCTGAAGTGATCTGAGTGCCTATAGTGGTCATTTAAGTGTATGTATCAGCATGCAGTGGCGTACATACGCGGTCACAGGGGTCTCAGCCCTGTGACCAGGTGCCCGTCATGTGTTACAGCCCCGGGCCGCACAGAGTAAGCGGGGTGGGTGGGGGCCCACGGATCAATTTTCGCACCGGGGCCCCATGGATCATGTGTGCCCCACTGGCACAACAGGAGCATCTTTGCAGGTTGCGTGTTGATTTAGTATGCCACGGTTGGGGCATGATCTCCTCAAAGTGCATGTTTGGAGCAGGGCTGCAACATTCAAGGCAGAGGTGAGGGCAGTGGTGTTTCCTGGTTTTGTGCTGCCCTAGGCAGGACAAAACTCAGGCACTCCCCTGACCAACCCAACCAACCCTCCCACCCAACCCAACAAACACAGCCCAGACAAACACCCAGACACACACACAGCCCAGACCTCACCAACAGCCCAGACACACACACAACAGACAGACACAAACACACAACACACAGCCCAGACACACACACAGCCCAGACACACACAGTCAGACAGACACACAGCAGTCAGACACAAACACACACAGCCCAGACAAACACAGCCCAGACACACAGCTCCAGACACACAGTCAGACACACACACACACAACACAAACACAAACAAACACACAAATCAGACAAACACACACACACACCACACACAGCCCAGACACAAACACAGACAAACACACACACACAGTCACACACACAGTCAGACACACACACACACACAGTCAGACACACACAGTCAGACACACACACACACACACAGTCAGACACACAGTCAGACACACACACACAGTCAGACACAGACACACACACAGTCAGACACACACACACACAATCACTTACATTAACACTTTTTTTTTTAATTTAACCCCCCCAGCCTCCTTACCTTTGGGAATGCTGGGGGAGTGTGGGGTTCTCTCTCTCCCTGGGGGTCCAGTGGCTGCCGGTCGGGCTGATGGGTGGGCTGATGGGCGGGTGGCTGGCGAGGGAGCCCTTCCTCTGCGGCGCGCGAGGGGGCTGAGCAGACCGCTCAGAGGAAGAGCTTCCTCGCCAGCCGCCCGCCCAACCACCAGTGCCCAGCATCTCAGTTAGCCGCAAGGCTAACTAGGCATTTGCCCTGGGCATTTGGGGGCAGCGTTTTTTGCCGCCCCCTGAAAAATGCCGCCCAAGGCAAATGCCTTGTTTGCCTTGCGGCTAATACGTCCGTGGGTGAGGGTAGTGTTATATGTGGCCAGTGAGAGACAGGAGAAGGAAGGGATGGATTGCAGTTGTAAGTCAATATCAGCTGACAGCTGATGGAGGTGAATAGAATTAAGGTTCCTCTTGAGTCTGTATAGATTTTAAACAGCAATGGGTGAATACTTGCAAAAACCTAATATTCAGGGATATACTATTTAATATGTGGGATAACAGATCTTTAATCCAAAGCGAGATCTGACTTCCATTCTGGGACCAAGAAGGAATTTATTCCTAGTTTGTTGCTTTTTAGCTTTCTTTTGGATCAACAGCAAAAACATATGTGAGAAAGGCTGAACTAGATGGACGGATGTCTCTATTCAGCCTATGTAACTATGTATTGCTGTTCCAATATGTACTATATTTTCAATCTGATATATAAAGCATGTACTTCAATTAGTTAAGAGAATACAAAACTCTTCTTTGTTTTGTGTAATACAGGAAGTTTGGTTCAGACGTTTTTGTAGCCTTGCTCAAGGTTATTATCTAAATTAGGCAAACTAAATCTGAATGGAAAAAATGTAAACAAAATAAGCCATGCTATGGCTATAACTGAGATGAACTAGGTCTCCAAACCAGCTATGTTAGTGTTACGATTGCCTCCGGTCTAGCAGGAGGTGGGATCGCTTGGATGTCCTGGTTCCCGAAGTTGGAGAGTCGAACGCTGCGTCAAACGGTGGAAAACTGTAAGTGTAGAAGATCCCACTAGCTATAGTAAAGCTAGGATTCCCGGTTCCCTACAACACGATTCGAGGCTGCGAGTTGAGGGTAAAACGAACTGGCTTTAATGGCACACAGGCATCACTATTTATGCAAAACCCAGAGGTCCAGGAACAACCCCCTCTGGACCTGATGGGATACAGTGACAATACGAGCAGTTGACCAATAGTAATATCCTTTGAAATTGTTACCGCCCAGCTTGGAGATAATCAGTCCAACGGTTGGGACAATGTAATTATCTCCACGCGCCCAAAATCCCACGTTTTATTACAACATATAAGACTGTATAAAATTACATAACTTTAATACTTTAACAGACTTATTTCTCATTCCACCATTCATTATGTAGCCCAGTTCTGAGCGCAGCAGATGGACGAATAGCGCTCAGAACTCACGAATGATATGGCTAGTTTCCTCGATATAAAGTCCATTCGTGTCTTTTGTCCCGAACACGAGATGGCGGCCATGTTTTTAGGTTGATAGATGGATAGCGTGACATGGACCTAAAACCCCTGGAACGAGTAACTGCTGAACAATTACGCAAATACCGCTTCACAGGCTGGTTGTCTTATATCTTCATAAACTGAACGGAGACCGCCATGAAAGGGGATACTTAACTTGCGGTTAAACGCAGCTTCAACGTTCTAATTGGGAACACACCCCAGGATGCGGGAGTCTTTCGTGAGTTCAGTTTGGTGAATTATTACACAAACGAGGCCACCCGGAGATAGTCAATTATGCTTGTGATTAACCGCAGGCCGCAGCTTCCCGGCGGTCAATTAGCGGCATGCTCCGCTCGCTTAGTGGTTGGCTGTTCGGTACTATCAAAGGTTACCGGGTTTAAGTGGCGACACACGCCAAGGGCTGGGTGGTCCGTCGTTCGTATACACGGATAAATAGTTATAACTGGTCGGGGAATGTGTTCGCACAGTCTGAATACCGAACAGGGTGTTGGGAAACAAAAGGTAGTACTTCTGCAACAGTTTGTAGGGTTCTTGTAACAGTTAGTTAGTCTGATTTTGCAGTTTGCATTTAATTTTCTACAACGCAGACTTTAGTGACTGAACCTGTGGCGAAAGTAACCTCGCCACTGGTACTTGGAGGGGCCTGCTTGCCAGCGTCTTGCCCAAGATTATGGCCCATGTATTAGACCTGGATTCAGGACTGGGGAAATGCTTTATTCGTGCCTTTTCCCTTTTACAGTTCAGTATATGGGACTACCGAATAGATTATGCCTGTGGTGTTAGTTTTTCCGAACAAACAACCGAACGCAAGTGAAGTGTGCAGCCCATTTACCTCCCCGGCTGGTAGTTAACTGCAGCCAAGTTGACGAATGGCTGGGTGGTCGCCGTTCGTATAGTCGAACACGTGGCGGTGGCTATCTTGTTTAGTTGAACGTGTTCAGCAGGGTTTTGTCGTCGAGTTCATGGAACTCAAATCAAACACTCGACGGCACGAACACCGCTGGGACTTCCACCTCCAGCTAGGCTCGATTAGAACTGCATGAACGGAGCGCCATTTGGTAGAAACAATCTACCGAACTAGATACACTCACTGACTCTAGGCACAAACGGCTGCGTTCAACTATTTTGGGCATGAAACCATGCATGCAGTGAGTCAAAAGAGACTTCCAGGAATTTCCTGAACCTCTGCTCTGACCTGGGTGATTTTTGTGTTATTCACCCAGATCAGGGCTATCAGGGGATGTGATTAATGGGGATATGTTATGTTTTGGGGTACTTTTTCATACTTTGTAAAAATGTGTGTTTTTCTCACTGGAGATAATTGAGTTATCTATAGGACTTGACTCAATTATCTCCAGGGATGAGGGGAGGGATTGTGTGTAATGTGTGGGAGTGTCACCTACTGTACTGCATTATTTTTGGCTTGTAACAATTGTCATCCTGTCCCCCACAAGGTCCACGTGGGTGTTCCCTTGTATGGGGACTTGCATAAAAGGCCAACTGTGGCTCCCATTAAACAGACCTGCTTTACCCCGTCATAAAGTCTTGGCTCATGTTTGGGGCATTTGAGAACTACACTCTGGGGATTGCTATAACCACAATACTCCCCTGACTATAATCACTAGCTCTTCTAAGAGCTGTTCCTGATACGCTCTCTGGAGGAGGAGAGGTCTACCCACTGCGAGCTGGATCCTGGTCTTGGGTCTAGGGTGGGTGGAGGACAGCGAGACTCCAACCAAGCTGCGGCGGTTTGTGGGGTCTGCAGTGCTTATGGTGTCTGGTGGAGTGTTTGGAGCCCTCGGAAAGCACTAGGAACATCGATTGATGGAGGTACCCGGTCGGGGTGCCAGGCGGTCCATCACAAAACCTATATGTGATTTCCAGCACTTTCCCAATCTGGTTGAGTTCCAAACCATAAATTGCAGTAGAATGATATATCAGTATGACAAGCCTTTTATCAAAGGTTCATAGGTCCGTCAACGAAATAATTTGTCCATATCAATTATGATTAAAGGGACTTGCCGACGTGCTGTATGTCTATCTTCCTTTTTCATTTTACAAAAAGTGCAGATTTCAATAGAAATTGGCACTTGTATAAATAAACCTTGTTACACCTCTTGATTGTCAATCAGACAACTGGTCCTGTTACTGGTTGTTAAGCTCAGTGTAGCTGAAAACGAGAGGCAAGCAATTACTCAGAGCACCTGGGTTGCAAAGACTTTTCATTGATCTGCATTGAGAAGTCTGTGATTGGACAGCCACATAAAGTTGGGCTGGGTTACAAGGGAAGGGCTTGCAAAGGCTGCAGACAAAAGACTTGCAGCTTTAACATGCTCTTTTTAGATATACTTCCAACGAAAAAAATGCATATTTACCCCCTTAAGGACGGTGGGCGTTCTATGCTGGCCTTGGGGACCCGGTCCTAAACGCCGGAGTAAAATTACATAATATATATACTTAGATCATATATATAACTATTATATATATGATCTAAGTATATATATATATATATACACATTTACACATACAAATAGTAATTGAGCTGCACTCACGGTCTTCCCATTCAAAATATTTTCTTTATTTCATCAAATAAACAAATCGACGTTTCGGTCCACACAGGGACCTTCCTCAGGACAAAGTGACAATTATCTGACCAACACAACTTACATATATACCCCATACCAACATATCAGTGCAAAACTTACCCCAGGTGTGTATCTCCAACCCGGCGTTCTCACCCTGAGAGTGCGCATGTGCCGCTACACCACGCCCCCACGTTGACGCTTAACTCCACATAATCGTGTACTAACCACCATTACCATAGTAACCTCGTAGCTATCACCAAGGAGACCGTCTGTGTATAAACAAGCGGAAATCCCTGCCGATAAAGTTAATCATAATGTATGCGAGGAAACGTGAATATAGAAGAAAAAAGTATTACGAGTAATACACCATTGAAAACATGCTGTACTTAAAGAGACAATCCTCAATTTACTTCTAACACATAATAACATTACAGGGGCGGCATCATATTAATATCTTGAAAATATGTGTCTAGGATAAATGAATCCCCACTAGTATGTACTGTGTAATAGTGACTCCATAAGGATAACTCACTACCCTTATGTATTTCCTATAAACTCTACAGTGCCTCTGTATATAAAAAATATACTAAATATGTATTAAAGATATGAATAAAACATGTGATTAAAAAATTGTATGATGAAAATTAAGTATAATAAACTAACTGGTGCAAAATATATGTAAATTCATAAAAATAAATACGAATGAACGTATCAGTGTATGTGAAATAGGTACTGTATGTACCTTACCTAATGACCAGTGCTGTGAAACTATAGTAAGAAACCCCACCTAATGACCCCCCTCTGCTTGTTAAATGTGACTCCGCTCTAAATCTCTATCAATACACCCATGCATTATAGTCTGAGAGGCTGACAACTGTAGCCTGGGTCTCTACTTTTATTATTTTATAAATATACAAGTGCTCATGTATATACTTATGTTTGATCACGCATCACTTTGCTTATATGATCAACTTATAAGGCCATATGCGCCCCTAACTTTAAATATCCTCATGGCTACTATGTACAATGACCAATTAGGCACTTATGCTGTCAGCTCCTCAGACCTAAAAACAATTAAAACAAGCGAGAACTATGTAGCAGAAAAATGCAAAAATCTTCACAAAAATAAAAAAATCATTACAAAAATGAATTATATGTTATTAGTTCATTCAGTCCCTTCGGGTAAACTGTATCCAGCTTGAAAATCCAATATGTTTCTTTATTCAAAAGCATCTTGCCTCTGTCTCCACCTCGTCGTGGTTCTGGGATATGGTCGATAGCTGTAAATTTCAATGATGCCAGTGGGTGTCCTTTCTCCAAAAAGCTACCGGTTTATCACTCAGTCCATCTCTATAGGCAGTCCGTATATTGGACCGATGTCCCCGTATACGTTCACACAAAGGTGTCTCCGTTTTGCCTATATATGATAGGCCACATGGACAATTCAATTTATATACCACAAATGGCGTCTTACAAGTAATAGTGTGGTTTATGTAAAAAATCTTATTAGAATGAGGATGGTTAAATGTCCGTGAAGGTATCATGTGGCTGCACGTCACGCAGCCTAGACACCTGATGCTACCCCGTTGTTGTACTTTATCTATGTGTAACTCTGTATAGGGTCCGTCTTGACTAATATATCCTGGAGGTTCCTATTACATTTGTAGCATATAAGAGGTTTCTCTTTAAATATCCTTGGGAGAGAGGGATCACCTGCTAGCATTTTCCAATTGCTTGTAATAACTTTTGATAATTTTGTGGATGCCTCATTATAAGTCAAGGGACAAATCACTCGATCCTGTACCACTAAAAGTTTTTTCAAAGTATGTTGTCTTGCTTGTTGTAAAGCTACCTCTAGCTGTTTATTATTGTAACCATGATTTCTGAATTTCACTTTCATTTGTTGTAATTGTTGTTCCCTTATAATTTCATCCGAATTATTCCTTATCGTTCTCAAGAATTGTGCCTTCGGTAATAAGGCCTTTAATCTCGCTGGATGTGCACACTGTGCATGCAGAATTGTGTTGCGATCCGTAGGTTTTTGGTATAGTGAATAATGAATACTGCCCTCTTTGATCCAAATTTGCAGATCTAAAAAATTTACTCTATCCATACTTATTTCTGATGTAAATCTAATGGGGCTATCCACTGCATTCAAATTATCCACCATATCTTGAGCTTCAACTATAGTTCCTGTCCAAATAATGAACAAATCATCGATGAACCTGAAAAATCTTAAGATTTTGTCACCATAGAGGGGAAGAATGTGTTCCATTTCATATATATACATATATACATTGGCATACATTGGCATACATCAATAACATTAAGCTTGAGTGCAAGGATATTCTGGTTTTTGAAGTGACACATTTACACATACACTGCCTAAGTGTATTTTAATTTTAATATATATAATTATATATATATAAATATATATATATATATTAATTAATATTAAAATACACATAGAATTATATTGATTATATATATATATATATATATATATATATATATAATTCTAATTATATATATATAGTTATATATAGTATTAAAAAAATTTAAATACATTAAAAAATTAAATAAAAAATAATTAAAAATAAACAATTAAAAATAAATAATTCAAAAATATATATGTGTTATTTCGTTCTAACTGTATTGTGATATTAATATATATATTGATATCAAAATACACGTAGAACGAAATAATATATATATCTATATACATAAGTATATATGTATATATCATTATATATATACCTATATATAAATAAAAATATTTGTAAAAAATTATATACATATATATATATATACACACATATATATATATGTGTATATATATATATGTGTGTATATATATATATATATGTATATATATATATATACACACACACACACACATGTATATATATAATAATTCTACGTATATATTTATGTAATAATTTTACATAATTAGGTAATTTTTATTAATTACAATTTGCGGGACCTGCCTGACAACCCAGGCCAAAAGTCCAGGGAATTGAATTTGCTAGCACTATATTTAACCCTGTAAATTTCCAAGACACCATAAAACCTGTACATGGGGGTACGTTGCCTTTCAGACCGTATGGTAGCCCAGGAATGAAAATTACCCCCATGATGGGTTACCATTTGCAATAGTAGACAACCCAATGTATTGCAAATGGGCTATGTCCAGTCTTTTTTAGTAGCCACCTAGTCACAAACACTGGCCAAAATTGGCGTTCAAATTAGTTTTTTTGCATTTTTCACGTAAAAACAAATATTAACGCTAACTTTGGCTAGTGTTTGTGACCAAGTGGCTACTAAAAAAGACTGGACATACCCCATTTGCAATACATTGGGTTGTCTACTATTGCAAATGGTATGCCATCAAGGGAGTAATTCTCATTCCTGGGCTACCATACGGTCTCAAAGGCAACGTAACCAATCTGGCATATTTCAATGTGAAAAAACTTAAAAATGTAACATGCTATATTTGACCCTGTAACTTCCCAAAACACCATAAAACCTGTATATAGGGGGTACTGTTTTACACGTGAGACATCGCTGAATGCAAATATGTGTATTTTATTGCAGTAAAAGCAAAACAGTATTATGACATTCAAAGTTAAAATGTGACAAGGAACTAAAAACAAAATTTTTAATCTTCTTTTCTCCCATTTTTTTATATTTTATTCATATTAAATTATGTTTCGTAGCTAATTATTTGATGTTAAATGAAAGCCCTGTCTCCCCTGAATAAAATGATATATAATAAGTGTGGGTACATTTAATATGAAAGAGGTGAATTACGGTTTTACAGATATATAGCGCAAATGCCAGGTTTTGTTTACGTTTTGTTTTGATCACAATGTGTACATTTGGCTCAGTCCTTAAGGGGTTAAATGCATGCATGTTTTCATTAGCAGTATATCACTTAACAGTGATTTAAAAAAAATGTATTTGGGAAGTACAGTGTCCCTTTAAAATTGGCTAAATCTAGTATAATTCCATTTATGGAATTGATTATGGCCATTTGGTCTGTAGGAAAATAGTCTTGCTAATAGTCTTGCCAACCCCTATTGTTTAATATAATAAATATTTTTAATTAATTTAAATGTTTTTGTTCTAAGGTCTCGAGGATATACCTTGTGTTTAACTCCAATGGAGAAGTAATTTCAACAAAGGTTGGTAAAACAAATTCACATTTTACACCCATTTAAAAGGTTTTCTTAACTGTATTTTTCTTCCAAATTGTTATATACAATTTAAGATAGTTACCAGCATTAAAATAGCCATGGTAGATAAACCTACATATGTGGTTGAATCCAGTTATTCCATGCTACAATTGCAAAAAAATTCCATCCCAACACACCCATGATGTGCAAGTGTAGTGCCTGTTTTGTTATGCTCATGTGTACTTGGAATAAAACCTCATGCAATTTGGGGTGTCATGGGCGATAGACCTGTGTTAGGATGCAAAATTAATATAAAATTAAGAAACAGTGGGGTAAAAATTAATCTATTTTAATGCATTAAATGTATCATGCTTATAGAATGCAGAACAAAAGTTTAAAAATATCCATTTATATAGATTTCTGAAGCTTCACAAATGTCAGTAGCAACTTAACTGCTCCGTCACAAAGGTGAATATCACTAATCAGGAGCCACTCATTCTGGTCTTTGGGATCTGCTTCATTCCATAAACCACTGTCCAGGAATTATGAAACAAGTAATTTATTCCCAAGGAATGGGAAACACCCGGGCCATGAGCCCAAAAATCATATGGTAGCCCCCTTCCTAAAACTCCATCCCTGGCCCTTCCAGAAACTCCACTCCTATTACACAACTCTTGACACATTTCCAGTTACTTACAGACACATAGCGGTGAACAAAAAGTCACATACACACAGACAGGCATACAAATGCACAGATAGACACACTGACACAGATTGAGACACATATTCACAGAATGGCACACACAGACATAGGCAGGCACAGCGGGGCAATGGCTCATACATACAGACAGGCACACATAGGTACAAACAACTATATAGAGATGCACACAGGCATAGACAGACACAGACAGGCTCACACAGACACAGACAGGTATATATGCTCCCAACAGGCATGGAGAGGTACAAACAGAGACAGACAGGTACGTACTGGGAATATGAATATAAGGAGTGTCATATTCCCTGTATCTCTATCTCTGCACTGCTTCTGCTCCTGGATTGGTCCTAATGGGAGTGTACATGAAAAGCAGTAGACCAGTGATGAAAAATCCAGGGCTATAAGGCATCACATTCATGGTTTCTAGTGTCCCCCCCTCAATCCCACACTATTGACACCCCTGCCCAGGAACATTTTTCCTGATAACATAAGATGAGTGAATCTGTTCTCTAAACTTATAGCAGCCTACAATTTACACACAGTAGATTTAATTGTTTAGTGAATTGTGTATTACACTGTGTGCAGAGATCTGCAGCCAAGAAGAGAGCTCAGTCCAAGTTATTCGTGTGATGTGCCCCCACCACATGCACTCTTTGTTCTGGGCTGCCTAAATTCATTTTGTTCAGAGAGTTCTGGCTGCCTGATTGACTACTTTTTAGAAATCTCTGCAGTTATAAGCCAATCTAATTTATCTCTCTTGTAGCGTGCTGGCGACAGACATAGTAAGCATCTCCTTTGCAAGCTGTACTAGGAGCGCATATGAAAGGGAAAACATCTATCTCCTCTCCCTCTCTGCCTTATTTTAGACCTCCCCGAGTTTCCTTGCCTCTCTATAGTCCTGCTCGCCTCTCTATATTTTGTTATGAATCTGATTTTATTTAATTTTTTTTTTTCAAGCCCTCTCTCCCTCCCTCTGTCCACCCCCACTCCGTCCATGGCCTCACTGGTTCAGGGCGTGCATACGCGTTCTGAGCTGCTTAAATTATCCAATCAATGCTTCTCTATGTCCCTGGATTTCAGGTATATTAAAACTTTAGTTTACAGAATTTTAAACAGTAAAGACAAAACTTATTAACTAGTACCCAATAAGGAATAAAACAGAAAAATAAAGCGTTGCAGTAACCTTTTACGCTACCACATAGTCTTCTCTGTCTGCAGAACCCATATATAGAATTGCATGGTGTTTGGGTAGACTTGGCCTAATCAGAAGACCATTTTTGGTTTAGCACATAAAAAGGTAATAACATAGGCCAATCTGTCTCTATTCAGCTTGGTAGTTCCTCTAAATTCAGCCTGTTCAAGGAAGGACTGTGCATGTCTCATATCCCTGACACTCAATATAATTTCATATCAAGTTATCTAGATAACCTTTGGTCCTTTCAGCAGTACCCTATTTAAAATAAACAGGTTCAGATCATTCTTCACATTTTAAAACCCTAAATTTACATACACCTGCACGTTCATTCACAGTAAATAAAATGTGTGTTTTCACTGCCTGAATGCTATCATACAGAGTTTTTATTCTGTTGATCACTGCAAACAGTAATACTCTCAAAATAACTGATATTCTGTTTGTTTGTTTTTACTTTGGTTTGATTTAGTCTCACTCAGAACTTAGGAAAGAGAACATAATGGAAATTGCAGAGAAATTTGATGGTAAGTGAATAATAGCAAGTTCACAAATTATATTTTATTTTACTGAGCATATTTAAGTCCTGTAGACACAAAAGAATCTAAGCAACGTTGCTTAACATTTGGCACTGATTGCATCTAGACTTCCTATTGTATGTCTCTCTGCGGATTGAGCTTAATAGTTTTGGGTACATAGTCGTTCACAACTGCACAACTACAGCACCAAATGTTAGAAAAAAAGATATGTATTGATGCAGTATGGTTCACATTTCTATACACCCAGTCTGCTTCCAACAGTGTAATAATGACATTCTCTAACCTACTTAGAGAGATAAAAGATGAGTGCTTTCTATGTCTTATGATAAATTTATTTCTAAAGATATACATTGATCAACATAAAAACCACTGACAGTTGAAGTGAATAACATTGATGAGATTGTTACACTGGCACCTGTCGAGCGGGGATATATTCGACAGCAAGTGAACAGACAGTTTTTGAATTTCATGTGTTGGGAGCAGGAAAAATGGGCAAGTGAAAAGATCTGAGCCAAACAGTGATGGCTAGACAACTGGATCAGATCTACAAAATGGCAAGTCTTGTGGGGTGTTCTTGTTATACAGTGGTTAGTACTGTAATATTTGTAATACTAGAGTACCTACCAAAAGCGGTGCAAGGAAGGACCAGCTTCACGGTCGTGGGCGCCCAAGGCTCATTAATGCATGTAAAGAACAGTAATACCCTTAAGGTAATGTGTTCAGGAGCAGATTCACTTTGTGTATGACTTCGTTGGTATGGTAGAATAAGAAATCTGAAACACTGGATGGTAACTTCACCAGAATGTATGGTGTGTATACCTTTAAATCTGCTATAGGCAGATTCTTTTTGGTACACACCAAATAATCTGCTTAATGCAAAGCAGTATCTAAGTACAAAATAACCATATGAGAACCGGTTACCTGTTGGGTATAAAGTTTACACACTATTTGGAATGGTGTGTGTATCGCTTTAAATAGTCCGTTGGAAAACTAAACAGTGCACAAAACCGTATTGACTGTTAATAAGGAGATATATAGAACTCCATGATGACTGTATTTAGTATAATAAAATCACTTAGAAATAGACAAAAAATATAAATGAAAGTAAAAAACCACTGATAAGAAAAATATTTAAAAAAGATAATGTAGAAATTTATTCATAATATAAAAATCATAAAAGAATAATCCAAAATTGGAATGGAAATACAAATACAAAAAATAGGAGCCAGGAACGGTTAGCAAGTCTTTAGCCAATGCAGATTCAGTACAAATAGCTTCATACACACTGTAACTGTTGAGGATTACAGTGGATACTGTTGTATCAAAACGAAGAGAAATTACTTGTGATTTTATTATACTAAATACAGTCATCATGGAGTTCTATATATCTCCTTATTAACAGTCAATACTGTTTTGTGCACTGTTTAGTTTTCCAACGGACTATTTAAAGCGATACACACACCATTCCAAATAGTGTGTAAACTTTATACCCAACAGGTAACCGGTTCTCATATGGTTATTTTGTACTTAGATACTGCTTTGCATTAAGCAGATTATTTGGTGTGTACCAAAAAGAATCTGCCTATAGCAGATTTAAAGGTATACACACCATACATTCTGGTGAAGTTACCATCCAGTGTTTCAGATTTCTTATTCTACCATACCAACGAAGTCATACACAAAGTGAATCTGCTCCTGAACACATTACCTTAAGGGTATTACTGTTCTTTATATTTCCAGACAGGTTTTTGGGTGTATTCCTGTCTTTGTTCAGTTTCGAGCCATTCACTCTAAGTCAGACTCCCTCACCTTTCTGTGTTGCACTAAGCATACCAGTTTCTATTTATTCATTAATGCATGTGCTAAGCAAAGGCTAGCCAGTCAGACCCGAACACACGGAAGAGCTACTGTAGCTTAAATTGTTCAAAAACTTAATGCTGGTTATGATAGGTGTCAGAACACACAGTACATCACACTTTGCTGCGTAGCTACAGGTCAGTCAGAGTGCCCGTGATAATCTTGGTTCCTGGCATTAAAGTAGATGTACCACCTACTGTATCTAGAATTTGTTGCATACACCCCTTCATGGCAAGGGTGGTCCCTGATGGCAATGGCCTTTTTCAGAAGGAGAATGCACCCTGTCACATTGCAAGAAATGTTTAGGAATGGTTTAAGGCACATGACAGAGTTCAAGAGTTGCTTTGAAGTCCAAATTCCCGATTGAGCATCTGTAGGATGTGCTAGAACAACAAATCTGATCCATGGAGGCCCCAACTTGCAGGATTTAAAGGAACACTCCACACACCATTACAACTTCATCAAATTAAGGGTCATGGTACCAGGAGGTCCCTGGCACTTGCTCACCTTAAGGGGTTAAATCGTTCAATGCAACACTGTACCTCATGGGTTTCACTGTGGTTCTTCGGGTAACCCTAAACTACAAGTATACTTCTAAAAATGTTCTAAACCTGTTTCATGTTTATTATTTTGTATTATTAATTATGTTTAGTATGCAAGTGCTAAGATCCACCTTGAAAAATATGTTAAAGTTTTAGACCTACAGATCTTCAATTTCTCTTAAACATTAAGAGAATAAGGTACTCTTGTGTTCATAAACCTTAGGTACACCTTAAGAGCACAATGTGTTTGTACATACCCAGTTGGTTTGAAATGTAATCATTTTCTTTCCATTAGGAGTCCAATGGAACAAGCCAGAACCTCTATTCAGAACTTTCATGTCCGAAAGATTCCCTCTTAGTAGCATGTTTCAGCATTGTTGTTACTATAATGTTGAATTAAGCACTGGTAATAACTCTTATATCAAGAGTTGGTCGGGAGAAGAGAAAACAGCATATGATCCAGGTTGTACATCATACAAACAGTTTGACATATATATAAATGTAAATGTATATACTAGAATGTTTGAATTAATACTGATAATCCAAACCACTCTTCTCAGTCCAACCCATCGGCTCACAGTTTCCATGTGTATGTGCAGATCTCTCTAAATGCTATTGATAATGTTTGTGTATATTTTAAAGCACACTGTTGTCATTGCATTGAATGAAGGGTTGGCACAACTCTTGCCATGACCACATTATTTTTTATAAATTCTTTATTTTTGTTGTGCAAGTGGTTACATATAGACTTACGAATACCACAACAGAAGTAGCAAGCGATTCATGTTACAGGTTACATATAGTTTTGACATGGTATATGAAGTAACTGCACAATTTTTAAAAGTAAATCAAGCTGAACAATAAACAGAATGGTCAATAGTTCAATATGGAGTCATGTAACAGTGGTCTGGTTATTTTAACTGGCTGTATTATAAGGCATATTTAATGACAGGTCATATTACATATAAGATAGCTATGTCACAACAGCTGTTGCCAGTGTTTCGATAGAAGTATAAAGGCAATTGTTTGGCATGAATAACTGTGCATATTTTAAATTAATGAAGAGTAAACATATGAAGACAGGAGGAGCACCATTCTGTGAGATTGAACGAGGAGAGAGTAAGAGAATAGAGCTATATGAGATAACAAGAAGAATATTCCACTGGGTAGGTAGAGTAAATTTTTGTAGTCAAAGCAAAGAAAGACATATCAGGGCTGCAGCTAACGTGGTGCTTATGCAATCAGTGAGATAACTGCTAGAGTACTGGAGAGTCTTGTGGACCCCTCAGCCGACGCCAAGAGAGCCCCATCTGTCCACTTTGTCAGCTATTCCCAGGAGGCTCCCCCATCCACTCCAGACAGCCAACCAGTCCTGTGGTATGTGTCTTTCTGTGATAGCTGGGGGTCGATGTTTTGGTATCTTTGCTTCTCTGGTCATGTGGCTTGGAGTATATGCCTCCCTATGAGGCTGGTTGTACTGCGGGTGGAGGGGTTCGCTTTGCCATAAGTTATGTGAGTTACGCTGGGCAGGAAGGTCAGTGCGGCTGGTGATGGTTGGCTGCCGCGATGGTTTCACGCGCCTCCTCCTGGACCCCTTGGGGAGATGTGGGGAGCGTGGAGGCTTGCGACTTCTGCGCACGGGATGGCTCAGGGGGGCTGCGGCTGGGGCAGCAAGAGCGTGGGTAGGTCTCCCATCCTTGAGTTTTGCCCAAAAACGCTCACAGACATCGTGAAATGCCATGAGGAACCTGTCTACATGCGTGCGCATCTGCAGAGAGATGTCTGTTTCTGCAAGCCTCGGCGGAGCAGCCATTTGATTGCCAGTTGTTAGATTGCTCAAAAAAATCTTTTCTATGTTCTTTACAGCGTTTCTCATAAATCTTACCACACATTCTCTCTTGCCACTACTAATTTGTTAAAGGACCACTATAGTGCCAGGAAAACATACTCGTTTTCCTGGCACTATAGTGCCCTGAGGGTGCCCCCACCCTCAGGGACCCCCTCCCGCCCGGCTCTGGAAGGGGGAAACTGCTATAATTATGAAAAAATGGGTTAACCCTAGAGGGACCTGGCACCCAGACCACTTCATTAAGCTGAAGTGGTCTGGGTGCCTAGAGTGGTCCTTTAAGTAAGCTTCCACATCAAGATGGTCCATAGCAGCCTTATACACTTTGGCTGCACTAGGTAAATTGTATATATATTGTTTTGGCACTGCAGTGACCACACTCCCTTTTCTTTGTTGTTTGGTACATCATAGTCCTTTGCTTTAAACAATTTCTGATTTATTTATTTATTTATTTATTCCATTTAGGGAAAATAGAATGTTCGCCTTTATTGCACAGTCAACCAAAACATCCAAGGTATGTTGATTGAATTGTACATTCTTTATTATCATTTTAAATGTGTGTCCTTATGAAAGCTGACCTTCAGTTTATTTTGAGAACCAGCAAAACTAATTACAAAGTCCTTTATAAAAACTTAAATACTTACTGTCAATTGCTGGAATGAGTTGTTTCTATAATGGGATCAAATTATTGGTAGACTTACAGAACTAGATTGTCTTGATTTTAAACCTGTATTAAATACCACAGTTTAGGGTAGAATTATTGAAAGAGGAACATTTGGAGATTGAAAACTCCTAACTTAAGTATAGCCAAAATGGATCAGATGTTAGCAGGAAATTATAATCCAACAAAAGCTGGAGAACCAAGGTGGGGAACTACAAATATACTGTTGAAATGATTTGTCATTTTGAAAATGGGGCATAGTGAATTATGTTTACATATTTATGATCCATATTTCACCTCTCAATCACACTAAACCTACATTTGTGTCATGTTCCCAATATTTTCCACTAAATGTTGTAACATTGATAAAAAAAATCTATTTCTTTATGGGTCTTGCTTTTTGTATAAGGTATTGTCATGTCAAAACAGGAAAAAACCTTCAGTAAAACATTTGCCACAAAGTGACTGATGTATCTTAAAATTGCCTAGAATTTTATTGTTTGCTATAGCATTAAGATGGTCCATCCCCTAGACGAAGAAGCTTAACCCAAAACATGAAAACAACTGATAGCCATTATTTATCCTCAGACACGTTATACTTCAGTGTACAGTTAGGCATTCTTTTGATATTTGCCAAAGCCTGAGTCATACATTGAATGATGAATCACATTTCACCACACCAGACAATGCATTTCCATTGCAGATCTTTTTACTGTCAATGGTTGCTTTTTGGGATTATATTACTGTGTTCTTCATTCTACATACGTATTAGCATTGAGCATGGCTTAAACAAATGTATCCAATGCAAGCATGTCAAACTCAAAGGCTACCACAGGCCAAATAAACAAGGTTTAAAGGGATACTATAGTCACCTGAACAACTCTAGCTTAATGAAGCAGTTTTGGTGTATAGACCATGCCCCTGCAGCCTCACTGCTCAATCCTCTGCCATTTAGGAGTTAAATCCCTTTGTTTATGAACCCTAGTCACACCTCCCTGCATGTGACTTGCACAGCCTTCCATAAACACTTCCTGTAAAGAGAGCCCTATTTAGGCTTTCTTTATTGCAAGTTCTATTTAATTAAGATTTTCGTATCCCTTGCTATGTTAAAAGCTTGCTAGACCCTGCAAGAGCCTCCTGTATGTGATTAAAGTTCAATTTAGAGATTGAGATACAATTATTTACGGTAAATTACATCTGTTTGAAAGTGAAACCAGTTTTCTTTTTCATGCAGGCTCTGTTAATCATAGCCAGGGGAGGTGTGGCTAGGGCTGCATAAACAGAAACAAAGTTATTTAACTCCTAAATGACAGTGAATTGAGCAGTGAAATTGCAGGGGAATGATCTATAGACTAAAACTGCTTTATTTAGCTAAAGTAATTTAGGTGACTATAGTGTTCCTTTAAGTTAATATGGGCCGCAAAAAAAAACAAAAAAAACTTCAGTTTTCATAGAAATGTAGGTTTATTTAGAAAAGTACAGTATAACTGACACTGGACAGTGTCACGCTCGTAGGGTTTAAAAGTAAACAAAAAAGCAAACTTATTTTAAGTTTCGTAATGGGACTGAAATGGTGAATGTATGCTGTTGCGCAACTATAAAACACAAATTACATTATCTTGCTGATTTTGAAACACAAAGTAAAGAAACAATCAATACAAAATTGCAGGGCGCCACAGACACCAATATTTACCAGCTTTGTATGGAATATCTCAAAACAAGAACAAATATGTTAAATATTTGCACAAGATATAAGTGTGCAGTTATCAATAATAATAAGCCTGAGTAGCTTGGAACCCTTAAAGGGACACTGTAGTCACTATAACCATTTCATCTCTGTGAATTGGTTATAGTGCCTGGAGTGCCCTGGCACTGTCCCTCCATTCAGTGTTTTACCATGTTCGTGCAGTATGCCACAAAATAAGAGTCCCTGGCCACCCACAGTCTGGCCCCTTCTGTATGTGTAGCTAAGGCAGAGATTACACACTTCCTTGTTGTCATACCCATTCATACCGTCAGTTGGAGCTTTGACAGGCTAAAAGCAGTCAGCTGACACTCTCAGCCCATTGCTGCACATGCTAATACTTCCTTATTAGCCAAAGCAGCACAGAGGGGATGGACTGCCTGGGGCTCTTGTTTAGCATTAGAACATTAAAAAATGTTTAATGCTAAAAGAAATGATGGTACCGGGGACTCCAGACACTATAACCAGATTAATGAGATGAAGCAGATATAGTGCCTACGGTGTCCCTTTAAGGCTAGCAGCTTTTTCACAGCACAGAATTCATAATACACAGAGCACAGTGCAAGTGTTCAAGTGCAGATCAGATAAAGTAAAGGGCATTATAAGGTGCTCCAAATAACTGCTCAAAAAACAGATGACACCCACTTTCCTTTACAGTACAAAACAACATAGCACAGAATTAGAGTGAAAATAAATATAAAGTGCATAAATCGTTCAAAAAGTGCTTCAAACACTGCTCACCCAAGGTCTCAGGGTTCTCGCAGCAAGGCTCAACGTGTTTCGTCGGTCTTCGGACTTCCTCAGAAGCTTCTATCTTCTTCCCCGGTCTTCTTCCTTTTAAATCCGCTGGTGCGCGCGTCTTGTCAGGTGACCGCATGCGTGAACCACGTCGAACATAACGCCATAAGTAATAACGCCAGAAACGGCTGCTTTGCGCATGCGCGGCAATCACAGTGCAGCCCTGGAGGAGTCTTGAAGGCGAGCATCCGAGGTGGGAGTACGGACAGAAGATAGACGTAAGTCTTCAGCAGAGCATAAGGGCCTGCTCCCATGCTTTATATGTGGGAGCAGAATTATGTAGAGATTTGAAAGCAAGAACCAAAATTTTTTATTGAGCCCTATATCTTACAGGAAGCCAATGTAATGACTGACGGAGGGGTGAAGCGTGGGAGGTGCGGGCAGACAGGAAGATGAGCCTCGCCGCCGCATTCATTATGGACTGTAACGGTGCAAGTTGGGAGCACATAAGACCACTGAGAAGCGGATTACAGTAGTCAAGACGAGAAAGGACAATAGAATGGACCAGCACCTTAGACACATGTGGCGTTAAGTAGGGTCGAATGCACGCAATGTTTTTGAGATGGAAAAGACAGGATTTGTCGATAGACTGAACATGGGGCGTGAAGGAGAGGTCGGAGTCAAAGAGAAAACCTAGGCAGCGAGCCTGCGTGTTGAAGCTGATGGTAGCACTGTTGACTTGGAGGGAGACAGACACAGGAGTAGCAACACTTGAGGGAAGAAATACTAGAATTTCAGTTTTGGTCAAGTTGAGTTTAAGGAAGTGAGCAGCCATCTAGTTAGCAATAGCAAAGGGGCAGTCAGAGACACTAGTCAAGAGGGACAGGGAGAGATCAGGAGTGGAGAGATAGATTTGAATACACCCTGTTCCAAATTATTACGCATATGATATTTTTCTCATTTACCTAAATAATTGATGTAAATAACAGTCAGCATAATTCTCATGTTATCAACTATTAAGAGTACAATTCAAATTTTATTGAACAAACCTCCTAATGATAACTGTATTTTTTTAAACATAAAAAACTTACAATGCACTGTTCCAAATTATTATGCACAGTAAGTTTCAAAACACTTTATAGGTTGTAAAGAACTGAAAATTGTCATTTGTTGTGTTTGCAGCATGTTTACTGAAATCAAAAGCTATTTCAATCAAACTTATAACAATATTTTTTTAACAGTTCACATTACATTTTAACGTAGGACCCCTTATTTGATAGCAGGTTCACAAGTCTTGCATCCATTGAACCTGTGAGTTTTTGGACAGTTTCTGCTTGAATTTGTTTGCAAGATGTCAGAATAGCCTCCCAGAGCTGCTGTTTGGATGTAAACTGCCTCCCACCCTCATAGATCTTTTGCTTGAGGATGCTCCAAAGGTTCTCAATAGTATTGAGGTCAGGGGAGGATGGAGGCCACACCATGACTTTCTCTCCTTTTATCCTCATAGCAGCTATTGATGCATGAAGATGATTTTATTACGGAAAGCATAGTTCTTCCTTCTGTACCAGGGAAGAAAGTGGTCAGTCAGGAACTCCACATACTTTGCATAGGTCATCTTTACACCTTCGGGGAACCTAAAGGGGCCGACCAGCTCTCTTCCCATGATTCCGGCCCAAAACACCACTCCACCACCGCCTTGCTGACATCGCAGCCTTGTTGGAACAGGGTGGCCGTCCACCAACCATCCACTACTCCATCCATCTGGACCATCCAGGTTTGCACGGCACTCATCAGTGAACAGGACTGTTTGAAAATTAGTCTTCATGTATTTTTCTGCCCAATGCAGCCGTTTCTGCTTGTGAGCATTGGTTAGTGGTGGCCGAATAGAAGGTTTATGCACAGTTGCAAGACTCTGGAGGACTCTACACCTTTATGTCCGTGGGACTCGAGAGGCACCAGCAGCTTCAAATATCTGTTTTCTGCCATGTAATGGTATTTTATCAGCTCTTGATCTGATGCATGGATCTGGCAGAAATCTTCCTCAATGTGCCTTTATCTGCACAAACCCATCGGTGCTCTGAATCAGCCACAAATCTCTTAATAGTGCGATGATCATGCTTAAGTTTTCGTGAAATATCTAATGTTTTCATACCTCGTCCAAGGCATTGAACTATTTCACTCTTTTCAGCAGCAGAGAGATAATTTTTCTTCCCCATATTGTATGAAAATGGTGCTATGCTTAATAATGTGGAACACCCTCCTTTAGTAGTTTTTCCTTAAATTGGGCTCACCTGGCAATCTAATTATCACAGGTGTCCGAGATTGTTTTCAGTTATCAAAAGAGCCCTGAGACACAATGCCATCCATGAGTTAAACTGAAAACCAAAATATTTAATCTTTGTGACACTTAAATAGAATTTGCATAATAATTTGGAATAGGGTGTAATAATGAATATGTTAAAACGCAGGTCCTATAACAACATAAAGTAGTAGTAAAACATTAGAGGCAGTCTACATAAAAACACGAATGTGTATAGAATAGTAGTTATATTTCCATAATTTAGAAATCCCATACTTTAAAGTAGAAATTAACATATAATACATCTTTATAAGTTATTCAATATAAATTGAACAAGTTCAGTGTATAAAATAAATATTCAATAGCAAACAATGAATTCATTTTGAGCAGTTATTTGGAGCACCTTACACTGACCTTTACTTTATCTGATCTGCACTTTAACACTTGCACTGTGCTCTGCATATTATGAATTCTGTGCTGTGAAAAAGCTGCTAGCCTTAAAGGTTCCAGGCCTACTCAGGCTTATTATTGATAACTGCACACTTATATTTTGTGCCAATATTTAACATATTTGTTTTAATTTTATATTTGTCTTCAATAAAAAAATTTATTGGTTTTACTCATTATATCTATTTCTGTTTCTTCTTTATTGTTTTGAGATATTCCATACGAAGCTGGTATATATTAGTGTCTGTGGCTCTTTGCCATTTTGTATAGATTTTTTCTTTACTTTGCGTTTCTATGTTTACAAAGGTTGGGAGTGACCTTTAGACAGAGGCTTGCCTGCACTTAATTATTATCACTCACTCCACCCATCCACTTTTAGTTGTTCTTTTGTTCTTCACTTTAGCTGAGATCTTCAAACTTGATGATCTCAGCCAATCCAATGCTTTCCCAGAGGAAAGCATTGGGAGGCTATTGTGCATGTGTGGCAAAAAGCTGCACGGCCAATCAGCATCTCCATGGGGACCGTTCAGCGCCTCCATGCAGACTCAATCTAATACACTACCCCCAAATCCAATACATTGCCCCCTCCCTCAAATGAATACACTGACCCCTCCATCTAATACACTGCCCCCCATTCCCCAAATAAATGCAGTGCATGCTCCCTCAAATTAATATACTGCCCACTCCATCCTCCAATTTAATACACTGTCCCCCTGCCTCCCAAAATGAATACACTGATGTGGCGGACCGCTGATACCCCGACCTGGTGCCTCCGCCAATCGATGCTCCTAGTGCTCACCGAGGACTCCAAGCACTCCACCAGACACCATCAGCACAGTAGTCCCTGCGTCCAGCATTACAGCTTGGCTGGGAACTCGTCGTCCTCCACCCACCCTGGACACAAGACCAGGATCCAGCTTCCAGTGGGTGAACCTCTCCCACTCCAGAGAGTATAGCAAGAACAGCTCTTATAAGAGCTAGTGATTATAATCCCAGGGGAGTATAGTGATATAGCAATCCCCAGGGTAAATACAACCCGATGATGAAAGTCCTGAAGTGTTCGGGAGTTTGTGTCCGATTTTAGTTCCACGAGATTCATGCCCAAACACCACTGCCTACGTTCATGCAAACAAGATGGCTGCCACCTCGTGGTTGTCCACAGGATTTGTGGCCACCCAGACGAACATTTAGAACACTGTGGTGAGAAACTTTCCAAGTTGTTAATAGGTGTTAACAAGCTCCCAGGTGGTCCCTGGTTTGTGCGTTTGTTCAGTAGTCGAACGGGACAATGTTAAAATAGGAGGGGAATGCAAACTACGAACAGAATAGCCAAGAAGGCATGAACAAGGTCTTTTATGAGCCTTTGTGCATGGCCCATAGTCCTGAGGCAGGAGGCTGGCAAACAGGCCCCTCAAAGAACACGTGGCGAGATTACTGTCGCCACAACTGCCCTCCCCCCAATTTAATACGCTGCCCTGTCAGACCACTCTTATACACTGGCCCCTTCCCTGTATTAATTTGGGGAACAATTACACTCACAGATACACAAAACAAAAACTAAGGAATGTGGTGTACAGCAATTAAAATATAACCTTTATTAAAAATCACATTTAAAATATGTGTGGGATCAGTCTGATATGCAAATGGTATTTGTTCTCTTCGCAACAGCACCAGGGAGCAAAAACAGATTTGAGACTTACATTTATATAATCCCTCCCTTAAAGTAATACAGTGCCCCCTCCCTCACTCAAATAATTACACTGCCCACTCCCTCCCCCAATTTAATACACTGGTCCCCTCTCTCCTTTAAATTAATACACTGCAGCCCCTCCCCAATTTAACACACTACACAGGAAGGTCCCCTAAGCCCCTCTTCCCCTACCTTAAGATGAGCTGCCCCATCCTCCACTTCCAGCTCGGCTCTTCTCTGCTCAAGCAGGCCACATGCTCCTCTGGCACTGTGAGGAGGAGGGAAGGGGGAGTGGCTGGCCTACTCTGCAGACAGACACTCTGTGCTCTTGTGGTCGTGGGAAGGAAGACAAGGATCAGACAGAAAAGATCTTTCCTGTCTTGCGGCTGGTAGCAGCCACAGCACAAAGCAGCCCCAGGGCAGACGGGCCACAAATTTATTCATTATGGGCCCAAGTTTGACATGCTTGATCCACTGCACACAAGGAGTGTCATATAATGTACATTGAATAATATGCTATATATTTCTAGCACGAAGGTTCTCAAGGATATAGAAACCCAACAGAAAACGGACACCAGAAATGATACACTGATTCACCACGTTCTGCCCGTACATCAGAAAGAGTGTATTTCAGCTCTTGCCACCGCAACACATACTACAGAGAAAGTTGTATCTCGTAAGTGACAATTTCAAAAGCTCTGAAAGAATGTTAAAGGGACACTGCAGTCACCAAAACCATTAGAGCTTAATGTAGTGGATTTGGTGTCTGTAGCATGTCCCTGCTGACTGAGCACTGTAAAAACTCCCTCTTCAGAGAAAAGGCAGTGCTTACATTGGTACCTAGGAACACCTCTAGTGGCAGTCACTCAGACAACCACTTAAGGTGCTTACTAGTCCAGTGTGTGAAGAGATTGAATACTACATGTGAGGCATTACAAATGCCCCATGTTTAATGCGCTTTTCAGATCTTGAAAAATACAGAAATCATGGTGTATTCTTTTCAAAAACGAAATCCTAATTATATGTATGCATTATTTTAACTTGTATTTTAATACAGTACCCATATATACCATGCTTAAAAGCGATATATTTAATAACTGCAATTTAGCTCTATTATAAATGTTAGGTTTGCACTATGATAGACAGACTGTCGTCTTTATATCTAGGATAGTTGCCAAATCATAAGAAGAATGTTTTGCACTTATATTTTCCATATTGTGTCCTTATTATCATTGTGTCTGCTATTCTCTCAGGTCCTCCAGGGAGATCTCCTATTTCCAGAAGTACCTATTTTCAGAGTAGTTCCGCTCCTCAGAGGCAGAGCCGTCGTAGTGGGAGCAGTAGGGAGAAGAAAGGTGTGGCCTCACAGAAACAAGGAAGTGGAACAATTTCATTTCCTGCTGTGACTACATCAAAAGGACAATATAAAAATGATGATACATACTCTACAACTGCCAATAATTTTCGGTACTGAGTTTACATTTTTTTTATTTATAATTTGTATATATTATATGTAGGGAAACATTAGTATGCCAGAATGGGTGACTGATGTATTTTAAAAAGTAAGTACACCCTTGTTATTAAAGCAGTTAGTGCTTTAATAACAAGGGTGGCCAGGCAGTAGATCATCACTGTTGCAGATCTACATTTTAAGTGATGCTTTGCCTGCCTTATAGCTTGTGCTCTGTGTTCTACTTAGACACCTTATAAATTGTAAAGTGCACCCCTCATGACAAACATGCCTTCATGTCATTTTTAAAGACTACAATATCGCCTATACATTTTGTTAGCCAAATTGCTAGCAAATGAACATTTAAAATATATGTGATTTTTGATAAACATTTTTTTAACAGCCATAGTCTTTATTACTATTCTGTAAGCATAGCAGGAAACACTACAAAACATGAAGGACAGAAACATCTATGTATGCCTCTGGCCAAGGCTGGATTAACATAGGGGCTGATGGAGCTGCAGCTCTAGGCCCATGCACATGGAATAGGCCCATTGATTTAAAAAAAAAAAAACACCTTTTCTGTTTTTTTTTTATTTAATTTTTATTGAGTGATAATTCGGCATTATTCTAACTCCTAGTGACCGAATAATCTAAATTTTATTAAAGACAGGAGGCGAATATTTGCTTATCTTTCTTTACTGTAACTCCCAGCAGCAAAGAAACAGTTAACAGCAGTGTAAAAAAACTTTAACCAATCAGTATGCATTACAGTAATATAAACTGTCATCAGGCTCCTCCCAATTCCTTTTTCTTGATGTAGCCGAACAGTCGTAGAGTCAACCATGTAAACGTAGAACCATTAAAACGATGAACAGGTAACAGTGTAGGTATCCGGTAGGATGAAGGTAGTGTTCAACCCGCAGGTAGATTCGAGACAGAAGGCAAGTGATCTTCACACTAGGAGGAAGGAGAAACATCGTGAAAGTATGGTCTCTTTGGCAAGAGAAAAAGCCAAATTAAATGCAGTGAACTGACTTCCAATTTAAGTGCAAGCTCTAACCTATGATAATTAACTGTGTGTATGTAGAGTAAGTGACACACCTAGAATACAATAAACTAATGTACAATTGAAAGCAGGTTTAACAAATAATAATGAACTAATGAGTATAGGCTAGAGAGAGGAGAGGATGCTAGTCATTAGTTAGAACTGGAGATAGTACGAGATACTTACCTAGAAGGGTGGGTAAAGAAAATCCAGGGTGGGAAAATATTCGCCTCCTGTCTTTAATAAAATTTAGATTATTCGGTCACTACGAGTTAGAATAATCCCGAATTTTATGGCAAGACAGGAGGCTTCATATTTGCTATTTTAACGCAAAGATAGCATGGACAGAGAAACGTGTGGAGAATGTCTAAAATAAAAAGTACGGAAGGTGGATTCTCTAGACCAATCAGCGGAGGATAGAATCTCCGCTAAGGAACCTCCAGCTATGAGTGCAGAGGAGGTGGCTGCGCCTCTAAACGAGTGAGCTCCAAAAGAAGCATCAATGCCAGCCAGGGCATTGATGCCAGCCAGGGCATTGATGCTCGTGGTAGGGCACGAGACTGGTTTGTGAGGTCGTACATAAGATACCAGGAGGGGCCCAGTAGGTGCTCTGAGAGGGGTGGTGCGAGCGATATAGTGTCTTATACACCGGGCTACGCAGAGGAGGAGTTTCTCCGAGAAATAGGGGTAGCTCACAGTAGATGTGTTGGTCTTGGTGCGTCTAGTGATATGAAAGTGTACCCCTTCCGGTGAGAAATCGAGGGCATGAAAGTCGAAAGCCCTGATGTCGGAAACTCTTCGGGAAGGAGACCAAGCAAAGGAGGAGAGCTAATTTGGCTGACAATTGGCGTAGGGAGAGCGCCTCATTGTCCGGCCAAGCTTCTAAGAACGTGAGCATGTTGGCCACGTCCCAGAATTGATTATATTTGGGAGTCGGGGGTCTAGCGATGCGGATGCCCCGCAAGAGTCTACAGACAGAAGGGTGTTTGCCTACTGAAGAACTTTCGATAGGAACGTGCGCTGCAGAAATAGCAGACCGAAACACGTTAATGGTCCAGTAGGATTTACCCTGGTCGAACAGAGACGACAGGAAATTGATAATATTAATTATAGATGTTGAAAAGGGATCAAGGTTCCTTTCCAAGCACCAGCAACTCCATAGACGCCATGCAGAGATGTAAGAGCGTCTGGTTCCCGGGGCCCATGAATCCCAAAGGAGTCCCTGAGCAGTTGTCGAAAGGCCTGAGACATTCCAAGATCCCCTGAAACGGTCCAAGCCACTAGTTGGAGATGATCCTGGATTGCCAATGGGTGAAATTTGCCTGTCGGGTCTCTGAGGAGATCGCAGGCGTTGGGAAGCAGCAGGGGGAAGTCCACTGACATTTCCAGGAGGTAAGGATACCATGGTTGGGCCCGCCATAGCGGGGTCATTAGTGTTATCTTGACACCCAGAGTTTTGAGGTGCTGTAGTGTGCGTGGAATCATGGAGAATGGAGGGAACGCATATGCCCCGGACAACGGCCACGTCTGTAAGAAGGCATCGACTGCAAGGCACGCTGGGTCTGGCAACCAGCTGTAAAATGCGTCCGTCTGCCTGTTGAGGCGAGATGCAAAGAGGTCCAGGTTGAATGGCCCCCGGCATACCTGGAGGCGGTGAAATATCTGTGGATTTAGTTGTCAATCGCTGGAGTCCCTCCAATGTTGGGAGAACCAGTCTGCAACGAGGTTGTCTGATCCCGGTAGATATTCCGCTCGCAGGGAGATATTCCTGTCTAGGCAGAACTGATATAATTCTTTGGTCAGATCTGAGAGCATCTTCGATTTGGAACCTCCTAGATGATTCACGTAACGAACTGCTGACACGTTGTCCATCTTCAGCACCACGGAACAGTTGTAGACATCCTTGGCGAAACTGTGGATTTGAAGGAGCCTGCAATCAGTTCGAGGCAGTTGATATGAAGTGCTCGTTCCGAGTGGGACCAGAGTCCCCCTGTAGAGCTTTCCGATCAAGTTGCGCCCCATCCGAGCAGACTTGCATCCGATTCCAGGATGAAGTCTGGTTGGGATCCAAAAATGGCTCTTCCATTCCAAGCGTCCATATGGTGTAGCCACCAATGGAGTTCGAGCCGGACTTCGTCTGTGAGTGTGATCTGTTGGTCATAGGACGTCGACTGATGTAAGTATTGGGTCTTCAGGCGTTGCAATGCCCGGTAGTGCAGTGGGGCAGGGAATATAGCCTGTATTGAGGCGGAGAGCAAGCCGATGGTGCGAGCTAGATCTCGCAGGTGGAGGTGTGGTGATATCAGTAACCTCCGAATGTCTTTTTTTTATGGATTTGATTTTGGATGCCGGAAGTTGAAGGACTGCTTGAACAGAGTCTATCTGGAATCCCAGGAATTGTATCGTCTGGTATGGTGTTAGAGATGATTTCTGGTGATTGATCACGAAGCCAAGATTCTGCAATAGGGCGGAGGTCATGCTTGTATGAAGGTGGAGAGTTTCTTGGTCCTGTGCCATGAGGAGGATATCGTCCAGATAAATTATGGAGCGGATTCCTTGGGAGCGCAGTAAGGCCATTACTGGTTTCATTAGTTTGGTAAAGCACCAGGGTGCAGAAGATAGGCTGAAGGGGAGGCAGGTGAACTGCCATAGTGCTTGTTCCCAACGAAACTGAAGGAGGCAGCGGTGTGCTGGTGTTACCGGCACCGTGAGGTATGCATCCTTTAGATCGAAGCGGGAGAACCAATCTCCCTCGGAGAGTAGGTCTCTCAATAAATGGATCCCCTCCATTTTGAAGTGATGGTATGTGATGAACCTGTTCAGATCTCTCAGGTTGATGACAGGTAGTAGACCTCCTGATTTTTTCTTGACTAGAAACATGTTGCTTATGAAGAATTGTGGGCCAACAACTCTTTCGATCGCACCCTCAGTGAATAGATCGTCGAGTTCGCTCCGTAGAGTCGACTCGTCTAACAGTGACATTTTGATTGGGGTAGGAGGAGAATTTTGTATTGGTTCGTCTGAAAAGTCCAGGTGGAACCCGGACACCGTCTGAAGGATCCAAGGATCCTGAGTGAGTTGAGACCACTGTTGGGAAAAAAAGGTTAACCGGCCTGCAATAGGAATATGAGAATAAGGAAGGTCCATTACCTGTAGCAGTGCGACCGCGGAGGGAAGCGGATGTGCCACCTGATAAAGCCTCGTCTGCAATAATGAAGATTTGTATGAGCGGGTCCGCCACATCCATCAACTTGTCTTGAGTGGCTTTCAGACCCTGTTCTAGACCCTTACGGGGGTCTTTCCCCGACTTGGTTAGAAAGGTAACAAGGAAAGGGTCGAATTCAGGTGTATTGGCCACCTTTTCTGGGATAGTGGGGCGTGGGCATTCTGCCCTTAATTTGGCTCTCACCTCTTTTTCTAAAGGCCGACGGAGCCACATTCTACAGTATTTGGCAATGTGGTCCGGGGGTGTCCATTCGGCAGATCTAGGGTGCCTGATGCATCTGGGGTCAAATAAAGGGCGGCCAGAGGTGTCAAATAAGGTATCCTCTTTTAAGTTAGGGTTTTCAGAGGTGAGATCAGACTCCAATTGGAATTCCTCAAGAGGTATGAGGGGGGGTTCATTAATGGCAGAATCGGAAGGGTAAAGGTCTCGGAATGTCTTATGAGGTGGAGCCTCAGTATCCGAGTGTTCTGCGTAGTGTTCGTCTAATACTTGGAGATTATAATTAGAGGTTGAACCCTCAAATGCGTCAAAATCATGTTGGGAGGTGGTTTGCTTGGGTTTAGAATAGGGAACTTTAGGGTGTTTAGCAGTCGCTTTGCCTTTACCAGCGGTGGCGCTATCGCCCTTCCAAGGGCGTTTGCGAGGGGCTTCATCATGCTCTGAAGCGTGAGAATCCTCGGAGTCTGAGAGTTGGGTAATGGTCGCCGTAGGGGCTGGGACTGTCTGTTCGCGGAAAGCCGCTAAAGCTTTGGGTATAGATTCAGTAATGGCATTGAATAGCCAAGCCTTAAGTTCGGAAGAAACTGCTGGTTCTGGCACATCCGACATAATGTCAGTAACAGTGGGGTCACCACAAAAGAATTTAATTATTATATTTACAATATATATAAATTATTTTTTTTTATTATTATTATTTATTTATTTATTTTTTGTGCAGACAAACTAATTACATTGAGGCGGTGGACTTAGACTGCGTGTAAAAAGCAGGAGAACAATTATCCTGTAAAAGTGGAGTTCGTCCACAATTTATCAGTGGGGTTCACCCAGAGAGAGAAGTACAATATAGTGTCCAAGGTCCAATAACAGGTATGTACCTGTGTAATCATATAGGGATTACCCCGTATAGAGGCAGTAAAGGGGGTCACCCTTGAAGGAGAGGCTAGAGGGGGTCACCCTCAGAATAAAGGCTAGAGGGGGTCACCCTCAGACTCAAGCAAGGATTTTGTGCAAGCTTGTTGATAGTTATGCTGTAATCTGAAAGAAAAATGGAAATTTTGAGTATTGGGTATGTATCTTTAATTAAGGGTCTGGGGCTTTAAGAGGTAAAAATATACTTACCAAACGGCTGGGTCGCGTTCTGCAGTGAGAGCCGAAACGCAAGGGAACCGCCGCGCATAAGCCTACCACAAGATGGCGCTGAGAGGGAAGCCCGGGAAAAAACTCATAGAAATGGCCGCGGCATAAAAAAAAGGCGGGACGCGTCTCTATGGAGACGCCAGGGCAACACACAGTGTGTATGAGGAAACTGAGCGGCTAAGCGGACCGGCAAAATGCCGTGCGCTGCGGGGAAAGTGTCAGTGTTATGAGAATTTAAACTGACAGCACAATAAAATTAAAGAGTGAAGAAATGTGAGGTAATCTGAGTTTGTGGGCTGACTAGAGTGTCAGCCCATGTAACCTAAGTAAATAGAAGCAAAAAGCACAGAAACAGAAGAGAAAAACTGTATGAAAATATTAAAATAATATACAATATGTAATAGTCAGCTAAAATAGATAATTAATAGGAGTCAGGGCCGCCATCAGGGGGTGACAACCGTGACTGTTGTCACGGGCCCGGCGGCCCTGGGGGGCCCGGACTGCTCTGGCAGTCCTGGGCCCCACTTTCCCTTTCTGCACACATGGCGCATATCGCTATCTATGTGTGCAGCCGCGGGCCCCCTGTTACCGCAGAGGGGGCCCAGGCAGCACACAGCTTCTCCTCCTGTCTGCTCTCTTCTCATAACTCTCGCGAGACCCGCGGAGCGTTGCCATGGTAACCGGGTCTCGCGAGAGTTATGAGAAGAGAGGAGAAGCTGTGTGCTGCCTGGGCCCTCTCTGCGGTAACAGGGAGCCGGGGGCCCCCCCACCGGACCACCAGGGATGGAATCTCCCCCCTCCATGGACACAGGTAAGCAGGGAGGGGGGAGAAACATTTAATTAAATTAATAAAAAATTAATGTTAAAATGCCCCTTCCTCCCCCTCACCCCAGATCACACACACTAACAACACACACTGCATACACTAACACACACACTGCATACACTAACACAACACACACACTGCATACACTAACACACATACACTGCATACACTAACACAACACACACACTGCATACAATAACACACACATACACTGCATACACTAACACAACACACACACACATACATACCACACACATACACTGCATACACTAACACACACACACACACACATACACTACACACACATACACTGCATACACTAACACAACACACACTGCGCATACACTACTTTTACACACATACACTGCATACACTAACACAACACACACACTGCATACAATACTTACACACACTGCATACACTAACACACAACACACACACACACTGCATACAACCGCACACACATACACTGCATACACTAACACACACATACACTGCATACACTAACACAACACACACACTGCATACACTAACACACACACACACTGCATACACTAACACACACTGCATACACTAACACACACATACACTGCATTCACTAACACAACACACACTGCATAGAATAACACACACATACACTGCATTCACCAACACAACACACTGCATACACTAACACAACACACACTGCATACACTAACACAACACACACTGCATACAATAACACACATACACTGCATTCACTAACACAACACACACACTGCATACACTAACACACACACTGCATACAATAACACACACATACACTGCATTCACTAACACAACACACACTGCATACACTAACACAACACACACTGCATACAATAACACACACATACACTGCATTCACCAACACAACACACACTGCATACACTAACACAACACACACTGCATACAAAAACACACACATACACTGCATTCACCAACACAACACACACTGCATACACTAACACAACACACACTGCATACAATAACACACATACACTGCATTCACTAACACACACACACACTGCATACACTAACACAACACACACACTGCATACACTAACACACACACTGCATACAATAACACACACATACACTGCATTCACTAACACAACACACACTGCATACACTAACACAACACACTGCATACAATAACACACACATACACTGCATTCACTAACACAACACACACTGCATACACTAACACACACACTGCATACAATAACACAACACACACACTGCATACAATAACACACATACACTGCATTCACTAACACAACACACACACACTGCATACACTAACACAACACACACTGCATACACTAACACAAGACACACACACACTGCATACACTAACACACACACACACTGCATACACTAACACAACACACTGCATACACTAACACACACACTGCATACACTAACACACACACTGCATACACTAACGCAACACACACTGCATCCGCTACACTAACACACACTCTGCATCCGCTACACTAACACACACTCTGCATCCACTACACACTAACACACTCTCTGCATTCACTACACATTAACACTGCATTCACTACACTAACACACACTCTGCATCCGCTACATACTAACACACTCTCTGCATCCGCTACATACTAACACACTCTCTGCATTCACTACAAATTTACACACACTATGCATTCACTGCACTAACACACACACTACATTCATTACACTGATGCACTCTGCATTCACTACACACTAACATACACTCTGCATTCACTAAACTATGCACACACTCTGGATTCACTATACTGACACACACTCTGCATTCACTACACTAACGTACACTCTGCATTAACTGTACACACAGCATCCACTACACAAACATCCTGTATTCACAGTACACACACTACATCCACCACAAATTGAAACACTCTGCATTCACTATACACAGACACTGCGTCTAATACACACACTACATGCACTACAGACACTGCATCCACTAAACACATTTCATCTAGTACATACAAACACTACATCCACTACACAAACACACACTACATCCACTACTCAAAAACACTCTGCGTTCACTATACACACTGCATCCGCTACACCACACACTCTGTGTAACGGATCACCTGGCACCCGGACTGGGTACCTCCGTTGAAGGATGCTCCTAGCACTTCCTGAGGACTCCAAGCACTGCAGCAGACACCAAAACCACCGAACCGTAGGAGCATATGAATGCTCTCAAGCATATGAATGCTGTAGACAGTTGAATAGGAACCATACGAATAGGTTTACTCTCCTAGCAGTCAAACTGGAACAGCATACAATAAATCCTTCCCCCAATAATGAGGCGACACTTCACTTTGAGGGTTAAGCAGGAACTCCCTGTACTGTCACATACAGTCTCTTTTATTCCCAATCCACAAACATAGTACAGCCCACAGGGCGTTACCAAACAGCCAATCAATCCGTACAATACACCCAGACACTCCCACACAAAATCCTCCCCTCTGCAGGTGATATGATTACTGAACACAATGGGTAATCTCATTATCACCGGCAGAGGAATACAGTTTTTACACAATACTTCTAACTTCTAAAATATACATGTCACAAACATAAAACATACATTTTCATAATCAATCCATTCAGGGGAACAACATATTAAAAAATGGCACGAATCAGACCAGGGGTTCAAAAGTTAAGGGAAAGTCCTTTGTGACTAAATGAAGCATGGCTTTCTGGCCCAAACCAGTTTCAGAGTCTTCTATCCTGGAGAGTAATTCAATTATCTCCCAGGATAGACAAAAGACTCCATTAAGCACATGGTTGCAAAAAGACACAAAACACTTTAAAATACATAAAGTCACATTTACACATAACACACAGACATTTCACATATCCCCAGGTAGCTGGGATCTGAGTGCACATTATTAGATGAATGGCACTCAGATCACACAAATAAGCCTTTCTGCAGGGGAAATAAATGGTTTAACCTGCAGGGCCATAGTCCAAAGGGAGCAGGCGAGCAACCAGGCTTCTCCAGTTCACAGTGGCGAGGTTGGTTTCGCCACACTCTGCATTCATTGCACAAACAGTATCTAATACACACAAACACTACATCCATTACACACATTCTAATTCACTTCCACTA
>OW240914.1:232061083-232097665 GCA_933207985.1 Pelobates cultripes | reverse complement strand
GTGTGTGTGTGAAGGCGCTGTGTGTGTGAGGGTGCTGTTAGTGTGTGTGTAAGGGTGCTGTGTGTGTGAGGGTGCTGTTAGTGTGTGTGTGTGTAAGGGTGCTGTGTGTGTGAGGGTGCTGTTAGTGTGTATGTGTGATGGTGCTGTGTGTGTAAGGGTGCTATGTGTGTGAAGGTGCTGTTAGTGTGTGTAAGGGTGCTGTGTGTGAGGGTGCTGTGTGTGTGTGTGAGAAGGCGCTGTGTGTATGTGAAGGCACTGTGTGTGAGGGTGCTGTGTGTGTTGTATGTGTGTAGATGCTATGTGTGGGGGGTGATGTATGTGAGTGCTGTATGTTTGGTTGATTATGTGAGGGCCGTTTAGTAAATATCACCCCTCCGTTCCTACCTTATGCCTGGGAAGGGGGATCGTTTCTGCTGCTTCCATCCCTGGTGGTCCAGTGGAGAGTGAACTCTAGCCTGCGGGACTAGAGTTCACTCTCGCGAGATCTGAGTGTTGCCACGGCAATGCTTAGAATCCCACGAGAGGAACCCAGCGGAGCTACTGGAAAGAGCTCCCCGGGTTCTCTCCTGCCTCCCTCCCTGCATGTGGGTCGGTGGGAAGGGAGGATGAGAGCAGAGCTCGCGCACGGATAGCGCCGGCTCTGCATGAACCGACAGGGGAGATCCTAAGATCTCCCCCGCCGGTCTCAATATACATAGGCGTGCCGCGGGGATTAGGGTGTGCCCAGGCACACCCTGTGCGCACGCCTATGGTACAAATACACAACAGGGCAGCAAGGGTGACAGCCACCAAACAAGGTGGAAAAGTAGAGAGTGGAGTATGGCTCTTTAGGAGAGCAAGAGACAGATTTGGGTAAGTATAGATAAGTTACTCTGGGGGTCCATAAGCATTTCTGAACAGATGTGTTTTGAGGGACTTCTTAAATAATTGAAGACTAGGGGAGAGTCTTATGGGGGTAGACTGGCTGTTCCAAAAGAAGGGAGCCGTCCGTGTGAAATCTCTCAAGGGCGTGCAAAACTTTCTCCCTATATATATATATTACCAGTTGCCCAGTCCTCTTTGCTTACTTGCATGGCTGCTAGATCCCTTTGTTGCCTGACCTTCTCATTTATGAACCTGTACCCTGTGCGTCTGAACCGACCTTTCTACTACTTTAATCTTGTCTTTGCGTCACCCTTATTGGTGTCGTGCTTTGGTTTAGTGATTGCCTCTAACCGCATTCTGATCTACAGTCATGTCAAGACCTGACAACTATATATTCGTTTTTTTTTTTTTTTTAAATTCATCTGTAGAATTGATGTATTATATTATTAGGCAACACAGGAATTATATTTGATATGCAATCAACTTCCATGAACAGCATGAATTGTTACAATATGTTCCAATGATTTCTAACTGTAATAAATTAAACACATATTTCATGTATTAACTCATAACTACAAATATTAAAACTTATTTGCTTCTAACTTTTTGACTTAAGGCCCAGAACATCTATGTAGCTACCAAGAGATGCCTATTCCCTGTCGGTAAATGTCAAACATGTTTTTGTTTTACTCCTATATTTATGTCAAAACATTCCAATTTAAGAGTTCTATAATTAACTCTTACATTTTATGTGTGACTTTTCTGCAGCAGTCGGTCACAAAATTACATTTATAAATACTGACACAAAAGAAGATGATGACTCATTAGCTTTCATTCTAAAATGGTGGAACATTTGTAATTCTCTTGCAAAGAAATGAAGGAATATAGGGGCTTATGTATGAAATATTAATTGAGACAGGTGGAGATAGAAAGAATGTAAAAACACTACGGCACCATAATCACTTCATCAGAATTAAGTTTTTATAGTACTAGTGCTGGTTCACTTTTAGGGTATAAGCCATTGATGAACTGTTAAACTGCAAAGTTGTCTAACTCTGCCCCTGTCCTTTTGATTCTCTCTGCTTCTTGAAACAGGAAGTTTTGGACAGCTGATACTCTAAGCCAATCATTAGCTTCCCATCACAACACCACAAATCATAAGTATATTTCTCAAGTTTTTGTGAATAGCTTGCAAGAGGTAGCTATGAGAATTGATAATATGCAGTTAATCTTGGTTCTAGCATTAAAATAAAAAGTTGCTAAGAACAGTAAGGTATTGTCATGTATAAATAGGATGAAAATAGAATTTTGCCGCTTTATAAATCACTGGTAAGGTCACACCCTGAATATGCTGTGCAATTTTGGGCACCTGTTCTAAAGAAGGATATTATGGCACTAGAAAATGTGCAGAGGTGGGCTACAAAATTAATAAAAAAAAAAAAAAAAAAATAAAGTATAGAGCATTTTAGTTATGAAGAGAAGTTAATAAAATTTAAATCACTTTAGTTTGGAAAAATGGCGCCTCAGAGGGGATATGGTAGCATTATACATGTATACTCGGAAGCATATATGCTACACATATTGTGGTCAATACCTCAGGTGAACATACGGTGAAAATAAACGAAATAAAAATTGTTGACATGTCAAAAACTATCTGAATTTCTTCTAGAAAACGTGGACTCATGCTTTGAAAAAGACGATAAAAAATATAAACAATTTCTCAATGAATTCTATGTATCATTAACGCTGTATATGTACTTCCTCTAGTGACTTAGAATATACTAAAAGAAGAAAGAAAGTTGCTTTGGGAGTACAGAACCATAATCCCTGAGGAAGTCCAGTGGATGAAACGTGTTGAATTATTACACTGGGGACTCACTTGCTGCTATCTCCACTTCACAGTGGATTATTTGCTGTTTTTACTTGGACCTTTGGAAGTGCAATTTTGTAATAAAATCTTTGTATTTTTATTCCATCTGCACTATCTTTTGGTTTCTTTATCTTTACAAGTGCTAAAGAAGATTTACTCCATATCACTCTGAAGATCACTTCTGATTAAGGATGATGGGCCTGATATTCACTTATATTTTGTGAGTTCAATATATACCTCTTGCGTGTTCATATAATTATACTTTAATTACTCTATGTGCGATTTATATATCTTTTTATAGATATTGTCTACCACGCTGTTATATTATCAGGTTGTATATTTCATTTACACCTTAGAAGTGATTATTTCACTCTTTTTGCATTCCTACTATTTTGGTGTTTGCTTCATTATTGTATTGGTGTTTTAGAGGGCACACTTCTTTTAGTAGGTTTGCTTATATATGTATTTTTAGTGGTTTGGTATATATTAGAATATACTAGAACTAGACATTTCAGGCCATCTAACTTGAGGAATGTCTTCATCACGTCTCACGTAACTGAAATATTTGGACTATTCCTGTAAAAAGATAATTTCAACCTTTGCTTCCTGACAGGCATTTGAATATCTTGTTTAATCATAAAATGAAGCTCATATAAAGCTGATTTTATTGACTGAATATTTCCCTTGAAATGTTCTCAGGTATATAGAAGTCTGGCATTAATGCATAATGTATTTAGAAATGGAACAAATAGAAAGGTAAAACTTTAATGCATCACCTTGGTGGATTGCACAAAAGCTTTTATTAACCTATTCTCAAATGAATAACTTTTCTTCAAAACCAGGCAATGTTGATGCTCAAAAGCAAATATTCTACTGCAGATGCCCTTTTAACTCTGGTTAAAAATGAGTCACTTAAAACTATTCTCAAGAGTCCTGTGGAAAAAAAAAGTGTGCAAGTGAAATTTGCATGTGGTTACATTGTATGGCATTATTTTAAGTAAAATCTGCAATTTTGTTCATGATATGCGAAAACTGACCATTTCTGTTGTATGACACTATTGTTTTCTTCCTCGGTTAAAAAACCCAGCATAAATTAATAATATATTTATGATCAGTTTAATGGAAAACTGTAAAATAGTATCAATTAAAATGAAATCATTCTTGGTATAGATCTAGTTTAAGGTATATCAGATGTCTGATATAGGGTTTAGTATACCTTCCCTTTGTCAAATGTTCACAATAATACATGACAACTAGAAATCAGCTCCTACCAAATGCATAGAAAGCTTAGTAAGAAAGTGGTAGACTCATTTTCCCATCAGTCTTTGTTATTACACCCTGTTCCAAATTATTATGCAAATGATATTTTTCTAATTTACCTAAATAATTGATGTAAAGAACAGTCAGCATAATTCTCATGTTATCAACTATTAAGAGTACAATTAAAATGTTATTAAAAAAAAAAAAACCTAACAGTATTTTTTTAAACATAATAAAAAAATAAAAAAATAAAATAAAAAAAAACTTACAATGCATTGTTCCAAATTATTACTCACAGTAAGTTTCAAAACACTTTATAGGTTGTAAAGAACTGAAAATTGTCATTTGTTGTGTTTGCAGCATATTTACTAAAATCAAAAGCTATTTCAATCAAACTTATAACATTTTAACAGGTCACGTTACATTTTAACATAGGACCCCTTATTGCAAAGCAGCTTCACAAGTCTTGCATCCATTGAACTTGTGAGTTTTTGGACAGTTTCTACTTGAATTTGTTTGTAAGATGTCAGAATAGCCTCCCAGAGCTGCTGTTTGGATGTAAACTGCCTCCCACCCTCACAGATCTTTTGCTTGAGGATGCTCCAAAGGTTCTCAATTGGATTGAGGTCAGGGGAGGATGGAGGCCACACCATGACTTTCTTTCCTTTTATCCCCATAGCAGTCATTGATGCAGAGGTATTCTTTGCAGCATGAGATGATTTTATTATGGAAAGCATAGTTCTTCCTTCTGTACCAGGGAAGAAAGTGGTCAGTCAGAAACTCCACATACTTTGCAGAGGTCATCTTTACACCTTCGGGGACCCTAAAGGGGGCGACCAGCTCTCTTCCCATGATTCCGACCCAAAACATGACTCCACCACCGCCTTGCTGACATCACAGCCTTGTTGGAACAGGGTGGCCATCCACCAACCATCCACTACTCCATCCATCTGGACTATCCAGGGTTGCATGGCACTCATCAGTGAACAGGACTGTAATGGTATTTTAGCAGCTGCTCTCTTGATCTGATGCATGGATCTGGCAGAAATCTTCCTCAATGTGCCTTTATCTGCACGAACCCATCTGTGCTCTGAATCAGCCACAAATCTCTTAATGTGATGATCACGCTTAAGTTTTTGTGAAATATCTAATGTTTTTATACCTTGTTCAAGGCATTAAACTATTTCACTCTTTTCGGCAGCAGAGAGATCCTTTTTCTTCCCCATATTGCATGAAAATGGTGCTCTGCTTAATAATGTGGAACACCCTCCTTTAGTAGTTTTTCCTTAAATTGGGCTCACCTGGCAATCTAATTATCGCAGGTGTCCGAGATTGTTTTCAGTGATCAAAAGAGCCCTGAGACACAATGCCATTCATGAGTTAAGTGAAAAACAAAATATTTAATATTTGTGACACTTAAATATCATTTGCATAATAATTTGGAACAGGGTGTAGAGAATTTCCCAGGATTAGTAGGACTTTTATGTGTGAGTGATACTTAGACTACTATTACCTGTAAAAACAGAAATCTGGTTTTAGATATACTTCTGTATTTGTTCATTATATTTACATACAGGGATTTTTTTTGAAAAATACATTTTAAAAAAATACCACCAGATTCCTAAGAAAGAACCATAATCAGTATATTTGTCTATTTTTCTATATGCTTGTCTCACTTAGTGTATGTGATAAACATGTCTTGTGCTTCTATGCAAACATTTTGGAATAAGTCTTCAACATACTGAACAATGTATTATCTCCAGAAAAATTTGCCTATTACTCTCTCTCTCTCTCTCTCTCTCTCTCTCTCTCTCTCTCTCTCTCTCTCTCTCTCTCTATATATATATATATATATATATATATATACATATACATACACACATATACACACACACACACACACACACACACACACACACACACACACACACACACACACACATATGTACATACATACATACATAAATACACACACACACACACACACACACACCAAAACCAGGGGGCTGCACTCACCTGAACATGCATAAATGGGGTGCTGCAGGCCCCTGGTTTCATATGTGTATATATACACACACACACAAATAATTGATTTTCTCTCCCCTCCTGGGTGGTATGTTTATTCCTCATTCTTGGGTCCTCTACCGGAGGCCTGGGAGTCTAAGGGTTCTGTGCAGTATCTGAGCAGTTCCTAGAACTGCACTCTTCTGGACAGTGATCTCAGAAGTTCCACCTGGATTCTGTTGAAGCCATTCCCCAACTCAGGGCTCAGAGCCTTAAATGCTCCCATCACAACTGGGACCAAGGCCTTTATAGCAGTCCTGTGCTAATCATTGCCAACAGGTGAGCAACTATCTGGGTGATCCAGAACTCCTGGACTGGATTGCTCACCTGCTGTGCTGTATGTAAACTGTGGAATGGAGCACTCCCTTCACTCCAAATGCTCCATATTATATTACAAAATTGACTAAAACAGACAGACCTTCCTGGGGCTATTAATTTACATATTTCAATACTTTTGGAGAAATATACACTCCATCCATAACAATGCCTTGCACTTTGTCACAATAAGTGACATCATACACAATGACCTGTAAATAATGCATGGATCACCTGCAGGCAGTCTGGGGGAGCTAATCTTGAGCAGACTGGGATAGAGCAATACTCCTGAGCAGCTCCTGTCACCAATTTAAGTGCAGTAACTGAAATAACTGCCACTTAGGAGTGTAACAGACTAATTTCAGGCAGCCCTGGGACATGTATGTCCAATGTTGCACTTACAATAAAGCCCTAACACAATGCGCTACCATGTACATTAACTGCTACATTACCTAAGTAAACATTAATCCATACACTACCTTATCAATAAACATTAATACCTACACTACACCAACACTAATCATTAACCCCTATATTACCATAACACTATCCTCACATAAAATATATAAATATAAAATATATATAATAAGGAAGTGTATGTTATAAACCTAATAAGGAAGTGTATCTCATGGTTCGGTAGTTTTATGGTTTACTATGATGTTTTTTTAGAACCCCCTCCATTGCATTATTTTCCCATAATATATGGTTCACCTTTATGTATCCTCTCTACAAAGAGAGAGATTACCATTTGACGTAAATAATCTTTACCTCCAAAGCTTCCAGGTATTGTAACCGAGTAAACTTGCAGAAGCCAGACAGAGAGATGGATGCAGGTCTTCAGGAAGTAAAAGGTCTTTATTAACATACCAATCGGGTCTCAGATGAACTAACATTCCAAAACAGGTCTGAGGGGCAAACACATGGAGTACATGCTTTTTATAGAACTATAACGCCTCACATTAATAGCTCCACCCGCACATACCCTTAACCAATCGGTGGACAGGATTTGGATTTCCTTATATGGGCAGACCACATGGCTTATCCGAAACAAATGAGGAAGGAATGTGATTTCAGTTCCTGCATTCCTGCACATGCTCAGTACATTGATGACAGTATCTTAGCTACGTGTAACTAACTAACTGATGCAACATACACATATGCCAAGTGGAAATCTCGGTCTACTAAATTTTCATTTCACCGAAATTCCATCACATTCCTCCCCCTTTGATGTATCTGATACAAAATTATTCCAGATGCATCACCAATCGTAGTTTACCAACACCTCTCAAGTAGCCATGTGTCAGGATTACTGTTTGATCCAGCACGTAGAACTGTACAGCACGGATGACAAATAAGTAACGTATTACCGGTCCTTAGAATGGCCGGATTTAACGTACAAAGAATAGTCAAAAATACTAGCCGAGGTCAGGGAACACAGAAAGGGACACAGCGATGAGGAAAGCCAGAGTCAGGATACCAGAATATAGAGAAGTCAATAAACAAAGCCAAAGTAAAAAACCAGGTAGAAAACTATAAACAGGAACGCGCTCTCGGACAACCACAAGGGAAACCACGACAGGGCACTGAGCAGGCTGAGAACTGGGCCTAAATACCCCTCCTTTCTTTCTGATAGGCTGTAACCGGCCTTTGACCCCAAAGTCAGTTACCAGGTTTCATTTGCATAATTACTGCTCAGCATTAAACCTTCTGTGGATTAGGTTGCTGCTCGGCACAACTTTTCCTGTGTGGACAGTAAATGTAATTAACCACATTTCTATAAGCGGATGAATACGTGACACCATGGACCAGAACATACCTTGTAAGCATCATCACAAACTCCTTTAGCATTCCTCATCCTGAATATGTTCTCTTTGGGCTAGGGATTCATATCTAGAGACAGCCATTAGTGATGTCGCGAACACGAAATTTTCGGTTCGCAAACGGCGAACCGGGCGAACCGCCATAGACTTCAATAGGCAGGCGAATTTTAAAACTCACAGGGACTCTTTCTGGCCACAATAGTGATGGAAAAGTTGTTTCAAGGGGACTAACAACTGGACTGTGGCATGCCGGAGGGGGATCCATGGCAAAACTCCCATGGAAAATTACACAGTTGATGCAGAGTCTGGTCTTAATCCATAAAGGGCAGAAATCACCTAACATTCCTAAATCACAATGGATATGGATTGATACCTGATATATGACATATGACATATGACACAGAGCAGAATAGTGACTGTTCCTCCTACATAGGGTCACTTGGCAGATATGGATTGACACCTGTCCTCAGAGACCATGATACACACTGACACAGAGCAGAATAGAGACTGTTCTCCTACATAGGGTCACTTGGAAGATATGGATTGACACCTGTCCTCAGAGCCCCTGATACACACTGAAACAGAGCAGAATAGAGACTGTTCCTCCTACATAGGGTCACTTGGCAGATATGGATTGACACCTGTCCTCAGAGATCATGATACACACTGACACAGAGCAGAATAGAGACTGTTCCCCCTACATAGGGTCACTTGGCAGATATGGATTGAAACCTATCCTAAGGATCCCTGATACACACTGACACAGAGCAGAATAGGGAATAGTCACTAAATGCCAAACATTGTTATACAGGGGAATATTCAGTAAATAAGGATAAGGGTGGCCCTACTGTCCTCCCCCCCAGCCCCCCACCCCTGCACGGTGGGTGGGGGCCATAAATCTCAATGGGGGGGGACCTACTGTCCTCCCGCCCGCCCCCACCCGTGAGCTGTCCTCACTGATGTCATTGAAGGTCTCTTCCTCCACCCAGCCACGTACAACACCAAGGGTCCCCGAAAGGTGACAACAAGCCCCTGGGACGCCTGCTGTGTTTGGTCTTCCACCTCCTCAAAGCCACCTTCCTCCTCTGACTCCTCTTCTTCAGACTCCTCTCTCTGCGTTGCCTCTCTCTGCGTTGCCTCTCTCTGCGTTATTATAAGGTGTGTTAAGTAGTATTATTCCTATCAGTTTAATCCCTGTTACGTCCCCTATCAGGGGACGTGTATATGGCATCGATTTTAGGAACCGGGAGATGGAAAAAGATGCTTAGTCGGTCCTCCTACTTCAAATTTGGGGCACTGCGCGTGCAATCTAATGTGCCACCAGATAGGAGTGGTGTGTTAAGTAGTACTATTCTTATCAGTTTAATCCCTGTTATGTCCCCTATCCGTTGATGTGGAGCAAGACGCAGCAGCAGAAGAGGACTCAGCCAAGGAGGTTATGGAAGAGGATGGAGTAGGAGGAGTAGAGGAGGTGGCAGCAGGCCTGCCTGCAAGTCGTGGCAGTGTCACCAACTCCTCTGCAGAGCCACGCATTCCATGCTTGGCAGCCGTCAGCAGGTTTACCCAATGTGCAGTGTAGGGGTGGCCTGCCTCTGCCTGTCATTTTTTTTTCGATTAGTGGTACTATGCGTGCAAGCTACTGTGACACCAGATGAGTGGCACTGTGAACTGGCAGAGGTTGGCAGAGTACACGCTGTAGTGCTGACACACCCGCTTGAAGACAACTAACTGCTCTTCAATCTATAACAGTGAAAAAAGTTTTTTGGTTTTTAAATGCAAGCTATTGTGACACCAGTGAGTGAGTGAGTGGTGGCACTGGGCAAATGGGCACAGTATAGGCTGCGAGCCTGACACACAGACGCTTGCAGACAACTAACTGATATTCAATCTATAACAGTGAAAAAAGTTTTTGGGTTTTTAAATGCATGCTATTGTGACACCAGTGAGTGGTGGCACTGGGCACAGTATCCACTGTGAGCCTGACACACCCGCTTTGAGACAACTAACTGCTATTCAATCTATAACAGTGAAAAAAGATTTTTGGTTTTAAATGCAAGCTATTGTGACACCAGTGAGTGAGTGGTGGCACTGGGCACAATATCCACTGTGAGCCTGACACACCCGCTTTGAGACAACTAACTGCTATTCAATCTATAACAGTGAAAAAAGTTTTTTGTTTTTAAATGCAAGCTATTGTGACACCAGATATGAGTGGCACTGTAAACTGGCAGAGTACACGCTGTAGGGCTGACACACCCGCTTTAAGACAACTAACTGCTATTCAATCTATAACAGTGAAAAAAGTTTTTTGTTTTTAAATGCAAGCTGTTGTGACACCAGTGAGTGGTGGCACTGGGCACCGTATCCACTGTGAGCTTAACACACCCGCTTTAAGGACACTGACTGCTATTCAATCTATAACAGTGAAAAAAGTTTTTTGTTTTTAAATGCAAGCTATTGTGACACCAGTGAGTGAGTGGTGGCACTGGGCACAGTATCCACTGTGAGCCTGAAACACCCGCTTTGAGACAACTAACTGCTATTCAATCTATAACAGTGAAAAAAGTTTTTTGGTTTTTAAATGCACGCTATTGTGACACCAGTGAGTGAGTGGTGGCACTGGGCAAATGGGCACAGTATACGCTGCGAGCCTGACACACAGACACTTGCAGACAACTAACTGCTATTCAATCTATAACAGTGAAAAAAGTTTTTTGTTTTTAAATGCAAGCTATTGTGACACCAGTGAGTGAGTGGTGGCACTGGGCACAGTATCCACTGTGAGCCTGACACACCAGCTTTGAGACAACTAACTGCTATTCAATCTATTACAGTGAAAAAAGTTTTTTGTTTTTAAATGCAAGCTATTGTGACACCAGTGAGTGAGTGGTGGCACTGGGCACAGTATCCACTGTGAGCCTGACACAGAAGCTGGCAGACAACTAACTGCTATTCAATCTATTACAGTGAAAACATTTTTTTTTTTTTAAATGCAAGCTATTGTGACACCAGTGATTGAGTGGTGGAACTGGGCACAGTATCCACTGTGAGCCTGACACACCCGCTTTGAGACAACTAACTGCTATTCAATCTATAACAGTGAAAAAGTTTTTTGTTTTTAAATGCAAGCTATTGTGACACCAGTGAGTGAGTGGTGGCACTGGGCACAGTATCCACTGTGAGCCTGACACAGAAGCTGGCAGACAACTAACTGCTATTCAATCTATTACAGTGAAAAAATTTTTTTTTTAAATGCAAGCTATTGTGACACCAGTGATTGAGTGGTGGAACTGGGCACAGTATCCACTGTGAGCCTGACACACCCACTTTGAGACAACTAACTGCTATTCAATCTATAACAGTGAAACAAGTTTTTTGTTTTTAAATGCAAGCTATTATGACACCAGATATGAGTGGCACTGTGAACTGGCAGAGTACACGCTGTAGGGCTGACACACCCGCTTTGAGACAACTAACTGCTATTCAATCTATAACAGTGAAAAAAAAGTTTTGTTTTTAAATGCAAGCTATTGTGACACCAGTGAGTGAGTGATGGCACTGGGCACAGTATCCACTGTGAGCCTGACACACCCGCTTTAAGGACACTGACTGCTATTCAATCTATAACAGTGAAAAAAGTTTTTTGTTTTTAAATGCAAGCTATTGTGACACCAGTGAGTGAGTGGTGGCACTGGGCACAGTATCACTGTGAGCCACAACACAGAAGCTGGCAGACAACTAGCTTTGCTATTCAGTATTACAGTGAAAACATTTTTTTTTTTTTTTTAAATGCAAGCTATTGTGACACCAGTGATTGAGTGGTGGAACTGGGCACAGTACTCCATGACCTGAAGCACACCCGCTTTGAGACAACTAACTGCTATTCAATCTATAACAGTGAAAAAGTTTTTGTTTTTAAATGCAAGCTATTGTGACACCAGTGAGTGAGTGGTGGCACTGGGCACAGTATCCACTGTGAGCCTGACACAGAAGCTGGCAGACAACTAACTGCTATTCAATCTATTACAGTGAAAAAATTTTTTTTTTAAATGCAAGCTATTGTGACACCAGTGATTGAGTGGTGGAACTGGGCACAGTATCCACTGTGAGCCTGACACACCCACTTTGAGACAACTAACTGCTATTCAATCTATAACAGTGAAAAAAGTTTTTTGTTTTTAAATGCAAGCTATAGTGACACCAGTGAGTGAGTGGTGGCACTGGGCAAGTGGGCACAGTATATGTTGCGAGCCTGACACACAGACACTTGCAGACAACTAAGTGCTATTCAATCTATAACAGTGAAAAAAGTTTTTTGTTTTTAAATGCAAGCTATTATGACACCAGATATGAGTGGCACTGTAAACTGGCAGAGTACACGCTGTGAGCCTGACACACCCGCTTTGAGACAACTAACTGCTATTCAATCTATAACAGTGAAAAAAGTTTTTTGGTTTTTAAATGCAAGCTATTGTGACACCAGTGAGTGAGTGGTGGCACTGGGCACAGTATCCACTGTGAGCCTGACACACCCGCTTTGAGACAACTAACTGCTATTCAATCTATTACAGTGAAATTTTTTTTTTAAATGCAAGCTATTGTGACACCAGTGATTGAGTGGTGGCACTAAGGCACAGTATCCACTGTGAGCCTGACACACCCACTTTGAGCACAACTAACTGCTATTCAATCTATAACAGTGAAAAAGTTTTTTGTTTTAAATGCAGCTATTGACACCAGTGATTGAGTGGTGGCACTGGGCACAGTATCCACTGTGAGCCTGACACACCCGCTTTGAGACAACTAACTGCTATTCAATCTATAACAGTGAAAAAAGTTTTTAAATGCACGCTATTGTGACACCAGTGAGTGAGTGGTGGCACTGGGCAAGTGGGCACAGTATACGTTGCGAGCCTGACACACAGACGCTTGCAGACAGCTAACTGCTATTCAATCTATAACAGCGAAAAAAGTTTTTTGTTTTTAAATGCAAGCTATTGTGACACCAGTGAGTGAGTGGTGGCACTGGGCACAGTATCCACTGTGAGCCTGACACACCCGCTTTGAGACAACTAACTGCTATTCAATCTATAACAGTGAAAAAAGTTTTTTGTTTTTAAATGCAAGCTATTGTGACACCAGTGAGTGAGTGGTGGCACTGGGCAAGTGGGCACAGTATACGTTGCGAGCCTGACACACAGACACTTGCAGACAACTAACTGCTATTCAATCTATAACAGTGAAAAAAGTTTTTTGTTTTTAAATGCAAGCTATTGTGACACCAGATATGAGTGGCACTGTGAACTGGCAGAGTACACGTTGTAGGCCTGACACACCCGCTTGAGACAACTAACTGCTATTCAATCTATAACAGTGAAAAAAGTTTTTTGTTTTTAAATGCAAGCTATTGTGACACCAGTGAGTGAGTGGTGGCACTGGGCACAGTATCCACTGTGAGCCTGACACAGAAGCTGGCAGACAACTAACTGCTATTCAATCTATTACAGTGAAAAAATTTTTTTGTTTTTAAATGCAAGCTATTGTGACACCAGTGAGTGAGTGGTGGCACTGGGCACAGTATCCACTGTGAGCCTGACACACCCGCTTTGAGACAACTAACTGCTATTCAATCTATAACAGTGAAAAAAGTTTTTTTGTTTTTAAATGTAAGCTATTGTGACACCAGTGAGTGAGTGGTGGCACTGGGCACAGTATCCACTGTGAGCCTGACACAGAAGCTGGCAGACAACTAACTGCTATTCAATCTATTACAGTGAAAACATTATTTTTTTTAAATGCAAGCTATTGTGACACCAGTGATTGAGTGGTGGCACTGGGCACAGTATCCCCTGTGAGCCTGACACACCCACTTTGAGACAACTAACTGCTATTCAATCTATAACAGTGAAAAAAGTTTTTTGTTTTTAAATGCAAGCTATAGTGACACCAGTGAGTGAGTGGTGGCACTGGGCAAATGGGCACAGTATACTTGCGAGCCTGACACACAGACACTTGCAGACAACTAAGTGCTATTCAATCTATAACAGTGAAAAAAGTTTTTTGTTTTTAAATGCAAGCTATTATGACACCAGTGAGTGAGTGGTGGCACTGGGCACAGTATCCACTGTGAGCCTGACACAGAAGCTGGCAGACAACTAACTGCAATTACATTACACAGAAAAAAAAAAGCAGACTGATGTTCTAGCCCTAAAAAGGGCTTTTTGGGGTGCTGTCCTTACAGCAGAGATCAGATGAGTCCTTCAGGACTGCAGTGGACACTGTATACCCTTAACCTAGCTATGCATTTCCCTATCTAATCAACAGCAGCTACACTTTCCCTCCTCTCACTAAGCATGCAGCTTGAGAATGAATGTAAAATGGATGCTGTCCAGTAGGTGGGAGGGTATGCTGCTAATTGGCTGGAATGTGTCTGCTGACTGTGAGGTACAGGGTCAAAGTTTACTCAATGATGACGAATAGGGGGCGGATCGAACCGCGCATATGATCGCCCGCCGTGGCGAACGCTAACATGCTATGTTCGCCAGGAACTATTCGCCAGCGAACCGTTCGGTGCATCAATAGTCAAATCAATTCTGACTTAGAAATCTTACAGAACCATCTCTACATGTCTACTCAATTTCTGTCTCCAAACATACTTGCATTCTTTAGGCTTGGATTCTATCTCCAAGCCTAAAGAATTTTCTACCAAGAAAGCTGGTAAATAAGATGGTTTAATTTAATGATTATTGTTGTTTTTTACTAAAAGCAGAAATAAACCTTGATAATGCTGATCAGATTTCAAACTTTTGAAATCATAGTCCGCTGAGGGATTCAGTTTGCAGTTGAATAAGAATCATATTTAAAATCGCTAGTAAATTGTCAAGTTTAGCATATCAAGCTATTATCCAGAGATATTGACCTATCTGAATTTAGGGATAGTTAATCTTTAATCAGAGAAGTTAATTATCTGCAGCTAAATTAGAAATGTTCTTTTTGGTTACTGGATTGAAGAAAATAGTGAAATTGACTACTTATGTGAGAAACATTATATATCTTTTGATATACAATGTTTAAGTGTTTAGCCTGTGAGAATTGTAGCCAGCAGTTAGTGAGTTAATTCTCTGTGTGATTCTGCCTGGCAGCATCTAGGTTTTTATGACTTTAACCCCTTAAGGACACATGACATGTGTGACATGTCATGATTCCCTTTTATTCCAGAAGTTTGGTCCTTAAGGGGTTAAACTGTAAGGTTGAGTTAAAAGTTTCCAGTAGCATTGTTGAAATGCATCTATGTTGAAATAGCGATTAATTAAATTCTAGAGGAATTATTTGTAACTTTGCATGTAACTCCTTTAAAAATTAATCTAACTTATGTTGCTGGATTCTATTGCTAATAAGCTATCTCTAATTGTGGTTATTTGTTGCCATAATTGTTGCCATATTTTATACTATTGTTATACCTAAATATTTACTGATTATTGTCATGCATGTTACATATTATTAATTATTTATCATAATAAATTATATTTTTTAGAATCAGTTATGATTAATGTGTGAAATACAAATCATATAATAAACATACTTCATGGTCTATATAAGTTAAAATAGTGGGTAACTCTCCTCTTTAAATCAATCAAGGGGAAACTGTGCCAAAATATCACATTTTGATATTAGTAAAAATTAAGTTTTAAATTAATGTTTGATCATTTTTATAAAATATAATTTTTAATATTTATTACCCCATAAATATTCTTACAGTATTATCTGGGAGTGGGGGGGGGGGAGGGGGGTTGACTGTGAAGGATTTCCCAGTAACCATTCGGTTATTTGCCCTACCTGCTATATAATTCCCTTGTTGATTCGTTTTATTTTGCATGTTCAGTAAATCATTCGTTTTACTGAACGGAGACCACCCTGGGTACTAATTAGAACGTGGAACACTGTGTAACTATATGAAAACTGCAGACTAATTGAATGCTCCTAGGTGGCCGCCATTTCGTGCATACGAACGCAAGTGTTGAGAACAATTGACGGCGGCCATCTTGGCTCCCGAACGCGGCCGCGGGACTTGGTCATCGAGTGCCTGGAACTGTTTTGGGCATGGCACTCGCATCAACACCCGGTCTCTATGGAAGTCCCATAAGTACTACTTCCCCATACGGTAGATGAACAGCATTCGGGAGTTTCAAACAGACGAACAAGAGGAGCATTCTACACGAATCATCTTTACTCTATCTATGGCGGTTTTCGTATAAATCCACATGGAGAACGGCTCTTGGAACTCTTTGTCGGATACAACCTCGTGGCAGGCCGATGAAAGTTCCACGCGGTGCCGTTTGAAAAGTACCAAACAGATTTGCTTGAATTTTTAATATGTTACTCCCATCAAGCTCAGCTACCCAGGTCAGCAGATAATTGAGTTTAGTATGTTTCCAAAACTCAATTATCTCGCTGGCTCAGAGGAGGAGTTTGATGCTGTATAAATTGAAGGCCCTTGCTTCCATTAAACCAGTCTTGTTCCAGCATTAAACTTTGGCTCATGTGTGGATTATTATGCGATATCAGCGATATTTTACCCTGTAGATTACTGGCGATATTGTTTTATGGGAATAAGGGAATGACAGACGGTAATACATATTCAGACCATCACAGTGACGAACTGGACCCCGTCACGGGTTCTTGGAGGGGCATACTTGCCATCCTCTTGCCCTGTGACTATGGCCCCTGTGCTAAACCCTAATTGAAAACACTATTTGTGCCTCTTGGACTGGTAACAGGAAACAATTCAAACTTTCAAAGCCATACGAAATGGCATTCAAACACGGGGTGGTGGCCATCTTGTTCGGATAGACCAAAACCACGAATAGACTTTAGGGGGCCTTAGCTGCGAATGCCCTGGAACTATTTTCGTCATGAAAACTTTGCGGTCCCTGGTCGGTTCCCCAGCGGCACTTGGCCGTGATTCTATGGAACTAATTTCGGCCTGAAAACCTTGTGGTTCCTGGTCAGTCCTCCAGCGGCACTTAGCCGAGATTCTATGGAACTTTTTTTGGCTATGGGACCATGCCTGCAGTTGGTAAAAACTATGACTTCTATAAAATTTCTGAACCCCTGAACGGATCTGGGTGATTTTTGGATATGTTGGTCACCCAAATCATGTGGGGATACTATGTGTTTTCAGGTACTTTTGGGACTTTTAAAAATGTGTGTTTTTTGTGTTTGGAGATAATTGAGTTTAGTATAGTGCTTGACTCAATTATCTCCTAACTAAAGGGGAAGGCTTATTGTATTGTATGTAGGAGTGTCATATATTATAAATGTGTTATCATTGGTTTGTAAGTTTGTGTCCCTGCTACCAACAAGGTCCATGTGGGTGTACACCTTGCTTGGGGATTGTCAAAGAAGGCCAATGTGGCACCATTAAAATTGAGTTCCTGCTTAACCCTCAACACGTATCTTGGTCTTGTGATTGGAGGGGAACTGCTATATTCACAATGGGGATACCTATACTCCTTATACTCCCCTGGGTTCTAATCACTAGCTCTTATAAGAGCTGTTCCTGCTATGTTCTCTGGAGTAGGAAAAGGTCTTTCCCACACGGTCCTGGATATCAGAGGTTGGTCCAGGGTGGGAGGAAGACGGCTGGATCCCAGCTAAGCTACGGTGGTTGTAGAGTCTGCGGTGCTTGTGGTGTCTGGTGCGGTGCTTACGGTCCTCAGCGTTAGCTAGGAAGCATCTGTTGGCGGAGGTGCCCAGTCGGGGTGCCAGGTGATCAGTCACAGTGGGAATATAGGGTACTGTATTATCTGAGGTAGACTGGAGGGTTTCAAAGTGTAAATTTTGCATGTATGTGTCAGTATGTCTGTCAGTGTGTGTGTAAATGTGTGTGTGACTGTAAATGTCTGCCAGTATATGTCTGTATGTCAGTATGTCTGTCAGTGTGTGTGTGTTAGTAGGTCTGTCTGTGAATGTGTGTCAATATGTCTGTCAGTGTGTGTCCATATGTCTGTCAATATGACTGTGAATGTGTGTCAGCATATGTTAGTATTTGTCAGTGTGTCTGTGTCAGTATGTATGTCAGTGTGTTTGTGTACATATGTTGTCTTTGTTTATTTCAGTGTATCTGTATGTTGTCAGTATGTGCATCTGTATGTTGTCAGTATGTGCATCTGTGTATCGGTACATTTTCAGTATGTGTCAGTGTATATATGTGTCTGTATCTGCATGTGTATCAGTAAAGTGTGACTGCATCTGTATGTGTCTCAGTGTGTGTATATGTGTCTGTATAACTGCATGTGTGTAGCGTGTATATCTGTGTATCTGCATGTGTTTCAGTTTGTGTGTGTATACATCTCAGCATGCACACGCCAACACTACACACAAATACCTTCTTGCATTGAAACGTCAACACTACATACAAACACAACTCTGTGTTAAACACCACAATTATATATAAACACACCCCTGCATTCAAACACCAACACTACAAATAAATATATGCTTGCATTCAAACTTACAAACACTCCTCATTGCTAAATACAAACATGGGTAAATTGTAAAGCCCCAGCTGTCTCCATGAAGGAAGCACAACAGAGTTGCACAACAAACGGGGATTTACCTTTTTGGTCACCCTTGCAATAGGGTTATTGAACCTCTTTACTTTAGATCCACCACTGCATTGAGGTGGAAGGCGTATTTGCATGCTATGGAATGGGGGTGAGGGTGGGGCAGGGCCCAGTGGGCCCAAGCAAATGCTTTGCCCATGGTGGAATCAATATTAAAGACAGCCCTGGGGTGGAGTCACTGTTTAATATCAATATATCCAAATTTCCTTATGCCTCCCACCCAGTGGTCCCTGAGTGCCCAAGAATATTGCCCAGTTTGGAGCAAAAAATAGGGCTACACAAGTTCAAAATGACATCTAATATATTTTGCCCTGTGACTTACTGAAAAAAACATGAAAAAGCAGTACATGGGGACACAGTTATTTTCATGATACTGATAGCAATGGTGACTTTTGGGGCACCAGTGTTGGCACAGTGAGATACGATTTATTTGAATCTGTCCCAAAATATTGTTAATCAGGAATAGAAATAGGTTCTTCTACCTCCTAATGGACAATACCACATGTAGGGAATAAACTATATAGACATATTTATACTAATGAGTAAAATTAATTGGCTATTTTGAGGCTAAATTTAAATTAGAAGTGTAATACAGAGTTTAGTCACAAGATGCCGCTAAAGGATTACTTTGAAAAAAATGTTTACAGTAAAATTAAAAAAATTGATTCAGCAAAAAAATGTACATTGAAGCAGATGGCTCTGCATTCAGATTTTTAGTCATAAAATATTCTCATGAGGAGATTATCCTTTGTCGTCTAAGACAAAGGAAAGTTTTTTTACTGTAAGAATAATAAGGATGTGGAATTCTCTGCCTGAAGAAGTGGTTTTATCAGAGTCCATACAGATGTTCAAACTGCAGCTAGATGCATGCTTGCAAAAACAGAATATTCAAGGATATAATCTTTCAATGTAGGGTAACTGCTTGATCCAAGGATTAATCTGACTGCCATTCTGGGGTCAAGAACAAATTTTTTTCCTAGCTTGTTGCAAAATTGGAAGTGCTTCAAACTGGGTTTTTTGCCTTCTTTTAGATCAACAGCAAAAAACAAATGTGAGGAAGGCTGAACTTGATGGATGCAAGTCTCTTTTCAGCTATGTAACTATGTAATAACTAACATAAAAAAACAAAACAAAACAAAGCAGCTTGACTAGTGGCCAGGCTGCTTTCGTGACAGGCACCCACTGTTGGAGTGGTGCCTGTCACTTTTTGAAGGGAGTCAATGAAGGAGTAAAGATGTGAAAAGACATCTTTAAATATTATTATTTTATTTTTTTGAATTTTTTATTTTTGCAGTGTAAAGAATAGGTACATGCAGTCTCAAGGTGCCCCAGAAGCAGTCCTCAAGTATTTCCCTTGTGTAACATGCGGGGCTTCAATTATCAGGCACAATTTTATAATATAAGCAGATTTAGCTGCTTCAGTTGAAGAATATACGATTATGTTATAGTCAAGTTTAGTCAGAGCGTGGGTTAGGTTAGTGACAGCATGAGTAACCAAGCCTATAAGAACATTAAACTATGCATGCATGTAACCTCAGTGAAAACAGTCCACACTGATATAATTTGACCAGCTGAATAAGCACCGAGTCACTTATGCTGGCATTACAGTAGTGAGCACTACTGTATCTTTAAATATTATTAACACTATAGTAAGACAGGCACTGCTTCAAACACTGTGTGTATGCCTTACTTTAGTTAAAGGATCACTACAGGGTCAGGAACACAAACATGTATTCCTGACCCTATAGTGCTAAACCCACCATTTAGGTAGCTTACCCCTTAGCCCTCCTATAAAAGTTTAAAACTCACCTTATTTCCAGCGCTGCGGCACTGGCTCTGCCCCTTTGTGACCATCAAAATGGCCTATTTTTAAAATTGGCATGGGGCGGGGCCAAATGCTGTTTTGGCCATTCAGGACCTCCTCATAGAGATGCATTGAATCAATGCATCTATATGAGGAAAATTCAGTGTCTCCATGCAGAGCGTGGGGACGCTGAATGGCAGGGCTGCTTACTGTGCAGCCCTGAGCAGGTAATCCTGTCCATCTAAGGAGTGGCCACTTGGAGGTGTCCCTAGGGGCAATGTAAACACTGCCTTTTCTCAGGCAGTGTTTACATGAAAATGCCTGAAGAGAGCTATTCTACTCACCAGAACAACTACATTAAGATGTAGTTGTTCTGGTGACTATAGTGTCCCTTTAAGGGCTTTAGGAAAGAAATGGCAGGCACCTATGCTGAATAGGTGCTTGCCTATATAACATGGAGGGGAGTTGGGGAGTGAATGGTGTCTGCCTCTTGAACATGGTGAGGGAGCCAGTCTGGGAATGAAGATTATAGGCAGCCGTTGTTCGAACTGTGCATGTCACCATGTGCTGCCACCAGTCACACTACATATGGAGGTCTGTGGTCTATTTAAACGTATTAAGGCAGGCACCCGGTGGTCAAAGACGTGCCTGTCTTATTAAGCTATTCTCACACCTGGGGATAAAACCAGATGGGGAGAGAGACCACATGGCGGCTGGCACTTAATGTTAAAACTGTGCCTACCGTAATTCTCAGTAAATCAAGTCAGCTGCTGCTGCTATTATGGGAGGGAGCAGGGACTATTCGAGCATGGTGGAAAGCACCGGGAGCTAAAGCAATGCTAGCCGCCAGTCTTCATAATCAAAATGAGGAGGGAGAAAGCTGGGGACACTGTGAGCACAATGGCTGTCATCCAGCGTGAAAGCATTGCCTCTGCAAAACTGGTTGGGTGATGTCCCTATGGATGAACTTCCACTGATTTGCCCCTATAACTCCCCACAAACCTGGAAAATTGGTACATGGGAGTACTGTTATATTGGTGAGACAATGTGAAATCAAAATATATTCATTTATTAGCCTTATTGCACCAACTCATATGAGGATTATGAAATGTCCTGTGAAAGGGAAATTCATTTGAGTGAATAAACACAAAAGTATAATCATTAAATGGGGCTGTCGTTTGTGATAAAGTGGCTAGATCACAAATCTCAAAATATGCTATTTGGAATACTCTGGCTTGCCTACTTTTAAAATTGTTATTACTCAGGTTGCCATACTCTCTCAAAGGCGACATAGGCTCAGAATATTACTTAGTCAAATTTTCAGGTATGAAGACTAAAATGGTCATGCCTAGTAACTTTTAGAGCAGTAAAAATGTGCGACTATTGCGAAATTGCAAGTTTTGTGTGAAAAATTTAAAAAAACTAATATAACCACTAACTTTGGCCAGGATTTGTGACTTAGTGAAAAAAAAAAAAGACCAAAAGACTGGACATACCCATTTGACAAGCCTGCATTGTCCACATTTGCAAATGGTATTCCATGATGGGGGTAATTCTTATTCCTGGGCTGCCATAGACACAGCAAACTGATTTGGCAAATTTCAATGTGTACAAAATGAAGCTTGTAAGTCCAATATTTGACCTTGTAACTTTCTAAAACCCCATAAAACCTGTACATGGGTGGCATACTTTTATTTGTGGGACATCACAGCATACAAATATGTGTATTTTATTGCAGTTAAAGCTAACAGTATGGGGCGGAGCTAGGCAATTGAACAAAACGGTTGCATATCTGTTGAGCTCTGTACACGAGGCCTAATTTCATGACTATACCCAGCATTTACTCCAAACTAATCAATCCCCCCTGGAAACCCAGCCAGCCCAAACAACCATGGGTCGAAAGACCAAGAAACAGAAGGCAGACAAGCCGAGAGTGGGAACAACTATAGGTGACCTATGGCGGCAGAAGCATGGCGCCCCATAGCCCAAGATGACATCCTACCTCGAAGAGAGCTCCGACTTCTCAGATGACCCAACCATTTGGCCTGAAGACCTCCACCTACCTACTCCACCGACATTGCCCCCTGCACCAACTACATCCAAACAGGACTCACCGCCGGTAACCAAGGCTGACATGCAGGAATTGCTGGTGGGCCTGAGGCGCGACAACCAAGCGGATGTAGCCATGCTCCACAAAGACCTCTTAGGCCTGACAGGCTGCATGGACGCACTGGAAGATGACTCCCGCAATGCTAAAAAGCAAATCACTCACCTAATGTGGGGATGTGGAAGATCTGAGTGTCTTTAGTCTCCATATGTGGGTAGAAGAAAGACAAAATAACCTAAGTGCAGTATGTCAAGACTTGATAGGCAATACGTAGATAATAGTGATATTGCACTCATGTGTAAGAGAGCTATGACCAGCTCTAGTGTTGATTGTATATAGTGGTATAATCCCCACCTAAGAGATATGATGAAGGTCGTTTACAGCAGGTGGTTGTCCAAGTACTCAGAGAGGGAATTAAAATAGCCATAAATAGTGCTATCAAGACAATAAAAACTGTATAAAATTAAAAATAATTATACTCACAAGTGTAGAGCAGGTTTACTGTTATATGATGATAGCGTTGGTGGTATGATCCCCACCTGTCCATAACACGTTTCGTCATAACAGACTTTTTCAAATGGATTAGAGCAGGGGTGGGCAATTTGTGGTCCTCCAGATGTTTTGGACTACATCTTCCTTGATGCTTTGCTAGCATTATGGCCCTAAGAGCATTATGGGAGATGTAGTCCAAAACATCTGGAGGGCCGCAGATTGCCCACCCCTGGGTTAGAGCATACAACCTGGCTAATAGGCTTTAAATAGGGGTAAGAACACTTAAAAATGGCGCCAAAACTGTGTGCACAAATCACAATAGTAAAATGAAAATATTAATAAAAAATAAATAAATAAGTAGTTAGTATTGAAGAATATAAGTGAAAAAGACATTTAATATTAAATGAAATGAAAAAAGAGGACAGGTAAGGACTAATTAATTAAAAAGTAAATGATCATGTGACTCGTGGCATTTTGCCGCTTGGGAAATGTAGTTTCCGTCAGTGTCAGTTTAGGGGTCGTGTGAGGCCGCTGTTATAATGGGCAGCATGCACATAGACTGTAGATGCACTGAAGGAGGCGTGTGCGGCTGCCATTCTGATGGGTGGCGCTCACATGGGTAGTAGGTGTGGCTTGTGTGGCCTATTTTGGGTGGTGGAGGGCGAGCTAAAACGAGCATGTGACTCACAGCACTTTGCCGCTTGGGAAATGTAGTAGGAGTGAGTTAAGGGGGCATGTGCAGCCGCAGTGTAGATGAGCGGCATGCACATAAACTATAGTGAAGGGGGCATGTGCAACCATCGTTCTGATGGTCAGTACGCACACGAATAGTAGGCGTGGCTTAAGCGGCCTATCTGGGATAGTAGGAAGTGATATGTGGGTGTGACTAGTGCATTCATTAGTGACAAGCATAAGAGAAAGGGCAAGGAGTGCTAAGCAGCCATATTTGGTATGGCTAAAAAACATAGAAAATATAGGACAATAATGAATAAATTAGCATATAGAGAGAGAGCTTAGTGGCCATATTTGGAAGGGGACATCCTTAATGTCATATTATAAATGTTTAAAATACTTTAAAATGCTTAATAGACAATGATTCTAAAAGAGCTTATAAAAGGCACAATGATAAGTAGCTAGATAAGTTATTAACAAAGGGAATATTAAAAGATCTTGAAATAGGTTAGACAATTAAATGTCAAAGAAACTAAGGGGATGTGGTTATGGTAGGGGTGTTCTCAACCATAATGCCGTAGGTAAACAACTATGATTGGAATAGCCCTGAGATAACAACGAATTAGTCTCATAGAGGTGCTGATAGAGGTGGTATATCAGCTAAAAACATCACAGATCTTAGTAATAACACTCAGCAATAAATCCTAACAGTAAATATTCTAACTTAAGTGAATGGAGATATAGGTGGTAGTCAACATACGTTATAGTTATAATAATCTTATATTAGCTAGGTGATATATAATATAATGAAGGATAGGTGTATATATAAAGGATGGGTGAGGGGAAAGTAAATTAAATACAGTTAAATAAGTCAAATTCTGTGTTTAGACCATTAAGGGCAAGTGTCTGTAAATTAAACCCCCTCTCCATTTCCAATTTGCCTAGGATGTTTTTTTTATTTCCTCCTCTCCAAGGGATGTTACTTGTTTACTTTCCATGGGATCATTGTTATGCACAGTAAAATGTTTCGATACTGAGTGATTTGGGTATCCTTTAGAAATGTTTCTACAATGTTCGCTTAATCTTATTTTTAAGCTTCTTGTAGTCATCCCAACATATTGGAGGCTGCATAGGCATTCCAACAGATAAAATGTGACATAGAATCATTTAAATATTATTTCAGTAATTGTACAGATGGCTGTAAAAGAATATCGATGTACTGTGATAGGTTGCATAAAAGAGAGCCAATCCCTGACACAATTGGTCTCCCAGGAGGTTTAGTCTAATTTTTAAGATTTTTGGGCAAAAAGTAGAGGACAGGGATTTTCAGGTATTTGATGTTTAAATAGTTAAATTCTTGATTATTTAAAATCTTTAAAATCAGAACTTTAAAAAAAAAAATGTAAATAAAATTTGTTGGATACTAGATGTACAAAGAGTAATTTTTCATATACATTACTGTCAGTCAGTTGTCTAAGGGCCTCTTCTATATAGATTTCGATGGATAGTATAACCAGCCCTCCACCTTTGTCTGCTGGTTTGATAACTATACTTTTATCATCCTGTAGTTGTTTTAATGTGATCTTTTCTGATTGGGTTAGATTGTGTTGGGGCATGTTTATTCTTAATTTTTTAAAAATCTTTTAAAACTGACTTTTCAAACCTTTTAGAATTAGAAGGGTAAAATTCAGATTTTTCTTTTTAATTGGTGTTAATAATTCTAGTTTCACTTTGAGTTGAGGGGTGTTGATGTGTAGACGGGGCCATTTTTATCAGAAAAAAATCTCTCTAAGGTGGCTTTTCACACCAATGTATTAACATCTAGAAATGCTTCAGAGGAATTAAGGGGGGCAAATTTAAAACCTTTATTAAGAACAGATATTTGTGAAATAGTTAAAAAAAATTGTGATAGATTAAAAATTCCACACTCTTTTTCATTGGGCACAGTTATAGTCTTTCTGATCTTTATTTCTTGTGCTTGTCTCTAGGCTTTGATTTAAAATTCTTTTTTAGGAGTACGGTGTATGTGCAAGTGTGTTGGGATGGGTTCGAATTTCTAAAAATTGTTCATCATTTTCAATCTCGGAGTCTAATGACAGTATTTGATATCTGTTTGGGTGATTAAAAGTAACGGGTGATTTGAGGAAATTTGAGTATTCTTCATTTTTTTTGGTGTGTTTTTTTTGGTTTGGATGAATAGTGTTTGTCATTTGGACTTGGTACATCATGATAATTAGGTGATGATTTAGGTGTGGTAGGTATCACTCCATTTTGTGTTTTTGTGACGTCACTTCCATCTAAACAGTGAGTGAGCCGGTTCGCCAAGGAGGTCCTGCAGCTGCCGGATACCTAACTGTTCCACAAGATCGTCTCCCGCGGTAATAGTAAGTGACAGGTACTGCCAGATACATGATCTGTAACTTACCGGGGGATCCCCGCCGACTCCCTGGGGTCACCAAGCGCCGAAGTACCACTCAGTAGCCCCAAAGAATAGACCCCCCACGAACAAGCGGCAATCCCTTGGGTTCAATACACGTCTCGGGTTCGTGTTAAACCTATCAAGTTAGGGATTACACCTCACTATAAGTGCAGGTTATTCTGTTTAAAGTTTACTATCGGTGTGCCACGTTCGGCACTTCCCTTCATTACATGCTGTCAGGGAATCTCAAACCTGTGTATTCCGTTATTTACTATTACTTAGGCTGGTCTCAGCGTTCGTACCAAGATCAGATTACTAGACTATATCACCACCTTGTGGCCTTGTTAGACAATTACGGGTAATAACTTCTTTGTTTAATCACTTCTGTGTTACGTTTATGTGTGTTTATTTTCCCTGAATAAGGGTAGTTCTGGTTTTCCATCACTATGATTAAATACGAGGTCTGTTATAAGCACCATAGTTCCTGAACATTACAGCATAGTCATGTTAACCCTGCATTATCGTTTCATCACCCCAGGCTCTATAGGTCTGAAATTCATGATACAGTTGCATTTTCAAGGTCCAGTATCTCTTTTTTTCCTAGTTTTGGTATGTGCATTAACAAGTGTTGGTATGTGCATTAGTTCTAACCTGCATTCGCTCACTTAAACATGTTTGTGGTAATAATTGTAGAGCTGCAGGTGAGCATTTAGGAGTATCATAGATATGTTGGTATATTAATGACTCCCTGCATGTTATTGTTGGTTACACACTTCTTTCCTCTTCCCCCTGGTATACAACTTATGGTTTGGTTACATAAGTGTACTGCTAATTATGTGGGTGTCTCCCTTGCATGGGCAGAATCACATAAAAGCAGAGTGTCTGTCAATAAACCCTCAGTTCTTCTTGACCCTTCAAAACGTAGCCTCGTTTCGTTCTTGAAAGGGGAATCTCTGCAGCCTAATCACTTAGCTCTTTTTAGAGCTGTACCTGGCTTCCACTCCTGATCCAGCAGAAGGGAATAGGCGACTCCATCACTACACAGCGACTGCCGGGAAGAAAAGGACGTCCCTAACGGCTGGTACCCTCTCTACACCAGGGTAGCCGTTACAATAAGATACCAGGACATGCTAAAGGTGTGTAACATGTCACTTTGACGCTACTTGTAATCTAACGGGCTATAGATAATCTTCCTTCCCCAAATCTTTAAGTACTACATATACCATTGGTATATACTACTGACTTCAGCCACTTCGGTGTTCTAGGCATAAGCACAGCATTGTTTCTATATACAGACTCAAATATAATGTCTCCTAGCATGTTTCATTATTATTTTAGACTCTTGAGGGTATCACAGTGACGCTGCCCACGTATCAGCCACTACAGTTCATAAGTCTTACTTGAGAACTTGTGAAAACTGTATGTTAAGTTCTGTCTAAATCTACCAGGTAGGCCATTACTTTTATGAGAGAAGTGGTATTACGGTTACATTTTCTGACTCAGACATGATTGTTCTTTCCACATACCCTTAGGTACTCGAATAATTACTGATACATCAAATGCTTGGCATACAAATTCAGTTCAGTACATACAGGTAGTTTCGCCCATTAGGTTATATGGGTATTTCCCTGTTTCTATCGGTCCTTTAGACTAGGTTAATAGGCACCATATTTTGCTTTCTCAGGCCTTCTATGCCTCATATTAGGGGTCCCGCAAGGCCAACACCCATCCTCCTACTCTGAAGTATTCGGCCATCGGTCCAACGCATAGTTAGCCGCTTGCAAGTTACATAGAGAGGGCCTCACTTGTCACACCCAATTCTATTTTCTCTTAATGTCACAGAGAGGCCAACATCCCACCACTACTTTCCGTGGTAAATAGGCCCTCGGTCCAACTCATAGAGCCCCTCAAACCGCTTAGCATTAGTAGGGCCTCACCTGTCACCACTTAGTGAATGTTTCGCCACTTGGCACCATTTAGCAGCCAGTACTGGAGACGAGATCCTAATTTCAATTCTCATTTTAGTATGTCACAAGTTCCGGAAGGGGGAGATGAGCTTTCACTCCCTAGCACCCCAGCTAGGACAGGTTCACCATCTGGGAGACATGAAATCGGCCAGTCCTTCATCTATCAGATCTTGGACTATAACATGCATTCAAGCCAAACTTAGAAGAAGAAGCATTCCATTCACGGCTACTGCCAGGAAAGCAGAATTGTTTAGATTAATGCAGACACACCGACCCCATCTAACTGTGTTTTTGCTCTGATATATTTTAGAGGCAGACCGTGTTTTAGAATCTGATTTCAGGCAAACTGGGACATGTGTGTCCTGGTTGGTCGTAGGTCAGTGAGTGATACACTCACCAGTGTTATCTGTGCTGTTTTGATGAAAGCAAATGAGATTTTTGCCACTGGGGACCCATACTCCTGCTAAATTCAGGCATGACTGGAAAATGTGTGTCCTAGGGTTCACCTCCACTAAAGTCCTTTGACCAACCCTAACTGAAGCTCAATACAACTACCTATTTAACCCCTGCATTACCTTAACAGACTAGGGCAACCTAGGGGTAGGCAACCTTCCGCACTCCAGGTGTTTTGGGCTACATCAAAGTATTAGGGAACATGTAGTCCACAACATTTGGAGTGCCGAATGTTGACTACCCCTGAACTACACTAAGGCTATCCTAACTATAAGATAAGGCTAGGGACTAATGAAAGTATTTAGAAAATTGGGCAGACTAGATGGGCCGAATGGTTCTTATCTGCCGTCACATTCTATGTTTCTACACTATCCATAAACATTAACCCCATACTGTACCGTGACACTAACCATTAACCTCAACATGGCCTTAACCCTAAATTATGTATTATGAAAGGTTAAAAAAAGGGTTATGGGAAAATATACATTTGTACCTACTTCAACATTTCTAATAACCATAGGACTTCAAATTGTAAAAGAGAGATTTGTGTATTACATAAGTGTGTACTCTCAATTAGTCCCGCCTACTGCAGTTACTGTTTTGTATATTGTGCTTAAGTGGTTATAGCTAGTCAAATGTTACCTTTTGTAATTCTGAAAGCAGGGCTTAAAACTTGCATTCTTCACTAGCCAGTGTAGAGTGGGAATACAGCCCTTGTGGTTAGAAATTCATCTTTAATTAGCAAACGGTTTGCCATCCAGGTTTGCAGTATCCAGGAACTCTCTTACATCTTGCTAGTAGCAAATTTAGAGTCCTACTGAAAGAATCTGTTCATATTGGAGTGCTGGTGTTTCAAGCACATTGTTTTGTTTATATAATAAAACTTGTTTAATACAACTACCAGTCAGTTTAGTGCAACACTGAGTGACAATCTCCCTCCCTTCTGGCTCCCAGTAATCCCAAGCATGCCTTTTGTTCCTGCTATTGAGCCGCACGTTAGGCAATGATTTTGTTATTTTACACCAGTAGCACTTTATTTATGAATCTAATGGTAAGTTGTTTAGTAGCATTAAGACTTTACCAGTCTATTGGTGCTTTCCTCCCAGCCATGTGTTTCTCCTTGCCTGGCGTCCATTGCCTTTGGTGCTTGTGTGGCCGGTTGTGGATCCATGTTTCGGCTCAAGCGGACCGCGGTGGCCATCTTCACTCTCGCATCTCGCATGATTGCGGGCTGCCATCTTCTCTCCCACGATCTGTGGCAGCCATCTTTAATCTGGCGTCTTGCGAGATTACGGCGGCCATCTTGCTACTCCCGCGCACCGTGACTCTCAGTCAATACTAGAGGCTTAAAGGGACAACCCCTTCTACCTCAGACTACCTGTTAGAGCAGGGGTTATGCTCTCTTCCAGGATGGGGACATCTAGCGTACCCGGGGTTAACCCTGACTGAGTAGTTTCTAACATGCACTACTGTATGGTGGCAGGTAAATCCAGCTGCTGACCAGGATTCCCTTACATATGGCGTAAAAAGATATACCCACTGGGACGACACTTCGGCTTAAAGACCGGGTCTGTCGTACATCTGTACCCACACTTGTAGGGTACATATCTCGTGTGCATGAGGTGTTCCCCAACTAGGTATACGCCAATCTATTCAGCTGGAAATGGACAGGCTGAATCAGCTAGACACAAGTTTCAGCACAGAATATCTTTATCCCCTGCTAGACACAGGTTTCAGTACAGAATATCTGTCAGGGCGGTGCATTAATTATTGGAGGAGCTGTAGGAAACTCTCCATCAGGCTGATGGCCAGCACTTAAAGGTTCATACCCTGTGCACCTGGGATGAGACCCCCTACGACACTGAGGCTTGGAGGCCTATCCCTCTCAACAGCGAATGATTGGAAATCTGAACTTTGGAGTTGTGAACGGCACTTAAGGGTGCAGCCCTAGTACTCTCAGGGTGAGGCCCCTACTATATGTGAGCCGTACTATGTGCCTGAGGGAAGGCTTACGGCAGCAACCTCTGCCAACAGCCGAAGGAATACCACCATTGACAAGGAGTAACGATACAGTACGGGTTTATACCCTGTACCAATTCTGCGGCCTGCAGTTAAGGGCCGACGCTGTATGCACCAGACCCCTGCTAGGCATACTGCACTAAAATGCCGGACAGCTGCATGCGGTTATAACCTCGACCAACCACTGAACAGGTGTTCCGAGTCACCTACTTAAAAGGTGTATAATTCCCTTGACAGGTGAATTTAATTATGGGGGAAACCGATTGAAACCCCCTACCAGGGCGATGGCCAGCACTTAAGGGTTCATACCGTGTGTGACTAGGGTGAGCCCCCACTATACATGCGCCGCACGGTGCTGCTTAGTGGAGGCGTGTAATGGCAACCTCTATGTACTGGGTGATGCCCAGTCTGTTCTATTTGGCCACTATTCGGAGTATGACCCACCAGGGTTTCCGTGAACACTGCCTACTATTATAGTAGACTGATCTGTTTGCCCTGCATCCTGTGCCAGACTACTGGTTTGTGCCTTACACAGGGGTATCCCTTCCTACGATAAACCTATTTGACAACGTTATGCACCCGTGGCTTTGTAGCCTCTGGCTTAGAATGTCCATATATGCTTACGGTCGAACAACCCATGCCCTTCCATGCCAGACACGATGTCTCAGAGGGCTATGATGACCAACGGAGGAGGTCTTTCATAGCTCGTGACCGTACAAAGGGCAATGCTGGACACATCCGAACATTGTCTGGGAATGGGCATACGAGTTCGGTATATGGACTCAGAGCTGTTTCTGCTTCGTACTGACGGATGGTTGGCGGAACTGGGCGCCAAAAATAGTCGGAAACCCAGGCACAAGACACAACAGTTCCGAAGGGAGCTTACTACACACATGAGGGTCCTGCTGCTCTCATCAGGACCCAAACCTCCAAGAGGGAGGTGTTATGCGGTTACCGTTACTAGGGATGTTCTCTGGGACCAGTTGACAGCAGAGCTGGTCGCCAGCCACTTCGGGACATCTGACTCAGTACCCGCTACCCCTAACTCTATTGCCCATATAGAGCAAGAGTCAACCAATGGACTGAGAACACGGAACGCACAGATACATTAGGTACCGTTTTGCTGGAGGGGAACATCCTTGGCAGATCGGCGGACTATCGCAGGCTGCTGGGGACCTCTTGGGAGTCTCTGGGACCCCAGGGATGCGACGACCCTACCTCTCCATCTGGACGATCCCGGCCTGTCTGATGTTCGGAACGGTATCTTGACCCCCTAGTTGAGGATTGGGATGGAACAACGAACCATATCCTGACCTGAGGACTCCCTATGGACTAGGATCCTCTGGGATTCCAACTAATGGGATGTGGAGGTCGTTCTCCTGTCCCTCTATGGGACTAGACATTCTGCTGACGGATGTTCAGGCTTGGTCTCATGTAGTTTCCCGTCAGATAGCAGATGTGCAGGCGTTCAACGGGATGGTCTTCCCCACAACCCCCGAAGTGCTGGGTATCTCAACGCACCTTAGGATTCTTCCTTGGTTTTTATATTCTTTTCTCAGCATTAAAAATGCAAAATACAAAGCCTCCTGTCATGTTGTAAAATTGAAGTTATGCTAGCTTTAGTGTACTAATAATCTTCATTTTAATAATGACAGGAGGCGAGTATTTTCCCTCCCTGCTTCGCTGCCCACCCTTCTGTTTGTTTTCTTGGTATGCATCAGGGGTCTGAGGTAAGTTTGGGCTCTCATGTTTTGTGCTTACATCGATTATTGTACTTCCATTAATTATTGGAGTATACATTACAGTTATCAGTTTGTAGTTTACAGTATTCTCCTATGGGATGATGTATATGGTATGTTACTTGGATTTACATATTCATAACTATGTGTCTAAACCTGTCACACATTTTCTTTTCAGTATGATTCGTCTCTGAAGACATTTGGTTGTTCGCGTGAAACTTTTGGGAATTTTAATCCTTTGGATTTGATTCGTCTCTGAAGACATTTGGTTGTTCGCGTGAAACTCTTTGGAATTTTAATCCTTTGGATTTGATTCGTCTCTGAAGACATTTGGTTGTTCGCGTGAAACTCTTTGGAATTTTAATCCTTTGGATTTGATTCATCCCTGAACATTTTCGTTGTTCGTATGGAATTCTCTGGAAGTTTGCTCCTCCGGATATGGGACTTGGGAGTTATTATTATTACTTGTTATATGTTTACTTCCGGTGGATGTCGGTTTTGAAAGAGGAAACGATGAGGTCACGATGCCTGACAGTTAGTAAAGAGAGAGATGCAAAATACTTGCCCCCTGCCCTTATTAAAATTAAGATTATTAGTACACTAAAGCTAGCATAATCTTCAATTTTATCACACAGAAATGCTCGATTCACACCAGACATCCCAAGAATATTGCTGAACTGAAACAGTTCTGTAAAGAGGAATGGTCAAGAATTACTCCTGACCGTTGTGCACATCTGATCTGCAACTACAGGAAACGTTTGGTTGAAGTTATTGCTGCCAAAGGAGGTTCAACCAGTTATTAAATCCAAGGGTTCACATACTTTTTCCACCTGCACTGTGAATGTTTACATGGTGTGTTCAATAAAAACATGACAACATTTCATTCTTTGTGTGTTATTAGTTTAAGCAGACTGTGATTGTCTATTGTTGCGACTTAGATGATGATCAGATCACATTTTATGACCAATTTGTGCAGAAAACCATATCATTCCAAAGGGTTCACATACTTTTTCTTGCAACTTTATTTCCAGTGAAAAAAATGCATAATTAAATGCATGCATGTTTTCATTGAGGGTATATAAACTACATAGTGATTCTTATTTTGTAAATGGCTTCCCTTTGTAGCTGGTTTCCCAGTTAAGTTCCTTTTTAATGGCTAGCTAGTACAGAGGTACCCAAAAGGTAGATCCCCAGATGTTTTAAAACTACAGCTTCCATGATGCTTTGTCATTGTAAAGACATTCTAAAGAGCATGCAAAGCATCAAGGGACTTTTAGTTCAACATCTGGGGATCTACCTTTTGGGCACCCCTGGGCTATGTGTTCCCTTGCAGTCTGCTACCAATGCACATTATTATAGGAAGAGAGAATTTGAAAGGGGACTAGGGAAATTAAACTTTATAAATACCTTTGAATTCTTATCAATAAACCAGAAATCAGGGTGGGTGGGGCAACAAGCAGAGTGCGCGCAAGATAACCAGATTAGGTGCCTAGATCTTCCCTTCAGTCAGTTAGGCATTCGGCAAAGTGATACTGTAAACATTACCAGTTTATTGAATTTTGTCATCATATGAACTACATTAAGGGAATAAAATTGCTTTTCAAATGCAAGCTGGAAACTTTTTACATTCAAACAGCCTCATACAGCGGCTAAGAGATAGGATTTTAAAGTTTATGGCAACATGCTCAATTGGCTAGTAGTTGAACAGGGTTGTATATTATATAGAAGACATAATGAGACTGCAAAGCATGCTCCTGTGGCAACGTGTAAATGAAGGACAGAACCAACGTTGGGATACAGAACCACACAGTTACCCACATCTTACAAAAATACTGCAAACACCATAATCATTACAGCTCACTGTTTTGGTTATGGGGCAGGAGTGTTCTGGTGCCCTTCAGAGTAAGTAGTGAAACCATTTTGACAACTTACATAGGTCTTGCTGGATGCACTCTACCTTTATTGCAGTTGAAAGCTTCAGCTACTTATAGTCATTGCACTCCTGGCATCATAAACCCTACAGTGGGCTGTAGTGGTTATGGTACTTTGTGTATACCTCTAAGGTAGTCATGTCCAAAGTCTGGCCCGTGTTCCGGTTTAATATGGCCCCACAGGTAATTTGTCAAATCTATATGTTGTGGCTCCCAGTGAATCCCGGAGCGCCACTGAAGACATGCAGTCCCACGGCATTCAAAGATCCAGAGATTCTCTGGATCTTTAAACGCCGCGGGACTGCATGTCTTTAGTCTGCGTTCTCGCGGAGGAATAAAGAGAGGAGGAATAAAGAGAGAAGAGATCTCTGGCGAATTCATGTTGTGCAGTGTATTAGTGCTCGGGCGAACACACTTAGTATAATTAGGGCTTGGGCGAACACACTTAGACCAAAACCTTTGGCACTGCGCTCACATGGCGACTGTAAATAAGAGAAGGAAAGTTGACAGTGAGGCCTGCCGCTTCCAGGACAGGTGGAAAGTGGAATATTTCTTCACTGAAATACTGAATAACGGTTTGTCTGATATGCCAAGAGACTGTGGCTGTTTAGAAGGAATTTAATGTCAAGAGATACTACCAGTCGAGACATAGCACATACGACAAGCTAACAGGGTGCGACCGCAGTGAAAAGTGCAAGCAACTTCAAGCTGTTTTTTACTTTTAGATTCTTTATTTTTCCGTGCTTGGTTGTACGTATAAGTTACATTAGACATTTCAGGGTGTTTTTAACTTTCAAGTATACAACGGTAACAATTGTTCATACAGCATTTAAGGTTATTGTCAGGATGTACATTGAAATGCGTTTGGTAAGCACATTTTTAATGTGGACATGTTAGGGACCGTGGCGTCGCTAGGGGGGGGCCAGAGGGGGCCATGGCCCCCCCTACATCATGCTGTGCCCCCCCTTGGGTCCCCCCAAATGCCAGCAACTTGCTGGCCATGGGCTTCCCTCGGACTGTAACAGCCTGTCACAGCCCGAGGGAATGCAGTGCTGAGGTGCTGGGGGCTGTCTGTGGCCGGAGGGAGCACTGATTGGCTACCCGGCACAGGCTCCGCCCCCAAACAAAGCCCCGCCTCCCACCGTTAAGCCCCGCCCCCACCGTAATTCAGCAGCCCATGCTGCTTCAGAAGATGGCTGCCTGACCCCCAGTGACAGGTAGGCTTGGGGGTGTACACACACACATTGCCCCCCATACACACACACTGCCCCCCCATACACACACACTGCACCCTATACAGCCTCCCATACACACACACTGTCCCCATACTGCCCCCCCATAGACACACGCTGCCCCCCACACACACACTGCCCCCCATACAGCCTCCCATACACACATTGCCCCCATACAGTTCCCCCATACACACACATTGCCCCCATATTGCCCCTATACACACACACTGCCCCCCATACACACACATTGCCCCCCATACAGAGCTCCATACACACAGACACTGCCCCCATACTGCCTCCCCATAGACACACATTGCCCCCATACTGCCCCTAGACACACATTGCCCCCCATACTACCCCCCATTACATTACTCCATTGCCCCTATTGACATTCAAAGCCTCTCCATACACACATTTCTCCTCACGACACTTCATACACACACACACTGCCTTCCCCCATACACATTGCCCCACATTACGTTCTCATGGTTAACACACACCGCCCACCTGAACATGATCACAATACAGACTCTACACACACACTGTAAGGACTCAGCAGTCTGTGTGTGTGTGTGTGTGTGTGTGTGTATGGACTCAGCAGGCCCTGTGTGTATGGACTCAGCAGCCTGTGTGTGTATGGACTCAGCAATCTGTGTGTGTATGGACTCAGCAATCTGTGTGTGTATGGACTCAGCAATCTGTGTGTGTATGGACTCAGCAGTCTTTGTGTGTATGGACTCAGCAGTCTTTGTGTGTATGGACTCGGCAGTCTTTGTGTGTGTATGGACTCAGCAGAGTGTGTGTGTTTGTGTGTGTGTATGGACTCAGCAGAGTGTGTGTGTATGACTCAGCAGAGTGTGTGTGTGTGTGTGTACGGACTCAGCAGTCTGTCTGTGTGTGTGTGTGTGTACGGACTCAGCAGTCTGTGT
>OW240914.1:232035825-232060983 GCA_933207985.1 Pelobates cultripes | reverse complement strand
TTGTGTAGGAAGGGCCCGAGTGCATTGCTTTGCCCAGGGGCCCTTAACTCTGTTAAAATGGTACTGCTTGTGTGTGTCAGTGAGTTTCTATTTAGTGAGCATGTGTGTGTCAGTTAGCTTGTCTTTAGTGAGCTTGTGTGTGTGTCCCTGAACTTCTTTGAAGTGAGCCTTCTGTTTATACAAGTGAGTGTCTGTAGTAAGCTTGTGTGTGAGTCAGAGAGTTTTGTCTGTCAGTAAGCCTATTTGCGCATGTCAGTGAGCTTGTGTGCTTACTGTAGTATATATATATATATATATATATTTTGACTTGTAGGAATGGCATACGTTTTTTTTCCAGGGCTGCTTTGGATTCCCAGGGATTCCCAGTTTGGCTCTGCCAGCGAGTGCACTTTATCGCTGAATAATCTGTGTGAGCTGCCGCACACTTTAGCCCTGTTACACGCGTCTGGGAGCTGCTGTTGACAGGTACTAGTAGTCTAGAGATTGGGGTATATGCTCAGTTATCTGTATAATACAGATCTGTGTGTATAAAATATCCCGGGATAGTCAGTGCTTCCTGTATAGTGCTGCTCTCTGTCTTGGGATATTATACACAAACAGACCAGTATTATACAGAGAGCAGCACTATACAGGGAGCACTGAGTGTCCCAATTTATTATACACACAACCCTGTATTATACAGAGAGCAAAATTGAATTGTCCAGGATATTATACCGACAAAATTGATAGCTGAACACAAAAGAATTCCAGTGCTAAAATCACAAAAATTAGCCGCTGCAGGCAGCAAACTAAATGAAGCGGAAAACCCGGTTCTTTCCGGGTGGGATATTGCCAAATAGAGTGTAGGTTGCTGCCGCAAATAAGCGGTCCAGCAAAGCAGCTGTTAGTGCCAATAGATGGTCTAGATACTTGATAGAGTTCCTCTGTGGATGCGCCTGGTGTAGACCCGTTCTATATGTAAATACAAGAGAGGTAGAGGCTAATTACGGGTAGTAGTATGAAAGTTCAGGGTGATAGGTAACAAAAAGTAAAGAACTCACATTCAGGAGAGCCATAAGGCCAGCTCTGGTGTGGATTATGCATACGGCAATCCCCTGCGGGGATATGAGGAGTGGGCTCGTCAGCAGCACCGCCTGGTAGTCCAGAACTCGGAAAAGAAAGACAGAAAGCAACAATAGTGCTCTCAATTTTGATGTGGTTCAATGTGCAGATAAGAAGAGGTAAAAAACTCACATTTGAGGGAGCTATGGCCAGCTCTCGTGTGGATAGCGTACAGCGGTATAATCCCCGCTTATAGGATATGTAGCGGCGGTACGTCCGTCAGCACCGCCTGGTGATCCAAGGCTCCAATATAGAAGAATAAAAAGCAGCAATAGTGCTCTCAATTGTGATAGGTTAAGAGAGTAGTAGAGAAAATAAAATAATACTAACAAAGATAGAGCAGAGGTACTGCTCTATGGATAGGCGCCGGTGGTATGATCCCCACCTAGGATTTCTTGGAGTACTGGAACTTTAAAATTGCCAATGGAAGTAAAAGTAACCAGGAAAGGTTAAAATGCCAGGAATAGGTAAAAACAAAAAGTTGTTTAAAGTGCATAAAGAGTGCAATAAAAAGAGGATTGGTACAATAAAGTAGCCAAAAAACTTTTATTGATCTAAAATACACAGTAAAATACAGAATTAATAACCATAAACGAGTTTCACCATAAGTGGCTTCTTCAGAATGGGATAAAAGTAGTAACCTGGCAGGGGTTGTTTAAATAGGGCTATGTTAATTTGAAAATTGCGCCAAAAGTGTAATTGGCCAATCAGAGACAATTTTTAAAATCACTTTTCAAAATTAGGATTCAAGAGTATGGGAGTGATGTTATAAAGGTGATGAGTCCATTTAAATTATTTAGATGGTTTAAAGGTACAGAGATACAGAGATATATGTAAATGGAGTATGCATGAAAAGGGGGTAATATAATTCCAAACATAATGATTTAAATAGGGGTTATATTATACCCCAGAGTAATAATACAGATGTTGAATGAAAATAATAGATAAAATAAAAATAAAATTAAATAAAAGATTACACAGAATACAAGATACATAAATGGAAAGGCATAGATGAAAAATAAAACTTAAAAGATTATTATTATTATGAGGGTTGGTTAGGTCCAGACATAAAGAATAAAAGCATGTAGATAAGGGTTGTATATAGGAATTTAAATAAAATTAAACAGGTCAAAATCAACATTTAAACCAGATGGGGTAAGAGTTTTGAGATTAAAAACCCATTCCATCTCAGCTTTACCTAATATGTTCTTAATGTTACCACCTCTCCATGGTATTATACATTTTTTTATGCCGATGCATTTAAGGTGTCTTATGTCGTTGTTATGTGTACAAAAGTGTTTGGAGACTGAGTGATTCAGGTAGCCTTTTTGATATTTCTACAGTGTTCACTCAGTCTCACTTTAAGACTTCTTGTGGTCATCCCTACATACTGGAGACCACAAGGGCACTCCAACAAGTAGATGACATTTTTGGTATCGCAACTGATAAAATCTTTAATTTTATAGGTTTTGTTGGTGATATTAGATTTAAAACTGGTGGTTTTGGAAGGGACGGAGGGGTCTGTGTTTTTGCATACAATGCATCTTTTACATTTATAAAAGCCACTGGCATTGGGCATAAAAGAATTAAAAGTAGGTTTGGTTTCTTTTGTAAAATTGGTGGTTAAAATGGATTTGAAGTTTGGGGCACCTCTAAAGACAACATTAGGCTTGTCAGGTATAATATTTTTAAGTATTTCGTCTTCTTTTAAGAGGTGCCAATGTTTTTTGATAATTTTTTTGACATGGCCACTTTTGTTATTAAAATTGAAAATAACAGGAAGGGGCATGGTGTTGGTGGTGGGTTGGGTATTGTAAGTTAGGAGGTCTGCTCTATCTTTTTTGGTGATGGTATTTATAATGGTGTTGAGGCGGGTTGGTGAGTAATTTTTCTCAATAAATTTTTCTTTTAGATAATTTGATTGTTTGTTAAAATCTTCTATTTGGGAGCAATTCCTTCTGAGACGGAGGAATTGGCTTTGAGGGGCACTTTCCAACCAAGGTTTGTAATGGCAGCTAGATCTTTCAATAGCTGTGTTGACGCAGACTTTTTAAAAAAATGTTTTGGTGTGGATGGTGTTGTCTGTAATGAAGATGTTGAGGTCTAAAAAATTAATAGATTCCTTACTTGTTTCATGGGTTAGGGTAATGCCTCTATTGTTGATGTTGAGGTGGTGGATAAAAGAGTTAAAAAGAGCTTCTGTGCCATCCCAGATAAAAAACAAATCATCTATATATCTAAAATATGTTACAAGGTTCGTACACCAAGCGTGCCTTCCCCATATGGCCGTGGATTCCCAGTCGGCCATAAAGAGGTTGGCATAGCTTGGCGCGAACCTTGTACCCATCGCAGTGCCTTGTTTTTGTAGGTAAAAGGAGTCAAAAAACAAAAAAACAAAAATAGTTGTTGGTTAAAATGATATTAATACCTTCTAAAATAAAATCTATTTGGGCAGGGGGGATTCTGTTTTCTTTAGTTAAAATTTCTCTGATTGCCTGGCATCCTATATGGTGGGGTATAATAGTGTATAGGGATTGGACATCACAAGTAGCTAAAATGTAATTAGTTTGCCATTTGAATTTGTCTAAAAAACGTAGTAGTGACATAGAGTCTTTTAGGTAAGAGCGCATTAATTTAACGGATGGTTGGAGGAGTATGTCAATGTATTCTGACAGATTGCAGAGTAGGGAATTTATCCCTGACACGATGGGTCTGCCAGGGGGGTTATTAATATTTTTATGTATCTTTGGTAAAAAGTATATGACAGGGAGTTTAGGGTATTTGATGTTAAGATAGTTGTATTCGTTTTTGGTTAGGATGCCAGAATCCAAGCCTTTTTGTAAAAAAGTGGATAGGGTGATTTGGATGGTAGGGGTGGGGTCAGAGGGTAGTTTGTTATATGTTTCTGTATCATGTAGTTGTCTATGTGCCTCATCTATGTACATCTTGCTAGATAGGATAACGATCCCACCTCCTTTATCTGCCGGCTTTATGACAATATCTTTGTCTTCTTGTAGTTGTTTCAGTGTGTTGCGCTCGGCATGGGTGAGGTTGTGTGAGTCATATTTGTTATATTTAATTTTTTCAAAGTCTTTTAACACAAGTTTTTCGAACATGATGAGGGGTGCAGATTTGCAGTAGGAAGGGTAAAATTTGGATTTTTCTTTCAAATGAGTGTTGATGTTATTGGGGTTATTGATACTAGGCATGGGGGGTGGAGAATTGGTTGTGGTGGGTAATTTGTCATTAAAAAATCTCTTTAGTGTAGCTTTGCGAACAAATTTGTTGATGTCTAAAAAGGCTTCGAAAGATTTAAAAGGGTTAGTCGGTGCAAATTTCATACCTTTATTAAGGACGGATATTTGGGTGGCGGATAAGATTTTGTTGGACAGATTAAAAATACCGTTGTAGGAAGTGTTTGAAGGGTTTACGGTCTGTCTAGCCTTTCTCTTTTGTGCTCTTCCGCCGCTGCGTTTACCTCTGGGCTTAAAATTCTTTTTTTTGTTCGTGGAGGGTAAGGTGTATTGGCTGTTAAATTATAGCGGGGATTATACCGCTGTACGCAATCCACACCAGAGCTGGCCATAGCTCTCCTGAATGTGAGTTCTTTACTTTTTGTTACCTATCACACCCTGAACTTTCATACTATACCATTAGTCGCCTCTACCTCTCTTGTATTTACATATACGGAACGGTCTACACCAGACGCATCCACAGAGGAACTCTATCAAGTATCCTAGACCATCTATTGGCACCCTAGCAATACTTTACTGGACTATCTACCCTTATTTGGCGCAGCCCTTCCATATCTATTTGTATCTATCCACCGAAGGACCCGAGGGGTTTTCCTTCATTTGGGTTGCTGCCTACCTTGACTAATTTTGTGATTTCTAGCGCTAAATTCTTTTTGTGTTTATCTATATCTATTCCCCTCGTCTTTAGCTGCTTGTTCTCCTCAATTATGTCCATCTTTGACTTTAGGAATAATTATGTTATTGATGTTAACAATGTATTTGATTCTGAACCTACAAGACCCATTAGCCCTGTACCCATCAGACACCACACCTTAAGCCAACAAGAACTTTTCATAAAATTAGAAAAAGCATTAACATCTGAAATTAAACTAAAATGGGAAATAGCCACCATGAAAAAATACATAGAAGAGCAAATCACTCCCCGAGGCTTAAGATTGCTCAAACTCCCTGCCTCAGATCAAGATGACTTAGAATTCATGGACGAGTGGTACAGTAAACTTGAACTATGCACATTCGGACTCATGGAAACTCTAGTCACTAAAAAAAGTAAAAAATTGTCACTACTAGACATAGAAATTAATGACTTAAAAGAGAAACTAATGCCATTTATGGATACACGTGTATACAGACAAAACTCTATCCTTATTCAAAGCAAAATAGAAAAAATAGAAATGGACACCAAACACCTCAAAATCAAGAAATATATTAGAGACAAACACGACTACGCAAACAAACAAGTGAGGACATATCACTTAAACAAAAAATACATTTCTGACAACCCTCCTCACATTAAATACTCCTCTGAACCATACAAATATGACAGATCTCATCACCAACAAATTGCACCCAAACCCTCATACCGACCACCACAACACCACTACCAAGGACACAGACCCCCCTACCGGTCTCCCTTCAAACCACACACTTATAGAACTAACCACTACCACCACCAACCTACCTCCAAGCCATCCTACTCTCACCCTCCCCAACACTTACCAGCACCCCAAAGATATCGCAAAACTTCATATAAACCACCACGATCACCCCACTATTACAATGTACCTGAACACTCACCCAAACCCCAAAGACCCCAATACGCAAATAGTCACCAACAATATTCCAATTTCACCCAATCACCTACTATTCCCAATCACCCTAATCGTTTCCAATTACTGTCACTTGACTCAGAAATAGAAAACGAAGATCATTTTTTAGAGATTCGCACCCACCCAAATTTAACAGCCAATACACCTTACCCTCCACGAACAAAAAAAAGAATTTTAAGCCCAGAGGTAAACGCAGCGGCGGAAGAGCACAAAAGAGAAAGGCTAGACAGACCGTAAACCCTTCAAACACTTCCTACAACGGTATTTTTAATCTGTCCAACAAAATCTTATCCGCCACCCAAATATCCGTCCTTAATAAAGGTATGAAATTTGCACCGACTAACCCTTTTAAATCTTTCGAAGCCTTTTTAGACATCAACAAATTTGTTCGCAAAGCTACACTAAAGAGATTTTTTAATGACAAATTACCCACCACAACCAATTCTCCACCCCCCATGCCTAGTATCAATAACCCCAATAACATCAACACTCATTTGAAAGAAAAATCCAAATTTTACCCTTCCTACTGCAAATCTGCACCCCTCATCATGTTTGAAAAACTTGTGTTAAAAGACTTTGAAAAAATTAAATATAACAAATATGACTCACACAACCTCACCCATGCCGAGCGCAACACACTGAAACAACTACAAGAAGACAAAGATATTGTCATAAAGCCGGCAGATAAAGGAGGTGGGATCGTTATCCTATCTAGCAAGATGTACATAGATGAGGCACATAGACAACTATATGATACAGAAACATATAACAAACTACCCTCTGACCCCACCCCTACCATCCAAATCACCCTATCCACTTTTTTACAAAAAGGCTTGGATTCTGGCATCCTAACCAAAAACGAATACAACTATCTTAACATCAAATACCCTAAACTCCCTGTCATATACTTTTTACCAAAGATACATAAAAATATTAATAACCCCCCTGGCAGACCCATCGTGTCAGGGATAAATTCCCTACTCTGCAATCTGTCAGAATACATTGACATACTCCTCCAACCATCCGTTAAATTAATACGCTCTTACCTAAAAGACTCTATGTCACTACTACGTTTTTTAGACAAATTCAAATGGCAAACTAATTACATTTTAGCTACTTGTGATGTCCAATCCCTATACACTATTATACCCCACCATATAGGATGCCAGGCAATCAGAGAAATTTTAACTAAAGAAAACAGAATCCCCCCTGCCCAAATAGATTTTATTTTAGAAGGTATTAATATCATTTTAACCAACAACTATTTTTGGTTTTTTGACTCCTTTTACCTACAAAAACAAGGCATTGCGATGGGTACAAGGTTCGCGCCAAGCTATGCCAACCTCTTTATGGCCGACTGGGAATCCACGGCCATATGGGGAAGGCACGCTTGGTGTACGAACCTTGTAACATATTTTAGATATATAGATGATTTGTTTTTTATCTGGGATGGCACAGAAGCTCTTTTTAACTCTTTTATCCACCACCTCAACATCAACAATAGAGGCATTACCCTAACCCATGAAACAAGTAAGGAATCTATTAATTTTTTAGACCTCAACATCTTCATTACAGACAACACCATCCACACCAAAACATTTTTTTAAAAAGTCTGCGTCAACACAGCTATCGAAAGATCTAGCTGCCATTACAAACCTTGGTTGGAAAGTGCCCCTCAAAGCCAATTCCTTCGTCTCAGAAGGAATTGCTCCCAAATAGAAGATTTTAACAAACAATCAAATTATCTAAAAGAAAAATTTATTGAGAAAAATTACTCACCAACCCGCCTCAACACCATTATAAATACCATCACCAAAAAAGATAGAGCAGACCTCCTAACTTACAATACCCAACCCACCACCAACACCATGCCCCTACCTGTTATTTTCAATTTTAATAACAAAAGTGGCCATGTCAAAAAAATTATCAAAAAACATTGGCACCTCTTAAAAGAAGACGAAATACTTAAAAATATTATACCTGACAAGCCTAATGTTGTCTTTAGAGGTGCCCCAAACTTCAAATCCATTTTAACCACCAATTTTACAAAAGAAACCAAACCTACTTTTAATTATTTTATGCCCAATGCCAGTGGCTTTTATAAATGTAAAAGATGCATTGTATGCAAAAACACAGACCCCTCCGTCCCTTCCAAAACCACCAGTTTTAAATCTAATATCACCAACAAAACCTATAAAATTAAAGATTTTATCAGTTGTGATACCAAAAATGTCATCTACTTGTTGGAGTGCCCTTGTGGTCTCCAGTATGTAGGGATGACCACAAGAAGTCTTAAAGTGAGACTGAGTGAACACTGTAGAAATATCAAAAAAGGCTACCAGAATCACTCAGTCTCCAAACACTTTTGTACACATAACAACGACATAAGACACCTTAAATGCATCGGCATAAAAAAATGTATAATACCATGGAGAGGTGGTAACATTAAGAACATATTAGGTAAAGCTGAGATGGAATGGGTTTTTAATCTCAAAACTCTTACCCCATCTGGTTTAAATGTTGATTTTGACCTGTTTAATTTTATTTAAATTCCTATTTACAACTCTTATCTACATGCTTTTATTCTTTATGTCTGGACCTAACCAACTCTCATAATAATAATCTTTTAAGTTTTAACTTTTCATCTATGCCTTTCCATTTATGTATCTTGTATTCTGTGTTATCTTTTATTTAATTTTATTTAATGTTATTTTTATTTTATCTATTATTTTCATTTAACATCTGTAATATATTATTACTCTGGGGTATAATATAACCCCTATTTAAATCATTATGTTTGGGATTATATTACCCCCTTTTCATGCATACTCCATTTACATATCTCTCTGTATCTCTGTACCTTTAAACCATCTACTTATGTGTTTTTTGTTTGTTTGTTTGTTTGTTTTTTAATGAACTTTAATCAAACAACTTTTTATTTTTTGAACTTTAATCAAACAACTTTTTTTTTTGAACTTTAATCAAACAACTTTTTTTTTTCTTTCTTTCTCTTTAAAAAACAACTTTCTCACCCTCGTTTTCACATTTAAATAATTTAAATGGACTCATCACCTTTATAACATCACTCCCATACTCTTGAATCCTAATTTTGAAAAGTGATTTTAAAATTGTCTCTGATTGGCCAATTTTCAAATTAACATAGCCCTATTTAAACAACCCCTGCCAGGTTACTACTTTTATCCCATTCTGAAGAAGCCACTTATGGTGAAACGCGTTTATGGTTATTAATTCTGTATTTTACTGTGTATTTTAGATCAATAAAAGTTTTTTGGCTACTTTATTGTACCAATCCTCTTTTTATTGCACTCTTTGTGCACTTTAAACAACTTTTGTTTTTACCTATTCCTGGCATTTTAACCTTTCCTGGTTACTTTTACTTCCATTGGCAATTTTAAAGTTCTAGTACTCCAAGAAATCCTAGGTGGGGATCATACCACCGGCACCTATCCATAGAGCAGTACCTCTGCTCTATCTTTGTGAGTATTATTTTATTTTCTCTACTACTCTCTTAACCTATCACAATTGAGAGCACTATTGCTGCTTTTTATTCTATATTGGAGCCTTGGATCACCAGACGGTGCTGACGGACGTATCGCCGCTACATATCCTATAAGCGGGGATTATACCGCTGTACGCTATCCACACCAGAGCTGGCCATAGCTCCCTCAAATGTGAGTTTTTTACCTCTTCCTATCTGCACATTGAACCACATCAAAATTGAGAGCACTATTGTTGCTTTCTGTCTTTCTTTTCTGAGTTCTGGACTACCAGACGGTGTTGACGGAGACCCCCTCCCTACATATCCCATAAGTGGGGATTATACCGCTGTACGCAATCCACACCAGAGCTGGCCATAGCTCTCCTGAATGTGAGTTCTTTACTTTTTGTTACCTATCACACCCTGAACTTTCATACTATACCATTAGTCGCCTCTATCTCTCTTGTATTTACATATACGGAACGGTCTACACCAGACGCATCCACAGAGGAACTCTATCAAGTATCCTAGACCATCTATTGGCAGACGCATCCACAGAGGAACTCTATCAAGTATCCTAGACCATCTATTGGCACCCTAGCAATACTTTACTGGACTATCTACCCTTATTTGGCGCAGCCCTTCCATATCTATTAGTAATTGATAGCTGTGCTGCAAAATGTCCTTGGAATTTTTTTTTCAAATGTTGGCAACTATGGCACTGTATCAAGGATAATGTGTTTGTTTTTTTAATAATCCCTGGTGGAAAATAATGAATCCTCCACCAGGTATTATTAAAAAAAAAAAAACACATTGTGTCGGGGGCGTGGCTTAACATGCGACAGGGGCGGGGTCAAACTGCGGCGAGGGCAGGGTTAAATGTGCCCCCCTACTTTTGTCACTGGCCCTCCATGTGCCCCCCCGAAAAATGAATCCTAGAGACGCCACTGGTTAGGGAACAAGCCCGGGGCTAGCAAAATTTCAGCAGGTTAAGTGTTGGTGCGTGTTGCGCTCCTGGGGTACTACAGGTGTGAGGTTAAAGGTATGCTCCTTTAGACTCAGGAGGATGCAGTGCTGCACTGGAGCCTACTCCTGTGTGGTCTCAGGTTGGTGTCTTTGTACTTAAGTAGTGCCAGGGTGTGTATGTCATATGGGCACTATGCGCAGTGCGATGGCCATGTTTGTGTAGGTGTTAGTCTGTGCGGTGTCAAAGTGGTGGTCTGGCGCGCTTAAAGTTACCTCTAACCTTGGAGGGTGGTTGGGGGGGGCGGAGGGGGGATTTTCAGACACCATTTGTCTCTAGAAAGCCTGATTATTATAGGCCAATTACTTGGGAAGGGGTGCGTAGGCCTCCCTGTATTCAGGGGTTATTGTTTCTTTTCTAGCATTGGAGTATGTTGTGTGTGTAGGTGTAATAATTAAAAAAAAAAAGAGAGAAAGATAAGCAAAAGAACATGAAACTGTAAACTCTTAATTGGTTGGAGTAAAAGTCCAGGCAAACAGTTTGGTTATAGTGTTCTGGATAGCCAAAGGGCTGATCATCGCTGGTCCGGTTGAGGTGCTAGCTGTTTGGTCCCAGGTTGCGTTTTGGTTACCTTCTGCAGTGTGATGGTGCCCCGGTTGGATTCCCAATGCAGTCAGGAAGGCCGGAGCTCCCATCGGGGAGGTGAGGTTGTGAGTGGTCCGAGTAAGGAGTAAGGAGTGGTGGACGAGTAAGGAGCCGGTGTTACCCCATCTATATGGTAGGTTTGCTTTGCGTAGGGTGGTCGTCACAGTGCCAAAGGATTTGCGTCTGAGTAATGTGGCTCTGGTGAGATCTTGAAAAAATAAGAGCTTTGAGTCCTCGAATTCTAGTGGTGTTTTGCCCTCCAGGGCAGTCATTATTTGAATCTTGTCATGTATGGTGACACATCGCAGGATGACATCTCTGGGGGTGTCATGTGAGACGTGGACAGAGCTTGTTACATGATATATACCGTCCAGTGTGATTTTCTTTGCTACTGCTACTGTAATGCGGCAGTTCTTCTGTGGTGATGGTGTTGGTTATGCCGTGGATTTTTATGTGTGTTTGTCGTTGTTTGTCTTAGAGGGACATTATTTGGGGTTCTAGTACTTGCTGTTTCGTGTTCAGCTGTTGGATTGAGTCTTTCAGGGTGGTCATATTGTTGTGGACTCCTGCTATGTCCATTTCTGTGTTGCATATCTCTTTTAATCAGGGCTATGTCAGCAGCCAGTAGCTTCTGTATATCGGCCAGGAGCACTTTTAGGTCCCCTTTGGTAGTGGGGGCTGAGTCCTCTGGCGAGGTCGGGGGTTTGGTAGGCCCGAACTGGGGGATCTGTGTGTCTGGGGTCGCCCTTCCCTCTGTCTCTGGGATAGGGGCCATGTTTGGAGGGTGGTCCGCGTATGTTGGCGCGGCTTGTGCTGGTTGCAGCAGCATTTCCCCAATGTCCCTACCTTGGGTGTTGACGCCTGTTGTAGGTTTAGGGGTGCAGCGGCCCATGGTTGGTGTGCCCGGCGGGGAGTATGCAGGGTAGCCACAGCCCTCTCCCGGTCCGCCGAGAAGCGCCTCGAGGTTGAGGAGTGGCGTTTGGGCGGTAGGCCGCGGATTTGTGCCATTGCCTGGTGGCTTGAAAGAATTGCATCAATCTGTTTGCCATGTCGTGGTCAGTACTTTGTTTGGGCAGATGGTGCCTATTTGGGGTGATATTTGCAGGATTACGGTCAGCTATCTGGGAGCTGGAAAAAATGGTGTCTATTCAGGCTGGTCATCAGGCTCTGCCAACTTCAAGCTGTTTTAATGTCACAACAGCGATTTTTCACAAGAGCCCGTGAAAATGCCACAAGGGCGAGCTATGAGATTGGCAACGTTAACTACTAAAAATAGCAAATCTTTTGCTGAGAGTGAATTTATCAAAGAATGCGTTATGAAAATGGTTGAAAATATCTGTCCCGAGAAGAAGCAAGAGTTTGCCAACATTTGCCTGGCTCGTAACACTGTAGCATGGAGAATTGAGGCTATTTCATCAGATAGTAAGAGACAGTTGATGTCCAAAAGAGTGGATTTTGACTTCTTTTCAATAGCCTGTGATGAAAGCACGGACCTGACACAGCTCAGTTGCTGATTTTTATGAGAGGGGTGGACGATGAAATGAATGTGATTGAAGAATTACTTGACTACCAGAGCCTTAAAGGACCCCCACCCTCACGCTCCCCCTCCCGCCCAGCTCTGGAAGGGGGAAAGGGGTAAAAACTTACCTTTTTCCAGTGCTGGGCGGGGAGCTCTCTGCCTCCTCTCCTCCTCCGATCCGCCCCGTCGGCTGAATGCGCAGGCGCGGCAAGAGCTGCGTGCGCATTCAGCCGGTCGCATAGGAAAGCATTTACAATGCTTTCCTATGGACGCTTGCGCGCTCTCACTGTGATTTTCACAGTGAGAATCACGCAAGCACCTCTAGTGGCTGTCAATGAGACAGCCACTAGAGGATTTGGAGGAAGGCTTAACCCATTTATAAACAAAGCAGTTTCTCTGAAACTGCTATGTTTATAAAAAAATGGGTTAACCCTAGAAGGACCTGGCACCCAGACCACTTCATTAAGCTGAAGTGGTCTGGGTGCCTAGAGTGGTCCTTTAAAGACAAAAAAAGAGGAAAAGATTTATTTGGTTTATGTTAGTTCTGAAATGAAAATGCCTTGGAACAAAGATACTGGGATTATTACTGATAGGGCACCTGCCATGACTAGTGAACAAAGTGGATTATCAACCCTAATCTGTAACAAGGTGATCGAAGTAGGAGGTAAAGCTATTAAACTCCATTGTATCATTCATCAACCACTGCTAAACATCTTAAATATGATCATGTTATGAAACCGGTGCTAAAGACTATTAATTTATTCACTCTAAAGCCCTGTGCCACTGCCAGTTTAAACTGTTTCTACTAGACATCCAGACTGAATACGAAGATGTTTTATATCACAACGATGTAAGATGGCTCAGTCGGGCGTCTGCACTGCAGCATTTCTATTCTCTCAGAAAGGAAATCGGAGAATTCTTGGAAACAAAGGGACAACTGATGCGAGAACTATCTGATCCTATCTGGCTGGCTGATTTGGAGTTTTTAGTTGACAAAGCATCTGAATGTACTGAACACAAGTCTTCAGGAAAAAGATGCAGCGGTGAACCAGTTTTATTCACACCTTAAAGCCTTTGGAAAAAAAGCTGCAACTTTTCCAAAGGCAATTGTCACAAACACAGCCCAATAGCATACATTTTTTAGCGTTGCAGGAAATAATTAACAGTTTTACACAGGACAATATCCTTGCGCAAACGAGCAGGTATGCAGCAGACATCGCATATCTGGAAAGGGAGTTTAAACGGCGCTTTCAGGATTTTGTTGCTATTGAAAAGGAGATCAGCTTTTTCTCCTCTCCATTCTCTGTTGACCCCAATGATGCTCCAGTTCAGCTGCAGCTCTTGCTCATTGAGCTGCATTGTGACAGCGAGTTACGCAGTCGTCACCAACAGCTCTTTCTTGTGAACTTTTACCGTCAACTGGATAAGAGCTGGTTTTTAAGAGATTTGAACATTGGCTAAGAAAATGCTGAGCTGGTTTGGTTCAACATATTTGTGTGAGAAGACATTCTCTGTTATGAACTTTAACAAGAATCGCATGAGGACAAGACTAAGTGACTCATCTGCATGACATTTTGCGAATCAAAACCACTGCCTTCGAACCAGACCTTGCCTATGTGCTGCAGTCCAGTGCTCAGTTTCCCCCTTCACATTGGTGCAGGCAAGTTTTTTTTTTTTCAATTGAGATGAATACATTGTAAAATCTCAGTTAATATCAGTTGGTCTAAATCAGGTGTAAATATATTTGGACACAACATTTATACTTGGTGCTATGTTCCTTTTCATATTTTTTTCACTTAAAAGTTGACAGACAACCTTTATTACCAATAATATGTAATGTGCTTTACAATGTTCCTGACATATTTCAGCTTCCTGTTTTGTTTTGTTCATCTGGCCTTCAGATATGAAAGATAGTGATTTAACACCTGTTTAGATTTCTAACCTATGCAGGGCTGCCATCAGAAATTTTGGGGCCCCTGACACAGCTCAAGGTCTGAGCCCCCCGGTGCCTGCACCCGAGTCCGCCCAAAGTTCTGCCCCCCCCCGAGTCTGCCCACAGGGATGCAGTGTCTGCAGGGCCGGTGCAAGGATTTTTGCCGCCCTAGGCAAAAGTAATGTTTGCCGCCCCCCCATGTGACATCACAATGCCCCACCCATATGATCTGCCATGTTAACTAACACCAGTGCTGCAGTGCCGCCGTGTTTACATTAAAAGGCCTGCAGGGACAGACTAGACACCAGAACCACTACATTAAGCTGCAGTGGTTCTGGGGACTATAGTGTCCCTTTAATGTGAGGTAAATTAGAGATTAGTGCCACGAATAATATACTAGATTGCCTACTTACAACCAGATGAGGATGATGATGGGCTCTAGCTGCCATCTGCCTCCACTGGTCTGGTGTAGAACAGGCTCTTTGGAGGCGGTTTGTAACTGTGGTCACAAAAATCAATTTTCTGGGAGAACGGGAAGCAGCTCCATTTTTTTGAGGGCCCTTTACACAGCTCAAGGTCTGGGTCTCAGGGTCCACCTTTATGTTCTACCAATGACTTTGCTCACAGGGGGTGGAGTGTGTGTGTGTGGGATGTCCTGATGTGTGTAAGGGCTGCAAGGTATGTTTCTGTGTATGTACAGGATGCACAGTGTGTGCGTCTGTAAGGGATCCATTGAGTGTGTGTAAGGGGTGCATTGCTTGTGTATGTGTGTCTGTGTGTAATGCATTGTGTGTTTTTCTGACTGCAAGGGGTGCATTGTGTGTATGTGTGATGGATGTCAATCTCTCCCCCTCCCTCCAATTTCCTTCTCCCCCTCCCTCTCCAACTTCCTTCTTCTCCCCCTCCCTCTCATTTCCTTCTTCTCCCCCTCCCTCTCATTTCCTTCTTCTCCCCCTCCCTCTCATTTCCTTCTTCTCCCCCTCCCTCTCATTTCCTTCCTCTCTCATTTCCTTCCTCTCCCCCTCCCCTCAAATTTCCTTCCTCTCCCCCTCCCCTCAAATTTCCTTCCACATACTTTTTTTTTTCATCCCCCCCAGCCTCCCTACCTGTAGGAGTGCTGAGGGGATTCCCTGGGGTCCAGTGGTGTCAGGCCAGTCGGGCGTGCGAGGGAGCACTCTCCCTGGCTGAGTGCTTCCTCTTCTGCTCCCTCGCGCGCCGCATACTGATGCCGGCGCCAGAAGATTACGTCATCTTCCGGTGCCGGCATCAGTACGCGGCGCGCGAGGGAGCTGAAGAGGAAGCACTCAGCCAGGGAGAGTGCTCCCTCGAGCGCCCGCCGGGTGTCAGCAGGGCCAGCCTCTGGGGGTCCCTGAGGTGACCGGCTGCTGGGCCCCCCAGGAGAAGAGGCTGGACCAGTGGGTACATACCGGGGTCGCAGGGCCCCCTGCGACACGGTATTTACACCACTGAATGTGGGGCCCGGATGACCTGAGCAGTCCGGGCCCCCCAGGACCGCCGGGCCCATGACAACTGTTACGGTTGTCATGCCCTGATGGCGGCCCTGCACCTATGTGACGAAATGAAAAGTATACTGTTTGCAATAAACTTTGCATAAAATGGTTAATTTGCATTTAATTTTAATGGGTCAAAGAATGTCAGGCAAAATGGTCGACCCTCAAGCATGTTCACTTCATCAAATTTGGCCCTCTTTGAAAAAGGTTTGGACACCCCTGCTCTAAGGTGACACAACATAATCCTTTACATTCATAATGTAGCAACTATTTGGCTTCATTACAGTGTGTGACACAGTTTTGACATTTACTCAATATGCCTCTGGGCTTTGCAGAAGTAATACTTTCATTGTTACAGTAACCATGAAGATCTCAAGCATTTGCAACATGACTGCCAACAAAGATGGTGCCACACCTTTTTTTCCTGTGGGCACCTAACATATCAATGAAGCTTGAAGGCCTGTTCATTAGCCACTGTAAGTGGGCAAGTGACGAAGTTGATTTGCATATCTAGGAGTTATACAAGAAAAATGGCAGTTGGAGTGAATTGATGTATTGATTTATGGGATGGGGAGGATAAGGAACTATAATTTTTAAGGGAAATTACCTCAAAAAAAAAAAAAAAAAAGCCTCAAATGCCTTGTCAAGCATTATGCATGTACAAGTGAGACAAAATGAACACATGCTACCCAGAACGAAAACTGTGACTGACCATCTTGGAGTTCTAAGCCAGTTTCAGAAATTATGGTAGACCAAGAATGCTTTATGTCTACCATTTTTTGTCTACCTTTTTGGATAGGTGAGAGCAGAGGTCCATGTTCGATTGTTTCAAGGTAGCTGTGAGGGGTACTGGTGTTTCTTTGCCCGACATGACTCAGGTTTCGTTTGGTATAGATTTAGGCCGTGGTGTTTGTGTGTGGTGGTCGTGTGTGTATCGAGGTGTCTAGGGTGGTGTCGTCAGTGTCCTCCCATGTGTGGTCTTTTTTCGGTTGCACACCTGTGGGATCACGCTCCATCCTAAACTGATCACGGGGGTGGGGGGGGAATGTTCGTGTAGTCCCTTGACTATCTGGCGATGTGCATGGGTCTGTGACATGTGTGTCCTGTGTGGTCTCAGGGCTCTCTAGTCTCTGATCATGTGTGTGTTTTCAGAGTCTCGGGGTTGTATCGTCCAGTTTCCCTGCCTTTGGGTCCCATGTGTTCCTCTGGTGTGTGTGGTTTGCTGTTCCCGTTGGTTCCGAAGTGGCCCTGCTGTGGCCTTGTTCCCCTGAGTTACGGGTTTGGGGGGGGGTTCTGTGTGTCTGGGCCCTGGTGTAGCTGTTTAGTGCGTGGTAGTTAAACAGCGGTTCCTGGGTTGCTCTGGTTGGTGGTGTGTCTGCCCTCCCTCTAATCCAGTGGCGTCGCCAGAGGGGAACTTATCATGGGATCCGCAGGAATTTTTCCAGGGGGCATAATGTAATGACATCCATGCTTGGTACCTTTTTGACAGTGTCATGAAAGGGAAGGGGCATAGCCATTATCACATAAAGCCAGGGTGAATAGCGTTTTCACAACTATGGTGTCAGGAATATGTTTGTATTCCTGACACTATAGTGTTCCTTTAAGCAAATTAAAGGACCATTCTGGTCACCATAACAACTTCACCTAAATGAAAATGCTATGATGCCAGGAAGACCCTGGGTGCTCGCTTTCCTTTAAGGGGTTAAATCGCTCTCAAATGGTTTAACCCCATAGGCTTCCTCCAGCTCCAGGTCGCTCAGTGGTATTTGCAGATTGACGTCAGGCATGGGTGCCGCTGATTGGCTAGAGTGGACAGTTGACGCTCTAAGTCAATCGCTAGTTCCCGGTTCATAAAATATTTGTACTTTTTTATGAATGGGAAGCTACTGATTGGCTTAGAGTGCCAGCTGACCACTCTAGCCAATCAGCAACACCCCTACCCATACGGCACTCTGTGCTTCCTGACACTCAGTAAATAAAAGTGAACACATTAACACTGATATTTTTTTACCTCTGGAGATGAGAAGGTCCAGTGTTTCCCTGCCTGGCCCAGGTACCAAAGCCTTATGATGTGGTGTCCAGAATAAAGTGGAGGGTTCACTTCATTTGTCCTTCCTGCTCCAATCTCCTTTTCCTCTCCTTCATTTGACAGTCTTTTTTCTTCTTCTGACACTGTTTTCTATCCTTGGCCCCTACTGCTCTTTTACCCTTCTGCTACTTTCTGCTTATTTTGCGCCCTTCTGCTCCTTTCTCATTCTGATCCCTTTCTGCTCCTTGCAGACCCTTTCTGCTCCCTTTTCTACTTTACCTTTGTGCTCCTTGTTGTCCCTTTCTGCTCTTTTTCCTACTTTACCTTTGTGCTCCTTCTGATTCTTTCTGCTCCTTTACCTTTGTGCTCCTTGCTGTCCCTTTCTGCTCCTTCCTGCTCCTTGCAAGCCCTTCCTGCTCATTCTCCTACTTTACGTTTGTGCTCCTTCTGCCCCTTCCAGCTCATTTCTGACCCTTTCTGCTCCTTCTACTTTACCTTTGTGCTGCTTTACCTTCCAGCTCCTTGCTGACCCTTCCTGTTCATTTCTGTTCCTTCTCCTTTTCTTACTTTACCTTCCTACTCCTTGCTGACTCTTCATGTAGGCTGTCTCCCCCATCCCTCACTTCCATAGGCGTGTGCACGGGGTGTGTCGGGTGTGCATGGGCACACCCTAATCCCCGCGGCACGACGATGCTATCCGAGCGGCGGCTCTGGTCTAAGCCTCCATGGGCCGGTGGGGAGATCAAAGTTCTACCTCACCGGTCCACAGCAGCATGGAGGGAGGCAGCAGAGAACCCGGGCTAGAGTTCACTCTCCACTGAACCACCAGGGAAGGCAGCAGGACTGGGATATTAACTAATCTGCCCCCACCTCCACCCAAACATACAGCACACACACACACACACAGCACCTACGCACAGCACACACAGCCCACAAACAGCACCCTTGCACACACAGCACACACACACACCCAGCACACTAACAGCATCCTCACAAACACACAAAACCCACACACAACACCCGCACAGCACCCACACACAAACAGCACACTCACACACAAACAGCACCCTGACAAACACACAAACAGCACACTAACAGGACCAGAACAAACATGCACACACAAACACCCTCTCACACACACACAGCACCCACACACATACAACACCCACACACACCCAGCACACTAACAGCATCCTCACAAACACACAAAACCCACACACAACACCCGCACAGCACCCACACACAAACAGCACACTCACACACAAACAGCACCCTGACAAACACACAACACCCACACACAGCACACAAACAGCACACTAACAGGACCCGAACAAACACGCACACACAAACACCCTCTCACACATACACACACAGCACACTACCAGTTCCCTCACACACAGCACACTAACAGCACTCTCACAAACACACACAAAAACACCGTCACCCACATAGCACACTACCAGCACCCTCACACACACACACAGCAGTATACACAGTATATATACACACACACACACACATACATACATATACACATGGCGTGTGTTTGTGCTTTAGGGTGCACACCCTAATGCAATAGGCTGCCCCCCCAGCCTCACTCCCCCAATCTATAGGCTGCTGCCCCCCCCAATCTAGCTCTATAGGCTTGCCTTTAATCTAGCTCTATAGGCTGCTACTTTTAATCTAGCTCTATAGGCTTACTTGCCCCAATCTAGCTCTATAGGCTGCTGCCCCCAATCTAGCTCTATAGGCTGCTGCCCCAATCTAGCTCTATAGGCTGCCTTTAATCTGGCTCTCTGCAGGCTGCCACTTTTAATCTAGCTCTATGGGCTGCCTTTAATCTAGCTCTATAGGCTGCTGCCCCAATCTAGCTCTATAGGCTGCTGCCCCGAAATCTAGCTCTATAGGCTGCCTTTAATCTAGCTCTATGGAAACACTTTAATCTGGCTCTATAGGCTGCTGCCCCCCAATCTAGCTCATAGGCTGCTGCCCCCCCCCAATCTAGCTCTCTATAGGCTGCTGCCCAATCTAGCTCTATAGGCTATCTCAAACCCTCCCCCATCCCTCAGTCCCCTGATCTGTAGGCTGTCTCTGGCTGCATGTGTTGTTCCCATGCGGTTTCAATCAGCAGAGAGAAGCAGGGATAAGATGTAGTTTCCTATCCCTGTCTATCTCCATACTGGCCGGCGCCGGTATTGCAGTTCATTTTAAATCTCACACGAAAAATAGCAGAACAAGCTGAAAAATCCAGGGGGGTCAAGTGCCCCCCTTTGCCCATAGGTTACATGATGCAGTGCCCCCCCCAAATGCCAGCAACGTGCTAGCCATGTGCTTAGATTCTATTCCCTCGGACTGTAAAAGTGTGTGACAGCCCGAGGGAATGCAGGACAAAGCAACTGGAACAGTGCTGGTTGTTTTCAGCAGCTTCACCGGCACAGCCCCAACCCCAACCCCAAATTAAGCCCCGCCTCCTGCACACAAGCCCCGCCCCCGCCATTAAGCAGCAGACCTTGCTGGAAAGGCCAGAAGATGGCTGTCTGACCCCCAGCAACAGGCTTTAGTGACAGGTGTGTGTGTGTGTATGGACTCAGCAGTCTGTGTGTGTGTGTGTGTGTGTAGACTCAGCAGTCTGTGTGTGTATGGACTCAGCAGTCTGTGTGTGTATGGACTCAGCAGTCTGTGTGTGTGTGTGTATGGACTCAGCAGTCTGTGTGTGTGTGTATGGACTCAGCAGTCTGTGTGTGTGTGTATGTATTGACTCAGCAGTCTCTGTGTGTGAGTGTGTGTATTGACTGAGCAGTCTGTGTATGTGTGTGTGTGTATGGACTCAGCAGTCTGTGTGTGTGTGTATGGACTCAGCAGTCTGTGTGTGTGTGTATGGACTCAGCAGTCTCTGTGTGTGAGTGTGTGTATTGACTGAGCAGTCTGTGTATGTGTGTGTGTGTATGGATTCAGCAGTCTATGTGTCTGTTTTGTGTGGACTCAGCAGTCTGTGTGTATGGACTCAGCAGTCTCTGTGTGTGAGTATGGATTCAGCAGTCTATGTGTCTGTTTTGTGTGGACTCAGCAGTCTGTGTGTATGGACTCAGCAGTCTGTGTGTGTGAGTGTGTGTGTATGGACTCAGCAGTCTGTGTGTGTGAGTGTGTGTGTATGGACAAGCAGTCTGTGTGTGTGGAGTGTGTGTGTATGGACTCAGCAGTCTGTGTGTGTGTGTGTGTGTGTATGGATTCAGCAGTCTATGTGTCTGTTTTGTGTGGACTCAGCAGTCTGTGTGTATGGACTCAGCAGTCTCTGTGTGTGAGTGTGTGTATGGACTCAGCAGTCTCTGTGTGTGTATGGACTCAGAAGCCTGTGTGTGTGTGTGTGTAAGGACTCGGCAGTCTCTGTGTGTGTGTGTGTGTGTGTGTGTGTGTATGAATATCAGTCTGTATGTGTGTGTTTGTGAACTCAACCCAGTCTGTGTGTATTAATGAACTCAGCCTGTATGTGTGTGTGTGTGTGTATGAACTCCGGCAGTCTCTGTGTGTGTGTTTGTATGGACTCAGCAGTCTGTGTGTGTGTGTGTCTGTGTGTGTGTATGGTCAGCAGTCTGTGTGTCTGTGTGGTCAGCAGTCTGTGTGTGTATGGTCAGCAGTCTGTGTGTCTGTGCGTGTGTGTATGGTCAGTAGTCTGTGTGTCTGTGCGTGTGTGTATGGACTCCGCAGTCTCTGTGTCTGTGTGTGTGTATGGTCAGCAGTCTGTGTGTCTGTGTGTGTGTATGGACTCCGCAGTCTCTGTGTCTGTGTGTGTGTATGGACTCCGCAGTCTCTGTGTGTGTGTATGGACTGTATCAAGGGAAATGTGTTTGTTTTTTTAATAATCCTTGGTGGAAAATAATGAATTCTCCACCAGGGATTATTTAAAAAACCCACATTGCGTCGGGGGCGGGGCTTAACATGCAGCAGGGGCGGGGTCAAACTGTGGTGAGGGCGGGGTTAAATGTGCCCCCCTACTTTTGTGAATGAATCCTAGAGACGCCACTGCTCTAATCTGGTGGGTGAGGACCTTGTGGGCCTGTGTTGGCGTCTGTGTCTTTTCCGTGTCTGTGTATCCGCGTCAGTCTGTGGTTCTTTGTGTTCTAATGGTGTTCCCCAGGGGGCACATCAGCATGCTGTGTACCGTCCCTCAGTCGTTTCTAGCCTCCGTGTTGTCGGACTTGGCTCTCTCAACCATGTCGGTCACATGGATGGTTTCCCCTTGGTGGTGTCATCGTCTAGCGGTTACGCGTGCCCTCTGTCTCCCCGCCCGCGTCTGTCGGACCAGCGTGTGGGGTTGTGCTACTTCCTCCCCTCCCCTCAGCGATGAACCCGAGCAACGGCCCCCACCGCTCGGCATATTTTTCGCTCTGCCCCATGAGGGATACCCTCACGCCCTCCGCGGAGTGGATCTCCTCCACTCGGTTGTACCATTGAGTTAGTGTCGGGGTCTGTGTTTGTTTCCACATTGCAGGTATGTGGCCGCATCCAGTAGATGTCTTAGTATGGATTTTTTTGTATTGTGAGATCGGTCTTGGGGTGTAGTGTAGTAGGAATTACTCCATGTTTAAGGGGATCATTTCCCTGAGGATCTCTGTGATTTTTTCGTTGACCAGTCTCCAGAATGGCTTGATGTTCGAACAGTCCCACCAGATGTCTCTCAGGGTGCCTGTGTAGGCGTGATGGGGTTTTGTAGTTGACTTCTTGGTACCGGGAGCTCACTGAAGATTTATGGTGTAGGATGAGTATTTTTCCCCATTGGTTCGGGGTGAATTCGCGGTCCCTGATGTGTTCCCAATGCCTCTTGAATGTGAGTATTTCCGAGCATGTATTGATAGAGGTATGAGGTTGCCTTGCTGAGGTTTGTTTTGGCTAGGCATAGGTTCTCAAATGGCATTAAGGCCTTGTGTGCAGCCGATCTGTCGCGGAGTGAGTTGTAGAAGTGTCTCAGTTGGGTATATCGGAAAGTCTGCAGAAAGGTTGGGGTTCTGGTGTTGGTAAGTTAAGAGAGTGGTTTTAGACCGGTGTCATCTAGGACGTCACGTAGGGGTGTATATTCTTGATCTCCTAGTATTCCCCAGGCTCTGGCAGTTGAGCGGTTGTTGGTAAGCAGGATCATTGGGCTTGGAACTGGAGAGATGGGGTGGGCCCGCCGCATGGTAATCCACGTGTGTAGGGTATGAGCTATACAGGGAGTGCAGAATTATTAGGCAAATGAGTATTTTGACCACATCATCCTCTTTATGCATGTTGTCTTACTCCAAGCTGTATAGGCTCAAAAGCCTACCACCAATTAAGCATATTAGGTGATGTGCATCTCTGTAATGAGAAGGGGTGTGGTCTAATGACATCAACACCCTATATCAGGTGTGCATAATTATTAGGCAACGTCCTTTCCTTTGGCAAAGTGGGTCAAAAGAAGGACTTGACAGGCTCAGAAAAGTCAAAAATAGTGAGATATCTTGCAGAGGGATGCAGCACTCTTACAATTGCAAAGCTTCTGAAGCGTGATCATCGAACAATCAAGCGTTTCATTCAAAATAGTCAACAGGGTCGCAAGAAGCGTGTGGAAAAACCAAGGCGCAAAACAACTGCCCATGAACTGAGAAAAGTCAAGCGTGCAGCTGCCACGATGCCACTTGCCACCAGTTTGGCCATATTTCAGAGCTGCCACATCACTGGAGTGCCCAAAAGCACAAGGTGTGCAATACTCAGAGACATGGCCAAGGTAAGAAAGGCTGAAAGACGACCACCACTGAACAAGACACACAAGCTGAAACGTCAAGACTGGGCCAAGAAATATCTCAAGACTGATTTTTCTAAGGTTTTATGGACTGATGAAATGAGAGTGAGTCTTGATGGGCCAGATGGATGGGCCCGTGGCTGATTGGTAAAGGGCAGAGAGCTCCAGTCCGACTCAGACGCCAGTAAGGTGGAGGTGGAGTACTGGTTTGGGCTGGTATCATCAAAGATGAGCTTGTGGGCCTTTTCGGGTTGAGGATGGAGTCAAGCTCAACTCCCAGTCCTACTGCCAGTTCCTGGAAGACACCTTCTTCAAGCAGTGGTACAGGAAGAAGTCTGCATCCTTCAAGAAAAACATGATTTTCATGCAGGACAATGCTCCATCACACGCGTCCAAGTACTCCACAGCATGGCTGGCAAGAAAGGGTATAAAAGAAGAAAATCTAATGACATGGCCTCCTTGTTCACCTGATCTGAACCCCATTGAGAACATGTGGTCCATCATCAAATGTGAGATTTACAAGGAGGGAAAACAGTACACCTCTCTGAACAGTGTCTGGGAGGTTGTGGTTGCTGCTGCACGCAATGTTGATGGTGAACAGATCAAAACACTGACAGAATCCATGGATGGCAGGCTTTTGAGTGTCCTTGCAAAGAAAGGTGGCTATATTGGTCACTGATTTGTTTTTGTTTTGTTTTTGAATGTCAGAAATGTATATTTGTGAATGTTGAGATGTTATATTGGTTTCACTGGTAATAATAAATAATTGAAATGGATATATATTTGTTTTTTGTTAAGTTGCCTAATAATTATGCACAGTAATAGTCACCTGCACACACAGATATCCCCCTAACATAGCTATAACTAAAACAAACTAAAAACTACTTCCAAAAATATTCAGCTTTGATATTAATGAGTTTTTTGGGTTCATTGAGAACATGGTTGTTGTTCAATAATAAAATTAATCCTCAAAAATACAACTTGCCTAATAATTCTGCACTCCCTGTAGGAGACGTTCTGTCTGGGCCATGATCCCAGCCGTCCAGACCGCCTCAGGTATGGGCGTGTTTCCGCCGGCCTTCATTAACAGGATCCACTGTTTATGGGGTGGGCGTGAGTGCCACTCCAGTATGCGTTGCAGAGTGGTGGCCTGGTGGTATTTTTTCACGTCCGGGAGTGCGAGGCCACCCCAGTGTTGTGGTAGGCACAGAGTGTCATGTCGTATCCTGCATCTTTGGCCCTTCCATATGTATTTTATTATTGCTGATCTTAGGGAGGAGAAATATGCAGTGGGAATCGTCATTGGTAGCGTTTGAAATAAATAGAGCAGTTGGGGCA
>OW240914.1:231990150-232024757 GCA_933207985.1 Pelobates cultripes | reverse complement strand
AAATGTTTATTGACACCCTTTATTGAAATATAACACTACAAATATTAATTGTTATTCAGCTATATCCTGGAAGCAGTAGACGCGCCTATAACAAAATATTTGTAACGCAGTGTATTAAAAAAAAATATATATATATATTATGGACAATAATTAAACATAAAAGTGCTGGTAACTGCAACTACACCATGAATCTCGTATCCACAAAACATTCCATGTGTCACCTATGAAATGGCAAATGACACTTTTAGTTAAATTAAACTAATTCAGTGATATAATATTGCACATGTATATCCTTAGTAATAGGCTGTACAAGCCATTAACAAAGTGCATATTGCTGGATATGGGTAGTTCGTAGATTCTTTATTTAGACATTTAAATTCCCAGCTAATTGGCATCTTAGATGACCATACAAATCTTAAAAGTCCTATTGTAGATATAAATGAATGTAAAGCAATTCCTTCCATATACTTCATATGGCTAAATTGCACATTTATAACCCTGGCTGAATCCAGGAATGGACCATACAAGTTCAGATAAACTGCTCAGTGCTAGAATTGAGCGGACACCTGGATGTTCGGGTCCGGCGGATTCGGCCGAACTTTGAAAAAATGTCTGGGTTCGTGATCGAACTTGACCTCGAACCCGAACCCGAACCCCATTGAAGTCAATGGGGACCCAAACTTTTGGGCACAAAAATGCCTCTAAAAATGTCCTGAAAAGGGCTATAGGGCTGCAAAAGGAAGTAAAATGGGGGTAAGAGTAGGACAAGTGCCCTGCAAACAAATGTGGATAGAGAAATCACTTAAAATAACATAAAAATTAAAAATACAGCTGAGCCATAAAATAGCACTAGATGGAATCTTTGATTTTAGCTTTGGAAGAACATAAATCAAAATCTAAAGCATGGCTGTCCGGAGGATCACCAGAATTATGCATTTTAGAGAGGGTTGGAGTGCAGGGTATTCTCTTTCATTGTTTAAACTGAGCTCAACTCCTAATGCATGGAGAAAAGGCCTTCGCAAGCCTCTGCTATTGTGTACCTAGTTTATACTAAGTGACCCATAGGTTGAGGAGGCAGTAACCGTGGCAGTGGAGGAGGAGGGTGAGGTAGCCAACACTGTTATTTATTTTTTTGTTTTTTTTAATTGGGGTAGCCCCCAAAATATTGGGACATATAAAAAAAGAAACATTTGTGGCCTGCGGTGCATTTCTTGCAGTCCTGATGCATGGATAAATGCTCAACTCCTGATGCATGGAGAAAAGGCCTTCACAAGCCTCTGCTATTGTGTACATAGTTTATACTAAATGACCCATAGGTTGAGGAGGCGGTGACCGTGGCGGTGTAGGTGGAAGCGGCGATGGAGGAGGAGGAGGTAGCCAACACTGTTTCATATATATATATTTTTTTTTTATTTGGGGTAGCCCCCAAAATATTGGGAGATGTAAAAAAATAAACATTTGCAGCCTGCAGTGCATTTCTTGCAGTCCTGATGCATGGAGAAATGCTCAACTCCTGATGCATGGAGAAAATGCCTTCACAAGCCTCTCCTATTGTGTACATAGTTTATACTATAAAACTAAGACACATTTGCACCCTGCTCCCTCTTAGGCTGTGCTGGTGCCTCTGTACAACCAGCGCCTCTTCCTCCAAACTGCACACGTCACTCGCATGACCTTGATTCCATGTGGGGTCTAGGACCTCATCATCCTCCACATCATCCTCCATCTACTCCTTAACCCTGCCCTCCTTGCCGGTCTGCAGACTGCAGAAAGCCACAGCAGTTGGCACCTGTTTTTCCAGCATGTAAAGTCTGCAAAGGACTTATGGAAATTGTTTTAGAATTGCATCCAGGCAACAGTTTTCCCTATAAACTGACCTCTCCGTTTGACTTGTGAGGGTATTACCCCAGAATTACAATACTGTTTAAGTACCTCTTAGCTATTGATAACTGGTTTAAATATAGCAGCTTGTTATCTGGTAGTTTCTAGTGTAGAAAATATCAATCTGTTTTCTATCGCTTAGATCTGTTTAACAAGTTTTGTAGGTGTGAAACAATATTACAAGTGACCGATAGTAGTAAATTCGAATCAAAGTTCCATTTGCAAAAAAAAATTCTCGCCCATCTTCTGTGGGTTATTGCATTTTTAAGATGTAGCCTTATTAACATGGGTTTACTTCAGGGAGATCATGCCAAACTAATCTTATTGATTTTTTTGATTGGGTAACTAAAATTATAGATCAGGGTGGTGCAGTAGACATTGCTTACCTAGATTTCAGTAAGGCTTTTGACACTGCTGCACATAGAAGGCTTATCAATAAACTGCAATCTTTAAGTTTGGATTCTAATATTGTTGAATGGGTAAGGCAGTGGCTGAGTGACAGGCAACAGAGGGTTGTAGTTAATGGAATATATTTGAAGCTTGGACTTGTCACCAGTGGGGTAGCTCAGGGATCTGTACTTGGACCCATTCTCTTTAATATTTGTATTAGTGATATTGCAGAAGGTCTTGATTGTAAGGTATGTCTTTTTGCTGATGATACTAAGATATGTAACAGGGTTGATGTTCCAGGAGGGATAAACTAGAAAAATGGTCAGAATTGTGGCAACTGACATTTAATGTGGATAAGTGCAAGATAATGCATCTTGGACGTGAAAACCCAAGGGCAGAGTACAGAATATTTGTTAGAGTCTTAACCTCAACATATGAGGAAAGGGATTTAGGGGTGATTATTTCTGATGATTTAAAGGTAGGCAGACAATGTAATAGAGCAGCAGGAAATGCTAGCAGAATGCTTCGTTGTATAGGGAGAGGTATTAGCAGTAGAAAGAGGGAAGTGCTCATGCCATTGTACAGAACACTGGTGAGACCTCACTTGGAGTATTATACACAGTACTGGAGACCGTATCTTCAGAAGGATATTGATAACTTAGAGAGGGTTCAGAGAAGGGCTACAAAACTGGTTCATGGATTGCGGGATAAAACTTACCAGAAAAGGTTAAAGGATCTTAACATGTATAGCTTGGAGGAAAGACGAGACAGGGGGGATATGATAGAAACATTTAAATATATAAATGGAATCAACACAGTAAAGGAGGAGACTATATTTAAAAGAAGAAAAACTACTACAACAAGAGGACATAGTCTTAAATTAGAGGGACAAAGGTTTAAAAATAATATCAGGAAGTATTACTTTACTGAGAGGGTAGTGGATGCATGGAATAGCCTTCCAGCTGAAGTGGTAGAGATTAACACAGTAAAGGAGTTTAAGCATGCGTAGTCATGGCTGTGATGGCTTCTAAGGGCACACGAGTCAAACGCTTGTTGATTGGCTGCCCTGCAGCCTTTCAAAACGCATCATTAAATCGCCGAACACCGAACTCCAACCCGAACATACAGTGATATGGCCGTGTTCGGGTCCGGGGTTCAAAAAACGTAATGTTCGGTACGAACCCGAACTTTACAGTCCGAGTTCGCTCAACTCTACTCAGTGCAAATATTTGCAATGTAAATAAACTCCACATTTAATGTTAAGGACAGGTAAAAAAAATATAGATTAAGTTCATTGGTAAACTGTTATTACTTGACCCACCATTGTGACATGTTAAAAGAGCTAAACTGGCTATCACTGGTATCCAGACGCACCCTTCATCTTTCCAGCCTTGTGCAGCCTTCATCTTTCCAGCTCCCACCGTACCTGAGTAGAATGCTCTCCCCGGCTGTTCCCACCTCCTATAACCTCTGATCCAGTACTCGCACAATATTTAGCATACTGCTATACAAAAATAAAGTGGCTTGAGCCTCATTTTGGAATAACCTCAGGGACACAGTCAAACCTTCATTCAATCTAAAATCCTTTAAGAGATCTATAGCAACAATCCTCAATACAGAATGCATTGACTATATTTATTACCTGTTATGCATTAAATTTACATATGTGTGTGTACATATATATATAGTATATTATTTTTTGTAATATTATATTGTACCCTATTGTAACAATGCAGTGTTTGTGGCCCCAGGACTTACTTGAAATTAGAGAAATCTCACTGTATCCTTCCTGGTAAAATATTATAAAAACAAATAAATAAACTTATCAGCAATCTATATATAATAATGCTCAATTATTTCCACTGCTCTCATCCTCTCCGTATCCTCTACAAGCAGGTCAGCCTTAAAATGCTAATGTGTTGAGTGCAAATATATACAATGTAAACAGATTCCTTTTAAGTTCTCTGTGTAGCTCGGTTAGACATTTGCTGCCCCAGACAGATAAAAAACACCCACATGCTTTAATCATTGTTCATAACATTTTACCATACTTGGATATTCGGCAAAAGTTACACATTTGTAGTTATCATGAGATCTAAACAAACATCAGCTCTAGCTGTTCTAGTGAGTTCTCTAAAAGTGATGAATTGCAAGAAAAGGAAGGGGTGCCAAAGATTGTCTAAAACTGTATTACCCCATAATGTTTCTGTGAAATAGTGAATATTCTGTATATGTATGTATTTTAAAAGGTTTTTGTAATACTCGGTCTATACATTACATCGCTCTCATGGTATATGCTAGCTATGTAACAAGTGTTTAAGATTCCATGTCTTTTTTTTCTCCCTATTTCAGTTCTGAAAGGGTTAGCTGCACTGGACTGTCATACACTTGGCTGCTGAATCCTTTTTAAGCAGCTTGATTGTGACCACCATGACTTTATGGTTTAGGCCCGGAATAAGCAGCACTCCAGATGTTGTGGACCACATATCCCATAATACTCTTATAGCCATACAGCTGGCAAAGCACCAGGGGCGGTGTAGTAAAAAACATCAGGAGTGTCGAAGGTTGGTTACCCCAGATTTAATTTGTCTTTAAGTGCATCCTTTTCTTCAAGCTCTCTTGATTTTCAAAATCAAAATTGCATTAAAAAACTATATTTTACACTTTATTTAAATTTTGATTTTATTGCATCCATAAAACTGAAAATAAATTATTATGCTGTTTCTCAACTCTGCATATCAACAAGAATCTACAAACGTTACAGAGTTGATGATTTTAATTTCTAGAGGTTTTTTTTAACTTCAAAAGTTTGTGGAATTGTCACCATGGTCAATATAACTCATGTCAAGTCTCAAAGATAACAATGTTACTACATGTTGACATTTATTTCCTGGCAATCCCAGTATCACCGTAACTGTAGTTGTAGCACCACCTACTGGACACGTTGCATTATTTCTTTCTTTTTTTTCAATACAAATACAAGTTGTTGTTCAACCCTTTAACTTTTACAAGACTGTTAAGTTTCATTTAATTCCCTGGGAACAAAGAACACACATGGAAATGTACTCTTACTCTCAATGATCCACCAGTTGAGGAAATGTGTAAATAAAGAATGTCCAAAGCCTGTAGTGAAAAGTCCACCCACATTTGTATTTTGGTTGTAAATTGATGCCAAGCCAAATCAGGAAATATCCTTAAAGAGGATCTGTTACTTCTCTGGAATTTACACCATTTACTAAAACACTGAAAATCGCCGATATCTTTTGTTAACCTTTTATTTCATTAGATGCCATGTTTTCTGTTAAATGTTTATTAGAATGCAGCAAATTACAGAAATAGCAATATTGTTTAATTTCTCTTCTCTTTTGCATGCTTTCTCAATGCTGACTGCCACATGCAAAGGACAGAGTTTGTATTAATGATTGGCAGACTGGAATAATGAGAGGAGAACAAGCCTAGAAAGAAGAGTACACTAGTAGCGGGGGGATAACCCCAAATAGGAGCTATGGAACAAAGAGAAATAGTGTATCTCCAAGGGAACTAGGGAAAAGGGTAGGTGTATATGGAAGAATATGTCTTCTGGGGTGCCTGTCCCCTATAGACTAATGTCTAAATCATAGTAATAAAAAGCTAAAAGTACATAAAATAAAAACTGACAATAAACTCCAGGTGCTTGCACTAAAAAGTGCTCAAAAGTGCTCATGTACAAAAATAAGTAATTTGACTTTGAGTATAATGATGGACAGGATAAATGGTAAATATTCTATGGCTAAACCCCAGTGTATATCAAATATGGTCAGAAATTAGATCTAAAACACAAACACACTGGGTAGAAATAGCCTGTCCACAATGCTTGCTAGGAAATTCTAGCGTATACTAAGGTCTTAGAGCATGATCTGATATCTGTATGCCGATATCATTATGCAGGGTGCTGGGTACGTCACCACAACTAAATGCCAAAAGAATGCTAAATACTCAATGCTACAAGGGTAGAACTTTGGTATAGTTATTAATGCTTGATTGAGCGTAAGCACAACGATATATTATACAGGGAGTGCAGAATTATTAGGCAAATTAGTATTTTGACCACATCATCCTCTTTATGCATGTTGTCTTACTCCAAGCTGTATAGGCTCGAAATCCTACTACCAATTAAGCATATTAGGTGATGTGCATCTCTGTAATGAGAAGGGGTGTGGTCTAATGACATCAACACCCTATATCAGGTGTGCATAATTATTAGGCAACTTCCTTTCCTTTGGCAAAATGGGTCAAAAGAAGGACTTGACAGGCTCAGAAAAGTCAAAAATAGTGAGATATCTTGCAGAGGGATGCAGCACTCTTAAAATTGCAAAGCTTCTGAAGCGTGATCATCGAACAATCAAGCGTTTCATTCAAAATAGTCAACAGGGTCGCAAGAAGCGTGTGGAAAAACCAAGGCGCAAAATAACTGCCCATGAACTGAGAAAAGTCAAGCGTGCAGCTGCCACTGCCACTGCCACCAGTTTGGCCATATTTCAGAGCTGCAACATCACTGGAGTGCCCAAAAGCACAAGGTGTGCAATACTCAGAGACATGGCCAAGGTAAGAAAGGCTGAAAGACGACCACCACTGAACAAGACACACAAGCTGAAACGTCAAGACTGGGCCAAGAAATATCTCAAGACTGATTTTTCTAAAGGTTTTATGGACTGATGAAATGAGAGTGAGTCTTGATGGGCCAGATGGATGGGCCCGTGGCTGGATTGGTAAAGGGCAGAGAGCTCCAGTCCGACTCAGACGCCAGCAAGGTGGAGGTGGAGTACTGGTTTGGGCTGGTATCATCAAAGATGAGCTTGTGGGGCCTTTTCGGGTTGAGGATGGAGTCAAGCTCAACTCCCAGTCCTACTGCCAGTTCCTGGAAGACACCTTCTTCAAGCAGTGGTACAGGAAGAAGTCTGCATCCTTCAAGAAAAACATGATTTTCATGCAGGACAATGCTCCATCACACGCGTCCAAGTACTCCACAGCGTGGCTGGCAAGAAAGGGTATAAAAGAAAATCTAATGACATGGCCTCCTTGTTCACCTGATCTGAACCCCATTGAGAACCTGTGGTCCATCATCAAATGTGAGATTTACAAGGAGGGAAAACAGTACACCTCTCTGAACAGTGTCTGGGAGGCTGTGGTTGCTGCTGCACGCAATGTTGATGGTGAACAGATCAAAACACTGACAGAATCCATGGATGGCAGGCTTTTGAGTGTCCTTGCAAAGAAAGGTGGCTATATTGGTCACTGATTTGTTTTTGTTTTGTTTTTGAATGTCAGAAATGTATATTTGTGAATGTTGAGATGTTATATTGGTTTCACTGGTAATAATAAATAATTGAAATGGGTATATATTTGTTTTTTGTTAAGTTGCCTAATAATTATGCACAGTAATAGTCACCTGCACACACAGATATCCCCCTAACATAGCTATAACTAAAAACAAACTAAAAACTACTTCCAAAAATATTCAGCTTTGATATTAATGAGTTTTTTGGGTTCATTGAGAACATGGTTGTTGTTCAATAATAAAATTAATCCTCAAAAATACAACTTGCCTAATAATTCTGCACTCCCTGTAGTCTTCCGTACCAGAGAGCGTATGCTAGTAGAGTAGCGCTCATGGCAATTCGGAATCAGTTTGGTTACACAGTGATAGCTAAGACAGCCATGAAGCTATGGGGGAATTGGAATAGCGATGTGATATACTAGTTAACCTCCTGTATCTTCGTGGACACTGAACTCCATCCACCCTGCAGCATGCCCAAAACATGGGGAATAAAGTGCTATCAAAGGGAAAATGAAGGATATTGCAAGGAATAGTATGCCTATGTCTCGTAGAAAGTAAAGATTACAGGATAAATCTAAATAACCCCTGTGCCTTTGAGGGCACCTAGCTCTATTCTCCAAAAGGATGGGTGACAACTACTACTAATGCCTAAAAAAACATAATAACTAAGTAAATCAAGTGAAAAAATACAAAATAGCGCAGTTGATATTAGAGTGGCTGCATATTAGATGGCTGTCTGACACGGTATTTATTTATTTATTTATAAAATATTTTACCAGGAAAGATACATTGAGATTTCTCTCGTTTTCAAGTATGTCCTGGGTCCACAAATCATTGCATTGTTACATTAGGTACAACAAAATACAAAAACAATATTAATACACAATATATACAAAATTTAACATAGAACAGGCAGGAAATATATAATCAACCATGACACGTGCATTCTGTTTTGAGGTATGTAGAGAGGGATCTCTTAAATGACTTTAGGCTTAGGGAAGATTTTAAATTGTGCGGGAGGTCGTTCCACAATTGCGGCGCTCTGTAGGAGAAGGAGGATCGGGCTGCTTTCTTTTTGTATTGAGGTAGACTAAGTAAAGTGCTTGTACTGGATCGGAGCTTATAGAAAGTGGGAACAGCTAAGGAAAGCATTTTGTTCAGGTAGGGTGGGAGTTTCCCAGAGAAGCTCTTAAAAACAAGGCTGGAAAGATGAAGGGTGCGTCTGGATTCCAGCGACAGCCAGTTTAGTTCCTTTAGCATGTCACAATGATGGGTCCTGTAATTACATTGTAGCACAAATCGGCAGAACGAGTTATACAATGTGTTGAGTTTATTAATGTGGGATTGCGATGCAGACGCATATACTACATCCCCATAATCAATGATTGGCATCAGCATTTGCTGTACAATCTTTTCCTTTACTGTAGGGCTTAGGCAGGCTTTGTTTCTGTACAGGGCACCTAATTTTGGATAAAGTTTAGATGCAAGCTTTTCTATGTGCAGGCCAAAAGATAGATTGGGGTCTAATATCATACCCAAGTATTTGAAAGAGTGGACTGCGGTCAGTGTGCCATTTGAATTTGTTTTGATGGATAGGTGGGGATTGGTAGAGAGACATCATAGCCAAGAACCCTGAAGCGCACGTTTTTCCCGACCTGGCTTGTCTGATATGAAACGGGATATCATATCTAACAAACTGGACCTATTACCCTTATGTATGCAAATACACACATGTATATGTTTGAAAAGAGGTACATCTTGGCACAGTACGGTGAACATATAGTTAAGTATTTTTGTTTTATCGACGATGTCTTTGTCTTATGGAAAAGGAGAGCACAACTATTCACCTCTATGATGCATTCACTCAATGCAATGGATTCTCCCGTAAAATTTAGCTTTCAATCGAGTGACTCTAGATAGACTTTCTTGACATTTGGATCTTTGTCGAAGATAATAAAATTGGCTACACAGTATACCACAAACCTGTAGAAAGGAACACGATCCTACATACTTCCAGTTTTCACCCCAGGAGTTTGAAAGAATCCTTACCTATATCTCAATCCTTGAGAGTATTACGTAATAATTCTGATCCTATCAATGCCAGAAACCAAATGAATGAAATGTATCATAAGTTCTTGAAAAGGGGGAAACTCGAAAGTTGTCTTAAATCGAGCAGTTGAACAGGCACATGAATCAATCACTGAACAGCCGATACAAACTGGGGTAAGTGATCGATTGATATTCCCCCAAGCCTTACACACTGAATCATAACAAATGGCATCTATTATCCGTGACAACTGGGGCATACTCAGGAAAGATACTTCCATTCCCTCCTCTTTTCAACAAATTCCTGTTATAAGTTATAGGAGTGAGAATATATATTTCTGCTAGCACAATGTAAATATAGAATTGAATGCTTTATAATAGGCCTACAAAACCTTCAGCCTCCCAGATATTTTGAACTACAATGCCATGATTCATGAATGAAACAGATAGCCAGGGAATCATGGGAGTTGTAGTTCAAAACATCTGGGGGGGGCGCATGTTGTGCAGTCGTGCTCTATAATATACATTTATTTTATATACACTTTAATATAATACACATTTATTAAAAATAGATACCTGTGTAGATATACAGTGTGCATGCACAAACATACACACATATATACATATTACTTCAAATCACATGAATTGACTGAAACTATGTTTTAATTTTATCACATGACAGGAGGCTTCCTATTTTGCATAACTCTCTTTACTAAACTCCATAGCAGTAAAGAAAGTGAAACATTTAAACCAATCAAAATGCAAATAGGGAGTATATCATCCCAGCAAATAGGCTCCTCCTCCTCTTTCTTTACTGCTCCATCGCAGACAGGTCAGAGTTTTTGGCTCTTCCCTATTTACCTCATAATATGGTTTTTCTGTACATTTATAATTGTCACTTTTGTCTATTTACTTTGTTTACTTTATTTCTTCTTACTATCTTTTCACTTTCCTTGATATCTCTGTATTTTAAACTTTCCCTTACTGGGACTCTTTATTTTGTTCCCCTAGTCCCAGTGGCTTACTCCGTTTTCCCGCTCTTTTTCCCGCTCGTTTCCCGCCCTTGGGCGGTCCCCCGAGTTTAGGCAGGTTCCCTGTCTTTGCCCCTGCTTGCCGCCCTTGCCGGCTTCCTCTCACTCATTTCCCGCGGCTCGGCGCCAGCCGCGGCTACACTCGCGGCGGCCATCTTTAAAACCGCATCTCGCGAGATTACGGACGCCATCTTGAAAGTGCAGCGAGTGCCGCCAGTACCGCAAGGGACACACACGGACGGACTTTCTAACCGCAAAATACTCCACAGAGGTCAGTTAAAGTGAATGCTGTGTAAAGCACATAAGGTATTAACCTGTGCTTACTTGGGGTGCTGCCCTTAACTGTGCTGCTATAGAGGTCGCTTTGTGGCCACCTCTACAACCCTGGGTGAGGCCCAGAACAAAAATCCCAACTAGTGGTGTTGTATTCTGCCCTGCTGGGGCCATATATATATTATTATTTTGCCACCATTGGCACTATATACCCTGCTGGAGTGACTTTACCACAGCTCTCCTTAGTCTCAGACCTTACTGAAGGTTTAACCTTCCCATACATACCACTATATACCCTGCTGGGGTATCACATATATATTTACAACCCTGCTGGGGTTATTTGTTTTTTTCTCCTCAAACCAATTTCATTCCTTGTATAAGCCCTGCTGGGGTAATTTTGTACTCTGTACAACAAAACACGTTATTGCACCCTGCTGGGGTCTGCATAACAATATAAAACAGCTTAGTACTGTCTACACAGCTTACTGACCTCTATAATACGCCCTGTGCCAACACATATTCAGGCATTATGGAGACCTCTCAGACTACAGAGCTCCAAACCATGGTAAATGAGGCTGTATCCGCCTCCATGGAGAAAGTTCTCTCCAAAATGATGGCCTCTAATCCCGACAGGAAGAAACCATCAAAAACCCACACAGCCCGCCATGACTCAGATTCTGACGAACCAGAATCACGCAAGAGCCCAGAAACCTTCACGGGCAAACGCCATTGGAAAGGCGAAAAGGGTCACCAAAACCCTAACAAAGGCAAAGACCCCGCTAAACGCACTAAACCCGCTATAGCCGCCACCCCGAACCCGCCACACGAGTACTCTTCGGAAGAAGAAGACTCTCACGCCAAATCCATGGCCATCTTAGACGAATGGCAAGCGGACGAGTCAGATTCCAACGAAGACGTTTGGGGCTCAGATTCAGGATCCCAATCCTTCTTTCCACAACAAGCGTTCACGGGAGAACCCCAAGAACCAGACACGGAAACCCCGCAAGATGAAGACACCATTTTCGACCCGTTGGGGCAAAAACTTTTTGATCCACGAAAAATAAGACACCCACGCTCAAGCGACTGGACACCACCCGACCACTTAGCGAGGTTCATGCACCTCTGGTTACGGAAGTCCATGGACAAGACAGTCCGCAACCGCTTGAGGTCGGAATGCCCACGACCTTTTCTACCTGACCATGTTGCGGACACTCCAGAATTCGACCAGGTGATGACCACCTTTATGTCGCGAGGTGGCCGCGACCCACGCAAAGGTGTGGAGAAAGGGTTCAGAGGGGTACAGGATAAACTTCTGGACACTGTGGGACCATTATCCAGAATTATGTACTTGGCCGACGACGCCCTAGCTAAAGCCGATCAATTTGACGCTACTATGGTGCGAGAATGGGCGCATGATGTGCGGGAATGGGCACAAAGGTGCTTTTGTTTTGTGGGTAATGCCAATGTCGCCTTATCATCCGAGCGACGTAAAGCAGCACTTCTCCGCATTGACGGGAAATTGGTGGAGTTGGGCACCAAAGAACTAGGTCCTATGGCACAGGGCAAGCTCTTTGGAGAACTTTTCCTAAAAGAGCTAAGTAGACATGTAAACGTCTACACATCCTTAAACAAGGCTCAGACATCAATGCGTAGAGTCTTTAGACAAAACCCCTCCAGGGGTGTTTTTGGATGGGCTGGCCGCCAAAGGGGCCGTGCTGCCAGCCGCTTCTGGCCATCAGGCCCCCGCTCTACGAGACCCCAACCTTTCTACCCAGAGGTGGGATACCGCCCGTACTCCTACACTCGAGGTGCAGACAGAGGTCGAGGACCACGCACCCGAGGCAGAGCTCGATTTTCCTCAGGTAATCAACCATTTTACTCACTTCTCACTCCCAATGCATACAGCAGGTCGCATATCTCTTTTCTTCCAGGAATGGACCTCCATCTCCACGGATGCATGGATCCTACAGACAGTACAAGGGTACGTCATAGACTTCGTAGACCAACCACGACAGACAGAACTACCACGTCCTATCCACTGCTCAAGGATAGACACCTCTCTCATCGACGACGAACTTCAAACCCTATACTCGAAAGGCGCGATCGAACCCGCCTCCGACCCTCAAGGTTTCTTCAGCAACATCTTCTTGGTAAAGAAGAAAACGGGAGACCTACGACCCGTCATAAACCTACGACAACTCAACGAATACGTCACTTACAATCACTTCAAGATGGAAGGCATACATCTTCTACGAGACCTGCTACAAGACAAGGATTGGTTCACGAGACTAGACCTCAAGGACGCTTACTTATCAGTACCCGTCCACCAATCCTGCAGACCTTCGTTTCCACTGGCAAGGCCTTCCTTTGCAATTCACGTGCCTCCCCTTCGGCCTCAGTTCGGCCCCATGGTGTTTCACCAAACTGATGAAACCCGTGGTCGCACATCTTCGAGCGCAAGGAATTCGTTGCATCATATACCTGGACGACCTCCTGCTGTTCTGCTCAGACAGACACCGACTGGTACGTCACACACGGTATACCACGGATCTCCTGTCATCCCTGGGCTTCATAGTGAACTTTCAGAAATCGGCTACTTCCCCATCACAAACAGTACAATTTCTGGGATTCGAGATAGATTCCATCTCCAGCACCCTACGGCTACCGTCAGCAAAAATCTCAGCCATTCGCAAGGAATTACGCAGGGCCATCCGCTACCACACCATCACACTCCGCGCCCTCGCACGCATTGTGGGACTTCTCTCGGCTTCCATACAAGCTATATTCCCCGGTCCCCTCCACTACAGGGCGATGCAGTGCCTCAAAGCTTCCTTCCTCAGGAAAAACCCCTCATACGATCAGCCAATCCCGATGACAGAAGAAGTCAGAGACGAACTCAGATGGTGGCTAGACAGCATGGAGGCATGGAACAGCCGAGCCATCTTCGGAAGGGCTCCCGATATGATATTAGAATCAGACGCCAGCCTCTGGGGATGGGGCGCGACGAGCGAAAATACATCGACAGGAGGAACCTGGACATCCCAAGACCTCAACATGCATATAAACTGCTTGGAACTCCTATCAGGGTCATTCGCCATCCGAAGCCTAGCGAAGGACAAGTCGGATTGCTGCATCCTCCTCAGGATGGACAACATCTCTGCAGTCCGCTACATCAACCGCCTAGGCGGAGCCCGTTCCCGCCTCCTGTCAGAAATCACGAAGGAGATCTTCGATTTCTGCCTACCCCGCAACATCTCTCTCACGGCAGAATATCTCCCAGGAGAGACAAACCTCACAGCAGACTGGTTCTCACGTCACTGGCGGGACACCAGCGACTGGAAACTAGATCCACAAATCTTCAACCACATTGCGGATCGCTGAGGACCACTCCACCTGGATCTATTTGCGTCCCGCAACAACAGACAAACGGAACTGTACTTCAGCTGGCTCCCGGATCCGGAGAGCGCTGCAGTGGACGCATTCCTACAACCATGGCCGATCACGGGAGCCTACGCCTTTCCCCCCTTTGCCATGATAGCGAGGACCATACACTACCTGAAGAATCAACAAACCTCTCTAGTGCTCATCACTCCACTATGGAGAGGACAACCTTGGTTCCCGGACCTCCTAGCTCTTTCATACAAGGATCCTCTTCTATTACCCCATCATCAGTACATTCTCACAGATCCAAGAGGACACCCTCATCCACTCATCCTGGACGAGCGTCTCCATCTGGTGGCTTGGACACTTTCAGGGGCTCCTGGCAAGTCGGCGAACTATCGCAGGCTGCTAAAGAGCTACTATGGGACTCATGGGCCCCTGGAACCAGAAGATGCTACCTATCCGCTTGGAACTCCTGGTCCACTTGGTGTTTGGAACGGAACATCAATCCATTTACGGACCCTATTTCAGCCATTTTGAACTTCCTATCCCACCTATTCTCATTAGGTCGGTCTTACAGATCACTCAACGTAATTCGTTCAGCTATTTCAGCAGCTCATGTCCCCATACTAGGGATTCCGGTTGGCAAGGACCCACTGGTGTGTCGACTTCTGAGGGGCATTCGATTACAACGCCCTCCAGGCCCGAAATATTCTCGATTCTGGGACGTCGACGTAATCCTCCGATTCCTGAGAGACTGGCCAACTAACGACAGACTCTCCCTCCGACAACTCTCAGCAAAACTCACAGTCTTGCTTTGCCTGGTCTCCTTCCGCAGAGTGTCAGACATTCGAGCGCTGGACATAGACGCTTTTTCTACCTCCCCAGAAGGAGTAACATTCAGGATATCTCGTCGCACTAAGACGGACTCCACATCTGTATTTTATCCATTCTTCCCCACGGATCCACAACTCTGTGTCGTCTCCGCTCTACATCAGTATGTAGAAACTACCCTACCAGTCAGGTCTACACCCTCAGGTCAACTCTTAGTATCATACGTTAGACCACATGTTCCTATTAAAACAACCACCCTAGCGAGATGGGTTCGATGGTTACTATCGCTAGCCGGCGTGGACACTACATTCGGAGCCCACTCCGTATGCGGAGCAGCAGCATCCTCAGCCTTCATGGCGGGTGCCTCCATAACGGATATCCTACACTCCGCGGATTGGTCTAGAGAATCTACGTTCCGCACCTTCTACTTCCGACCGAACTCCGGTGCAGCCATGTCTCTTATACAACAGCGTTAAAAATGCAAAATAGGAAGCCTCCTGTCATGTGATAAAATTGAAGATTATGCTAGCGTTAGTGTACTTATAATCTTAATTTTAGTAATGACTCTTCCCACCCGGAGAGGAGGGGAACTACTCTATTCATACAGCTACTACTGTCTCCTTTTTCTTCCTTCTTTTTCAGTCAACCAACATGTTGGCATATTGTATCCTCTATTACCATCAGCCTATCTATCTACTGTTAGACTATTCTCTGAATTCATAATATACACTGTTTCAATGCTATCCGATGGATCAATACCTATATCACAAACAGTTGCCAGACCGGCGCCTAACCTTCTCACATTCTCATTTCAGTTTAACTTCGTTTCATCCTGCAACTTCTGCGGCATAATCATTGGACTACGGTTCTTCAGATAAAGACCACGCCTTCTATCGGACGACTTCCATCACCCGTTGGTGCCGGTTCCCACTCATGCCGAGAAGTTCATCTTTCCAGTTGGATACCACAGTTGATGTTTACTACAGACTTTATCGCTACCTTCTTCCCTGTTCCGATGTCGCTTCCGAAAGAGGAGGAGGAGCCTATTTGCTGGGATGATATACTCCCTATTTGCATTTTGATTGGTTTAAATGTTTCACTTTCTTTACTGCTATGGAGTTTAGTAAAGAGAGTTATGCAAAATACTCGCCTCCTGTCATTACTAAAATTAAGATTATAAGTACACTAACGCTAGCATAATCTTCAATTAAACATGTTCATCCTTTTAAGCACACACACTCTCACTGACCCATCACATGCTCATTCGCACACACACTGTTTAACCAACACACACTTTCACTGACAGACATACGCTCTCATTGATACACATGATATACATACATTGAGATCCACACACTGACAGACACACGCTCATTGGCAGACACACTGTTTTATCAACACACACTTTCATTGACAGAAACACCTTCTCACTGACAGACACACACTGACACACCAACACACGCTCAGATACACACTCACTGACAGACACACACACATTCACTGACACACCTGGAGTGTTCCTTTAACAAATCTGCAAATCAAAATTGCTCGTTAATGGGGAGCTCTCACAAGGATATTTAACAATATAATTACTTATTCACTTTATTTAAAAATGGTGTGTTTGTGAGGCAAATAGCATTGAATGTTCAAATCCAAACCGCTGTATGTAAATCTATCCTGAAAATTGACACTTCCATCTTGGCTCCATGTATATCATTGTTATAAATGTAATTCAAAGTTTAACACAAGTTATAGGTGATTTTCAGTGATGTAATTCCCAGAGGAGTGCCGGTTATCATTCAAGAAAATGTAAAATAGTCTTTTTTTTTTTTTTACTTATTGTTAATGTTATTTAACATCTCCTTTAGTTAGGGCATTATATTACATACAAAGTACATGTATTTAATATATGCCATTTTGACATAAAATCACCTGAAAGTCTTGTGAATTAGATGGGTTGTCACAGAAAATTGTAAAGAACTGATTCAGTTAGGGAATCGTAATAAATATATTAATTTACGCTATGGAAGTCCCACAGTGGGCAGACATTATAAACTATAAATGATTATCTTTGGTTTATATTTAGATAGTTGCAGCTATTTATCTTTAAATACTTATAGTAGTGTTCCTATTTAAAAAAAAAAAACATTTAAAACAACCAGGGTAATTTTAACTAATTTTAACTAATTTTTTAACTAAAAAATAACAACATAAAAATAAAAAATATACTAATAATTTACTCTATATGGTTTTATTTTTATGTACAAACTGTATCAATGGATATCCATTAAAAGATAAATATTCCAAGCCATTTGCTGTGCCCATTTACCTTATAAGGTTGCAGTGATGTCATGCATCTTACATCATAATAGACTGAGGGCAGATAACAAAGGCTTGCACCTTCTGCAGCCAGTCAGTGTTCAGCTGGGACTACATCGTAAACGGGTACTCGTCTGATCTTATATCAATTATCAGAACAAACTGAGCATTTTAGTTTAATACTGGACCATACTAATATTTCAATGTCTTTGGTTTCCCACCATGAAGTTTGTCAAGCAGTATTACTGTCACATGGACCTAAACAGGATTTGAATAGGATGGTAATGTATACAATGATGGATAGATGATAAATGAGATATGAGATAAATTTAATACAGATCCAGGGACAGATTTGCAGCCGATTGCCTTGATATGGGGTCAGGGAGGAATTTTTTGCTTGGACATATTTAATATTACTAATGGTGTGTCCAAGTTTTTTCGCCTTCCTCTGGATCACTTATTCACTAAACTATGAGTTGTTCACTAAACGTCACATTTTGTCTGGAAGCCTTTTGTATTCTGTAAACCCCTCACAGTAAAATGTTTATAAAATGTAAAATTGTTTCAAATATATGTAAGCTTAAAACAAATGTACTAAAGATAAATACAATTAGAAAACTTTATTCATTATATAGTTACTTTTTAATTACTATGGTTTGCAATGATGCAAAGGACTTCTTACAAATATAAATCCTTGAACATTAATTGAAACTTTAATCAATAAATGGCCAGATATAATTGACACTAAAATCAGGGATGTATCTACCGCAAGGCAAACAAGGCATTTGCCTTGGGCAGCAATTGCCAGGGGCCGGCAAAAAACACCGCCCCCAAATGCCCATGCTAATGCCTTATTTGCCTTGTTTTATGGGGCCCAAGAGCTGGCCGGCTGGCCACCTTTGGGCTCCCCCGGGGCAGCGGGCGGTTGTTTCTCGGGTGGGTGGATCACTGGGGTCCAGTGGAGCTGCTGGGCAGGAATGCGGATGGACGTGCAGTTTTCAGTGAGGGAGCACTTTCCCCTGGGCTCTCTGCTCAGCTCCCTCACACGACCCGCGATAATGCCGGGAGCCAGAATATGATGTCATATTCCAACTCCCAGGATCACTCTGCGGCGCGCGAGGGAGATGAGCAGAGAGCCCAGGGGAAAGGGCTCCCTCGCTGAAAACTGTATGTCCATCCGCCTTGCTGCCCAGCAGCCCCACTGGACCCCAGGTGAGAAATCCACCCAACTATCCCAAACGTAGGGAGGCTAGGTGGATTTAAATTTAAAAATTAATAATAATAATTGTGAGTGTGGGGAAATGTGTGTGCGTTTTAGTGAATGTGAGTGAGTGTGTGTGTGTCAGTGAATGTGAGTGACTGTGTGTCAGTGAATGTGTGTGTCAGTGAATGTGTGTGTCAGTGAATGTGAGTGACTGTGTGTCAGTGAATGTGTGTGTCAGTGAATGTGAGTGAATGTGTGTGTCAGTGAGTATGAGTGAGTGTCTGTGTGTCTGTCAGTGAATGTGTGTGTGTCGGTTAGTCAGTGTGTATGTGTCGGTCAGTCAGTGTGTGCGTCTGTCAGTTAGTGCATGCGTCTGTCAGTGAGAGTGTGTGTCTGTCAGTGAGTCTGTCAGTGAGTGTGTGTCCGAGTAAGTGTATGTCTGTCTATCAGTGTGTCAAATCAGTGAGTGTGTGTATGTCATTGTTTGTCAGTGTATATGAGAGTGTGTGTCTGTCAATGAGTATATGCATCTATCAGTGAGTGTGTGCATCTGTCAGTGAGTGTGCGCCTGTCAGTGAGTGAGCGTCTGTCGGTGAGTGAGCGTCTTTCAGTCAAAGTGCGGCCTTGCAGGAAGGGGTGGGGAAATTTAAATTGGGGGGGGGGTGCCCGAGCACCGTCCTGCCTAGGGCAGCACAAAACCTAAATATACCACTGACTAAAATATATACTGATCAAAATAGAAACTTGTGGTTAATTAAAGCACCAGAGATCAATGTCAATATTCAGTTCTGCGGCTAAAGATTTTTTTCAGGAACATTAAAGCATTTGGATTCAAACCTCTATTCCTAAAGCCTTAGTGTCCCTGAACCTAGTTTTCCTGATGATGCATTGGAGCATTTACTCATTGGTTAGCTCCTCCCCTGACAGCAGAAAGGACAAGAAATAAAACTCAGAAACTGGTATAATAGATCCACCCCTTCCCAACAGGCAGTCTTTTTCCTATCCTTCACAACAGTTTGAAGGAGTCTGCTTAAGCCCACAGCACATCTATGAATCGCCAGCCGGGGTACACTGTTTAGTAACATGGGGGTCGGACCCAATCTCTCCCTCAGGGGATAAAAGCGGTCCACTGCGTACATGCCAGGGTTCAGCCTCTTATTCCTGAAGACCCAGCAACAGCACATCTCTATAAGTCACCAGCCTGGGTACCTTGTTTAGTAACCGGGGTTCAGACCCAATATCTCCCTCAGGGGATGAACGCGGTCCACTGCGTACATGCCAGGGTTCAGCCTCTTATTCCTGAAGACCCAGCAACAGCACATCTCTATGAGTTGCCAGTCTGGGTACCCCCTTTAGTAACCGAGAGTCAGACCAAATCTCTCCCTCAGAGGATGAAAGTGGTCCACTGTATACATGCCAGGGAACAGCCTCTTATCCCTGAAGTCCCAGTAACAGCACATCTCTATGAGTAGCCAGCCTGGGTACCCTCTTTAGTAACCGGGGGTCGAACCCAATCTCTCCCTCAGGGGATGAAAGCGGTCCACTGCGTACATGCCAGGGTTCAGCCTCTTATTCCTGAAGACCCAGCAACAGCACATCTCTATGAGTTGCCAGTCTGGGTACCCCCTTTACTAACCGAGAGTCAGACCAAATCTCTCCCTCAGAGGATGAAAGTGGTCCACTGTATACATGCCAGGGTTCAGCCTCTTATTCCTGAAGACCCAGCAACAGCACATCTCTATGAGTTGCCAGCCTGGGTACCCCCTTTACTAACCGAGAGTCAGACCAAATCTCTCCCTCAGAGGATGAAAGTGGTCCACTGTATACATGCCAGGGAACAGCCTCTTATCCCTGAAGTCCCAGTAACAGCACATCTCTATGAGTAGCCAGCCTGGGTACCCTCTTTAGTAACCGGGGGTCGAACCCAATCTCTCCCTCAGGGGGTTAAAGCGGTCCACTGCGTACATGCCAGGGTTCAGCCTCTTATCCCTAAAGACCCAGCAACAGCACATCTCTATGAGTCGCCAGCCTGGTTAACCCCTTTCGTGACTGGGGGCTGGACCCAATCTCTCCCCCAGAGGATGAAAGTGGTCCACTGCATACATGCCAGAGTTCAGCCTCTTATCCCTGAAGACCCAGCAACAACACATCTCTATGAGTTGCCAGCCGGGGTAAACCCTTTAGTGACAGGGGGTCAGACCCAATCTCTCACTCAGAGGATGAAAGTGGTCCACTGCATACTTGCCAGGGTTCAGCCTGTTATCCCTGAAGACCCAGCAACAACACATCTCTATGAGTCGCCAGCCTGGGTAAACCCTTTTGTGACAGGGGTCAGACCCAATCTCTCCCTCAGAGTATAAAAAAGTGGTCCACTTCGTACATGCCAGGGTTCAGCCTCTTGTACCTGAAGACCCAGCAACTGCACATCTCTATGAGTCGATAGTCTGGGTACCGCTTTTAGTAACCGAGGGTCAGACCGAATCTCTCCCTCAGGGGATGAAAACAGCCCCCTGCATACATGCCAGGGTTCAGCCTCTTATCCCTGAAGACCCAGCAACTACATATCTCTATGAGTCCCCAGCCTGGGTAACTTTTTAGTGACCCGCGAGTCAGACTCAATCTCTTGCTCATGGGAAGAAAGCAGTCCATTCTATAAAGGCCAGGTTTCAGCCTATTTTCCCTGAAGACACAGCAACAGCACATCTCTATGAGTCGCCAGCCTGGGTACCCCCTTTATTAATGTGGGGTCGGACCCAATCTCTCCCTCAGGGGATAAAAGCAGTCGACTGCATACATGCCAGGGTTCAGCCTCTTATCCCTGAAGACCCAGCAAAAGCAGATCTCTGAGTCACCAGCCTGGGTACCCCTTTTAGTAACCGAGGGTCAGACCCAATCTCTCCCTCAGGGGATGAAAGCGTTCCACTGTATACATGCCAGGGTTCAGCCTCTTATCCCTGAAGAACCAGCAACTATATTTCTCTATGAGTCACCAGCCTGGGTAACTTTTTAGTGACCCGGGGGTCAGACACAATCTCTTGCTCATAGGAAGAAAGCAGTCCACTCTATAAAGGCCAGGTTTTAGCCTATTGTCCCTGAAGACACAGCAACCGCACATCTCTATGAGTCGCCAGCCTGGGTACCCCCCTCTATTCATGTGGGACCCAATCTCTCCCTCAGGGGATGAAAGCAGTCGACTGGCATACATGCCAGTCGACTGCATACATGCTATTCTGTTTCCAGTATTCCTCCCCTCCAGCTGTTGAGTTCCTCTGATTGAATACTATTATCTTAAGTGGTTAAAAGAACATATCCGTTACCTCGGTCAACAGGGGTGTAACTTTAAACCTCAGGGCCATGGTGCAAGAATCTATTGAGGCCCCGCCACCAACATGATAGAGCAGAGGTGGCCAATAGGAAGATTTTCAGCTGCTGTGCAAAGCCCATGATGCTTTGCCAGTTGTGGGTCTATTATTTAACCCATACTTGCAGGTTCTATTTGTATGCAGTATCTGTGAACGTAAATGTGTTTTTGCATGAAGTATATTTGTGTAAATGTTTGTTTATTTGGGTATAACGCAGATGTTTGAATGCAGGCCGACTTTGAGTTTGACATGTCTGTTTTACAATAACATTTTGCTAGGGTTGCCATGCATATTCTCTTCAATGTGGTTGATATGACATCTAGTGGATTATTACAGAACAACAAGAAATAGTCGATTGATGATTCAGTAGAAGTATTGAAATGCTGCACATAACAAAATGATATTCACGTCAAATATATTCTACCATTTAAAATCTTATTATTCAGCTCAGTGGTTTCTAAATGTTATTTTTCAACCATAAAAAAGTTAGAACATGTACAATAGTATGATATTTGAAGGGGCACAATTTATTACCCACCTCTTGAATGAGTTAATACACAAAGGTGTTAAGGGATAAACCATGCTTTTCTCTTAAAAAATCAATTTTCTCATTTGTTATCCTCTTTTTTGGCCAGTTTTAACTTCTGTTGATTAAAATCTGTATTTGATAAGGTTTTGTTAATTTGTTTAATTTTCAGAATATTTTTTTACATTCACATTTAGATCAATCTTGACAAATGTTATAACAGACTCTAAAACAGATGGAAATGTTTTGTTTTTTTATCACAGCAGTACGATTACAATTTAAATCGGAAACAGCGCTCCTTGGAATTTATTTTCAATATATTGCAATGCACTAATTGCAACAGAGATGTCTATAGAACAAAATGTATTAGAAAGAAAAATGCTCTGTTAATTTAACTGTCTTTTATTTGCTTTTTTCTTTAAAAGTTTCAACAAAAGCTATATTTGAATAAAAACATATTTAAAGGAACACTACAGTGTTAAGAATACAAACATGTAACAGAAAGGGGTCTTCAGAGACTCCATCATAGCCTTCCTGGGCCTGACGACCAACTCAGCGACCAACACAATCAATCTCCAAACATAGAGGGGTATGGAGGGGGAGGATACCAGCCCGCTGAGTCACAAACTTGTGGACACTCTCAGGGGGATGCTCTCAGGGGGTGGCGGGCCGGGGCCGGGCGTAAAGCCAACAGGAGAGCCCCGGGCAGAGGGCTCCCAAGGGAGGCGCCCAGGGGAATAGATGTCCCAGATGGAAGGACGGGAGAGCGATAACAACATCCTTGACAGGTGACATACTTACTAGCTGGGCTTGATGGGGAGGCTCATGCATAGCATAGTTCCGCATTGAATAAACAACACAGCTGGACTGGAACACGGTTACTGTTATTGTTTATGTTTTTGTTTTTTTTAGACGTGTACCTGCCTTATATAGGTTTTCGTGATGCTTACATAGTTCAGGCCTTGGTACTATGTCATCATCAATATCATAAGTATAGAATAAATATTTCTTGAAATGTTATTAATCTTACTAATCCCTCCCACCCCTATCCTAATAAGTAATTCTTAGTGTAAGTTCTTGTCTGTTGACTCTATTTATCTGTTTTTAGAGAGAAAGAGAACCTCTTATATCCTGTATAGCTTCGATGTTTTCTTTTTCTCTGCCCGTTTTGGGGTTATATTTCCTTCCCTTCTTCTCTCCTCCTCTGGTCTAATACTTCCCTATACTGTGACTGAACATATGCTCTACCTCTGTTGGTTATTGTGATCTGAATTCTGAAGGAGGGAAATTATAAATTAAAAGAAACAAAGGAAGAAAAAATAAAGATAAATCACTGCATAAAGCAAAAAAAGGCCTGATATGTTGTCCATTTTATTTATTCATGTGTCCCAGTATTCTATTTGTTTGTATCTGTCTCCTAAATTCACCAGAATACCCCTTTCCATTCTTGCTTGCCATATAACTTGTTTTATCAGTTTGTTGGTACGTGGAATTATTCCTGTTTTCCAATAACATGCTAAGAGTAATTTAGCTGCCGTGATTATGTGCCAGTTCATGTTTAGTAAGACCACTTCAGGCTTAAGAGGTAATTTTATTTCCGTTATTTGATATATCATCTTAATTACTTTTTTCCAAAATGTGTTTATGGGTGTGTATTGCCAGCAGATGTGGATCAAATTACCTTCATTAAAATTGCATTTCCAGCATCTATCGGATAACTCTGGGAAGATTTTCTTTAAGCGTTTCGGTGTTAGGTACCATCTATTTGATAGTTTAAATTGGGTTTCTGTAAGGTTTAAACAGTGCATATATGTATTTAGTTTGTCTAAAGAGCTTATCCATTATTCTTCTTCTATATGTATTTGTAATTCTTTTTCCCATTTATTAATTAGTGCTATCGGTTTGTCATGTCTCTATCTATATACAAGTTTAGCACATTTTGTTAGTAAGTTTTTATAATTCTTTAGTTCAAATAGATGAATAAGGTTTATGGTATTCTCCCCCTTGTTTTTAAAGAGGTGTTCAGCTAAGAAACTCTTAATTTGCAGATAATTGATTGTTTCACTGGGGGGAATGTTAAATTCCTCCATAATTTGGTTAAAGGGTTTGAGCTTGTGTTCCACTACTACGTTTTTAAATTCCCTTATCCCCCCAGATGCCCAAATGTCTGTTTTTATATTTTCCAACATATCTGAAATACTTGAGAATGGTAGCGACTCTATTATTTTATTTCTAAATCCTTTGTTATTTGTAAACTTATCCCACCATCTCATTAACTGTTTGAGTATCTGGGATTTAGTTTGTGCCTCTCTAATAGATTTTTTATTTACCTATAAAAACTAAAATAGTGAGGATAAATTTCCAACCCCCGTTTAAGCTTTTTCCATTTTATACCATACTTTTTGCTTCATGTGAGCATTATATGAAAAAGTCTGCTAGCCTGATAGCATTGCAGAATTTCTGGGCATCCCAAACCTCCATCCTGCCTTGACCTGGCCAACACTTTCATTTTAACTTTTGGTTTCCGCGCCCCCTGCCCCCCATATGAAATTAAAAAAAGAGGACTGTAGTAAAGACAGACAGTTTTCATTCTCCACAAGTGCAGCCATTTTGGCAGAATATATGCTTTTAGTATGTTGATCCTGCCTGACCAAGAAAAGCCCATGACTTTCCAGTCCCTTAAGTTTTTATTAGTTTGTTTAAATAGTGGTAGGAAATTGACTTCTATTAAATCTTCAAGTTTGAGGTTATAGTGATACCCAGATATTTTAACCTGTCTTTGTTGTCGGATTGCCCACTGTTTTGTACAAGAAATGTAATTGTCCTTTTGTTCATATTTTTTGATTTCTCTCGGTTCATTTTATATCCTGAGACTTAGAATTGTTGTTTATGTCCTTCAATAGTTCTGGGACCGAGATGTTTGGTTCTTCTAATGTTAGTAATATATCATCTGCATAAATGTTTAGTTTAGTTTGTCCTAGGGAATTTGTGAATCCTTTGATTTTTTTTGTTTCGTCTTATTAACATCACTAGGGGTTCTAACACCATTAAATACAGTAAAGTGGGAAGAGGGCACTCTTGTCTAGTTCCGTTTTTAATATTAAAGTTTTGTGATGTAAATCCTCAACCTGTTACTTTAGCTGATAAAGAGCTGTAGAGAGCAGGCACGGCTTGTGAAATTGATCCAGTAATTCAGAACTGTTTTAGGGTGGCGAACATGAAACCCCATCCAACCCTGTCAAACACTTGCTCTGCATCTATTGACAGAAACATTAGAGGGGCTCCATTGTTCTCTGTTTCTTCTAATATGTTTATTATTTTTCTGAAATTGTTAATTGGGGACCTCCCTGGAATCATTATTGATTAATTGTGGTATTACTATTTTTAATCTGTCAGCAAGAATGGAAGGTAGTATTTTAATATCTGTGTTGATTAGTGAAATAGGTCTGTAATTGTCAATATGTTCTAGGTCTTTAAATGCTTTTGGGATGGGAACAATGTTTGCTCTCAACAGCTCTCCAGGAAAATCTCCTGTTTCCATTATATAGTTAAATACATTAGTAAGTTCCCCTTGTAATTGATGTTTCATTAGTTTGTAGAATTTATTTGTGAAGCCATCTGGGCGTGGAGCAGTCTTTATTTTTAGTTTATCTATAGATTTACTAACCTCTACTTCTGTTATGGGCTGGTTTATCAGCCTTAATTGGTCAGGTAGGATTTTTGGCATGGACCCATATGGGCAGTTCAGATCCGAAATGCCACAAGATGGCACAAGATGAGCTAAAACCAGCTTTAGTTCTGAGCGGGGACCCACCGAAGGGCAGGCTATTTTAGCTGCTGTCCGTTCTCAGAATACTCTTGCAACCCATTTTTTGCTCTCCATTAGTTTAAAGGGTAATCCAGACGTGGACCCCTTGCTCACGGTGCCTAGAGAGATATCAGCTATGCCTCACTGACGATGCCTAACAAGGCTGAAACGATCGTCTGGGGTTGCTGTATCTCTCGTGCAGAGAGAACTTGCTGGCATTTCGGATCTGGACTGCCCGTATGGGTGGGACCGGTCTGATATGCTTCAGATATGTTCTCTCTGTAATGGCACAAGATGAGCTAAAACCAGCTTGAGTTCTGAGCGGGTACCCACCGAAGGGCAGACTATTTTAGCTGCTGTCCGTTCTCAGAATACTCTTGCGACCCATTTTTTGTTCTTCTATTCCTAGGAATCGTTGGTAAAGAGTCATCAGTTCTTGCTTGATGTCTATAGTATTAGCTTGAACTTCTTTCCCGAATTGTGTGTCATAGTAAATCGTCATAGTCATTTCTTCCTTCTCTATGTCTTGACTCTTGGTTTTTCTCCTTTAGTCCTTTATTAATCCTTTCTTCTAAAGGTATATTAGAATAAAACATATTTGTTTTACTGATTGATGGATTTGGTGAAAAGAAGGAAAGATGCTTTTCTGTCTTATTTTCCGTCTTTTTTTTTTTCTTTTTTTAAGTGCTTGACGTTTTGTGTCTTTTTTTTAGCCATTTTGTTTTAGTTTTTTTAATTATAGTCTCATTTATTTATTCTATTCCTAGAGGTTATATGCTCTTTGGGCTATTGCTGTCTTAACTTTTTTGTGTTGTAAACTTTTTATAACTTATTTTATTTTTACCTAAATCTTTCTTTTCCACACACTCTCACCTCTCTGTCCTGGTATGCCTATATATTTAATTGTTTTTTATTCTGTTGTTCGTACCCTTGTGCTTTTTTGTTTTTTCCTTCTTTTTTGGGGGGGATGATGGAATACTACTAAAATAGCAAATTTGGATAGAAGTGCAAGGTGTTGTGGTAAGAAAATACAAAAATGTTAAGGCACCAACTGGAAAGGTGCCAAAGCAGACCAACTTGGCTCGTAAATTTAGCACTCTATAGATCAGCTACGATCTATTCCTCGCTATGGGCAGGGATTAGTCTAGTTTAGGTAGTCTTTGAATCATATGTTGCCCTCAGTGTATTGCGCTCCCTTCACTTTCACCTTTCTCTTTGTTTCTACTAACCCCTGTAGTATTAATTAACAGTATATACAAAGTAAGTATAACAAGTAATTGACAATTAGCACTTGACTTGAGAGGGTATGTCCCAACTTGCGATTTTCCTTTGTTGTCAGTGTGTATGTTCACACTGGATGCACTCTCCCATGCCAGGCTCCCTTAGATCTGTCCGCCGTGGTGACCTTCTGTGGCTCTAACCGGTGCATCACCCTGTTACTGTTTCTCCATGTGGCATCAGGTCCTTCCCTCCTACGCTCCAAGAAGCACCCCAGGTTACGCCGCCGGTAAGAGGGACAAACTCCTTTCCTTCTATTAGGCTCCCTCAATCACTCCCTCAGTCGCGATCCACAAGTACGCAGCCAATAAGCACTACGTCTTCTCGCTCGGCCCCCCGTTCATGTTATTTTTATATGTATATATAACTGAAAAATGTTGACGTATTGTGCCAAAGCTAGACGGCAATGCTCGACAAGATATACACTCGAACTAACCGCAACTTCCTTTCTGTAATAACATGTCGAGACTGCATGCACTGTGGATTGGCTTTTGCATAAGCCTCCTGTTACTATTCATGCCACACTTTACGTCAATGCAAAAAAAATATAAAAAAAAAAAAAAAGAATACAAACATGTATAGTGTTTAACTATTTATTTAGATGACTGGCATCCCTCAGAACTGAGTAAAACGGTAGTATTCTTCGCCAGCATTGTGGGTGTAAGAGCATTATAGGGGATGTAGTCCACAACATCTGGAGTGCCAAAGGTTGCCTAACCCTGGTCTAGTTAGTCAGTGTTTTTTATGGTGAACCTAATAGAAATGTAATCATTGGTATGCTTAACAATATATAAATTGATGCTTTTCTTATTATATATCATAACTACCAGTACTAACACTACAGATTTTCCTTAACTGTAGTGGTTCTGGTGCCTAGCATGCACCTTTAATAGTAAATACAAGGCGTTACCATGTGCGTCCACAGGGAGGCGCGGTGAGTTGCTCCATAATACACTGTATGGAGAAGCTCTGATGAAATCATGTAGGTGCATGCACGCCCATTTGTTCAAACAGAAATATAAAAGACTGGTTAGCTAAACTTGCTACAGGCTAAAATACAACACTTATATTGTAATACTCACCAAGCAGGAATTAAAGTGCCAGGAGCACAGACAATTGTCAAAAAAAGGCATTGCTTCTCATCTTTTATAAAGCTTGCACAACGTTTGAGAGAGTTTTTAAGTGTGGGAATTGAAAACCATTCAATTAAACTGGCATGCCAAATGATGGCAGTCTTTGATAAGGATCTCTGCACCTGTCTACAATGTATAATGCTAATCTATCTGTTCTACTTAATCATAGCACCATTTCAGCAGATATGCTATTTCTGGTTAGAAGACCAAGATCGACCTCTGACCACCAGTAGTGTCTGGTTTACAATAAGAAATCCTCGGAAGGCAAATATCATAACTAAGCTGAATCCAGTTAACCACCATATGTATGGATTCCACTGAAAGTAAACGAGTGGGTTAGCAGCTGACTTATACAGGCTTATTCACTAAACTGAGAATTGATGGGAATTCAAAGTGAATTTCAAATTTAAAGCCAAAATAGTCGAACTGAAAGCATAGTTTACTTGGAGAATTAAGAATTAAGTTTGGCTATTTTGGACTTAAATTTGAAAAAAACTAAAAATTGCCAACAATTCTTCCTTTCATGAATAACCATGTTAGTTACTTTAAGCGCTGTTCCAGTAATATCCGAGACAAAGTAGCACTTTCAAACAGGATCATTCTGACACCTAGCTCACCCTTTATATCAGTGACCCTTGTCCTATCATTACTCATGAACATCAAGGCCTGTAGGCCTGTGCCATGGGCCTAGCACGTTTGATAACTCTGGTATAAAGTCCTTCTTTTTACCTATATTGTCTCATCTTACAGGAAATGATGAATCATAAATCCATAAGCAGGTCACATTGCACACTAACCTCCCTCTTTTCTCTGACAGCCCTGGAAACACCAGATTCAATGAAAGGACTATTTGTGCGTCTCGATTAATTAACAGGGTTATTCAAAGGGAATTTCAAAATTAAGGCCAAAGCAGCCAAAATTAAATAATTGAATTTCAGAATTTTTTCCGTTTTGTCTATTTTGACCATATATTTGAAATTCACTTAGTGTCCCTGCATAGCTATTTTACCATCAGGAACTACACTTGTGCACAGGACTTTCTGGATTTGACAAATTATTTTTCCCAAAATTGAAGTTTTGTTTGTGACGTCTGACTCTTGTTCACGTGATGGTTTAGTTCAGCTGGAAGTCTTTCATTAAAAAAAAAAAAACTTTTATTAAAAAAAATTGGACAAACCAAAAAGGGCACAAAAATGGGTCAATCAGTGTACTAAAAAATATATACATAATATAAATATTTCCCAGCCACAGATCAAGTGAGGAAAAAGTAACCAGTAGAGGGAAGCAGTAACAGAAAATCTATATTTATACATCGTATACATATATTTATTAAAAGGATATCATATACGAATACATAAGTATAGATTTTTATTTTACTGCTCTATTTTTGTAAAAAAAAAAAAAATTCCTTCTGTTGATCACTTGTCACTTGATCTCTGAATAAAATCAACATGTATTCCCATCAATCTCCTCTTTTTTTCTGTTTTGGTGACACTGGTGGAACCCCTAATCCCGAAACATCAGAACATATTCGGGCATCGTAATGTTATTTGCTTGGTATTATGTCTGCCTCGCTCTTTACAGATATAGAATTCAACTGAACCAATTACGAAGGCTTGCCATGATGACACATGTTTGATTAGAAATGATATGCAAAATGAGCAATTTCTCATTTTACAGTTTTAATTCATGAATCACACACTGAGTTTTCTCACTTTTATTTGCACTATTTTATACTTGCATACAAGTAAAATTTTACAGGAATTGTTTAGTGTTTAAACAAGCATTGAACTTAAAAAAAAAAAAAAAAATTTTAAGTTTTTAACAAGAGCAAAGGTTACCAATAATTCACTCTAGGACAAAGAGTGATGTTTGCACTTCAGTGTAAAAAATAAAGTCTTTCTGTTTACAATCTTGCTGCTTCCGAACGGACCCTAACTAGATTCTTTGTACCAATTTAAAGTGTCACGGTATACACAAGCTTTGTTGGATTAAACATACATTGAATTTCATATAGCAAAATATAGTAGCACACAGGTCTGGAACAAAGCACAAGAGGGGCTTCCATAGTGCGATATATATAATTTCAAAAGTAGTATTAAAAAAACGCAAATAAAACATTCACAAGATGGGTGCCAACATATAGGCACTTGTTGAAACAGCAAACTTGTAGTTAGTAAGATCATTTATTCTTAAATGCCATTGCTGTCAATGGACTTGTAAATATTGTCCCATTTTGGTGCCACTTCCAGCCTGGAGCACTAGCTGGTTTCTGCACTAAAGGATAAATGATCCGATCTTTGTGAAAACAGTAACTCCAAGGTGATATTCAGTCCCTACGCGTTTCATAGCTGTGCATGTCATTGATCAGGAAGAGTGATGAAGTAGGTACACAATCTGGCTAGTGTGCTCAACATTGGCGGCAGTGGAATTTAAGTATTACGATCTTACTAACTACAAGTGTGCTGTTACCATAAGTGTCTGTATTTTGGCACCAACTTGGGAGTATGTTTTATTTGCAATTTTAAATTCTACATTTGAATTAATAAATATTGCACAACGGAAGTACCTCTTGCTGTTCTTTGTTCCTGACCCATGTGCTACTATATTCTGATTGGTTTCCCAGAGGAAAAGACTGACTCAGCCCTAGCACGTATAGATAAACCTTAAAGAGCATGTTATTTACGTATTTATTAAATCAGTTAGTCATTGTAAGGCTTTGTCACTGTGGCATCTTCAATCATTTGCATTTTGATTTGCATTTTATTTTGTTTTTGCGTCTCCAAGAGAAGATGAAAAAATATTTAGATGCTGCAGTTTTTTTGTGCACATGGATTTCAACAGGGTTTTATTCAAACTGGTAGAGAGGAAAATAATTTTATAAAGATGTATTATCAGCTGAAATGGAATTTACCCCAACAGCTAAAGACTCAATGCTAGCATTCCTCTAGCGTTAGGAATACAAAAATGTTATACTATCAAGGCAGATTATCACAGCAACTAGTAATTAAATAAGTAATAAAAGAAACAGTTTACCTCGCCTTAATACCGGTCTCGCCATGGCCACCACTTCTCCTTTGGCTGAGATCATCATTACTAATGATCTCAGCCAATCCAATGCTTTTCCATTGACTCAACGCATCTCTATGGGGAACGATCGGCGATTCCACGCAGTGTGTAGGGACGCCGAACATCGGTCCTGCGTTCTTTGCTCAGGATATCATATAGGTAAGGTAATGTTGCATAGACAAAAGTTCTCTTTAAGATATTCTTGTTTATAAAATTATCTTGATGCATGGTTATCAAGGCGTTTTTGATTTCTGCAATAAGGCAATTCCTCTATACGTGAATACATTTTTATTTTTTTTAATACTAACATCCAGGTGGATTAACTAAAATCTAATTTAAGATTAAAGCTAGTTATGGCTAGGGAATTGTATGCTGTAGTGTGTCTTCATAAGATAAAATATTATTTGGCTTTACTAAGCTGTATAAATGATTATGCATGCTTTTTTTTGCTAAAACTATTTATTCTTGCATTGAATTTAAATGTATTTTATCTTTATTTCTGTTTTGTTTACTTGGTCTTCTATCCAATATTTATTTTATTTCACCTCATCAAAGATGCAGTCTTATATTTGTTTCCGTGCTTGTTCCAAATAGTAATGAAGCATTATACTTTGAATGTTTTTTAAAAAAATGCGTTTATTTAACATAACTTAATTAAATTAAAATCATGCAGCCGTATTCTAGATTTACCTTAGTCATACTAAGTATGTAAACCTAGCTAATTTAGTCTTAAAGCTCAAACATGGGGCAATGCCTTGATGTTGTAGGGACTGTTGTGTCCTTATGTCTGAAACATTAAATAGATGCTTATCAGTTTGACAAAAATGGAGGAACTTCATTTACAACCTCCTAGCACCATAACCACGTCAGCTCCTTATTGTGGTTTTGATGCGAGGAGGCTGGGGATGAAGTTCCTCCATTTTGTTAAACGAGCAGATACAGCTGTAGTGCTTTCAGACTAATCACCTTTGACCCAATGTTAGTGTTCGTGTAGAACCACTGTCTGTAGAGTGACTGAACGTAAGTGAGCATCTGTGTTGCAAATGTGTGAGCCTTAATTAATTTTTGTTCTTCTTGGTCTGCCCAGAACTTTTATATCCCTCTCTGGTTCCCACCATCCTCTCTTCCTCCACACTTTTCTTCCTCATCACTCCCATGTGTGTCTCCCTCCACCATCTCTTCTCTTTAACCAATCTTCTCACACTTCTCTATTTCACCTCAACACACACTTATATCCCCCTTTCAATATATGTCTTTCTCTAATTTATGTTTCTTGCCTATAACCACCTTTGCCACTTTGCTAATTTCCTCCCACTTTGTTTTTTTGCAAAATTATTAACGTCCATCCTACACTCCCCAAGTATCTTCCTATACCCTTATAGTGAAACATTTAAAGCCCATCTGAGTAGAATAGTGAATAGTGGCAGAGGTTTAATCATATAGCGTAGTCCCAATGCTGGTAAAGAGGAAAAACGGATATGTTGTGCCATGTCCCTGCCCTTGCACTCACACACAACTGATGTTTCACATCTGGACTCAATGGAAAGATGAGACAGAAAAAAATATTGAGGGAGATGCATGAAATAAGGGGAGAGATACAGAATTGCAATGGATGGGGGAAATGGAATGAAAAAGACATACAAAAAAATTAGGGCCATGGGAAGTAGTGGGGCGTGTGATAGGATTAAAAGATGATTATCTTGTAAAATGTCAAACACATTGTGTCAGGATTCTAAAGCATTATTACTTCTGCACCATCTGTATCTCAGATCTGACTTTAAATAAATACAAAGAGATGATTTTTTGATGATATTTGTGTGATGACTCTCCAGTTTGATTTGTATAATTTAAATATGCAAATTAGGAAATTGCAAAAACAAACTAGTTTGTTTATCTCTGCTTTTCTATACATTAGATAGTTGTGATTGTATTATCTATTTTCATGCATGATTATGTTGTTCTTAAAGTTATCTATGTATATTTACATGGTTTTCACCACATGCTTAACCCCATAACGTCGTCCCGCATTAAATGGGCTTTAAAGCAGTTGCGGCGGCGTAGAACGCCATAACAGCTTTGAGCCCTGGAGCTGCTGAGATACTTACCTTCCAATGCGCATATATATTAAATATATATATATATATATATATATATATATATATATATATACACACCAGTGGCGGGATCCAGGGGCAACGGGCAATTGCCCCCGAAATCCGCTGTTCTCTCTGCCAGGCAGCACATGGTGCTAGCCCTGCAATGTGCCTGCGGACCGGAGGGGAGATCAGAGCTCTCCCTCCCCGGTCCGCAGGCACCGGCAGGGGAGGGAGAGGGAGGAGAGAGGACCCGGGAGCTCAGGCTGCAGCTCCTCCGGGTCCTCCTCTCGCAAGATTTGCAGCGTTGCCGTGGTTACCACGGCAATGCTCCAAATCTCGCGAGAGAACTCTAGCCGGGCTAGAGTTCACTGTCCCCACTGGGACTCGCAGGGAATCACCACTGGGACCACCAGGGATCGAAATATGTCCCCCCTCCTCCCAGTAAAGGTAAGAAGGGAGGGGGGACATAGAATATATATTTATTTTAATTAAAATAAATAAAAATATATATTATTAAAAATAAAAAAATCCTACCCTTATCACACACTCTATACACATACACCCCCATAAACACACACATTGCCCCCATCCACACACATTGCCCCCATACACACACACTGCCCCCCATCCACACACATACTGCCCCCCATCCACACACA
>OW240914.1:231795175-231990050 GCA_933207985.1 Pelobates cultripes | reverse complement strand
AATGGCAAAACCCCCCTGTCGAATTCCCATGCGAACGAGTTGCTAATGAATTGTATTATGAGAAGAGAGAAAAGGACTTACAGTTTATGTGGGAAACCGCCGAATGGAGCCGTTCGTGAGAAGCATTCACTGAGATGCTGAGCGTTCTCTCCGAGCGTCGCGGGAAAGTGACGTCAGCGGTCTGCGCGTACCGGAAGCGAGGAGACGGATTTCCGGAATCGACGAAGACAGGTAAGCTTGGGTTCCTTGGGTTTAAATAGGCCTAAATCCCTCCCACAACTACAGGCATACGCCTTCTATCTATATATATATATATATATATATAGAGGATAAAGAGATGCACTCTCAGGACTTTGAAAAAATAGTTAATTTATTCCAACAGGTATAACATCAACCTGCTGGAATAAATTAACTATTTTTTCAAAGTCCTGAGAGTGCATCTCTTTATCCTCTATATATTTTATCTACATGGGATTGCACCCAGGCGATATTGAGCTACACATTTGAAAGGGTGAGTGCCAAGAAAAACATTGTTTTTTATATATATATATATATATATATATATATATATATATATATATATATATATATATATATATATATATATATATATATATATATATATATGTGTGTGTGTGTGCTCGGAATTTAATATGTAATGGATGTCAGCGATAAGTTGGTTGTGGTGTGCCGAAACAAACGTCCGAGTGGGCCTGTAAATAAAAGAGGGCCCACCAAGGAGAATTGTATGTTCTAAGGGTGCTGGTGGGTGGGGAACACTTGAACTCGAACGTCAGAGGTGAGTAGGGGCTGGGTGTTTAAGTAGGGGACTTACTCCTCCCACAAATTCAGGCCTAATGGCCTTTCTACTTGTGCTCGGAATTTAATATGTAATGGATAATGTCAGAGATAAAAGTTGGTTGTGGTGTGCCAAAACCAACGTCCGAGTGGGCCTGTAAATAAAAGAGGGCAAAGAGAAGTTCGAAAAAAAACCACACTTTATTGCATTTAATTACATGACTAAATTCCTGAAGGCTTGGCGAAGTTCTCTTTCTCTCTTTCTGGCCGTGGAATATACGTATTGTATATAGAGGACTTCCAGCGGCCCAGTCTCTTTATGATGTGGACCGGGGTGTTAGTGCTAGAAGCTGATGAAGCGGCTCCTATGCGAAAGGAATGCCCGGAGAATGAAGTTGGGTTGTAACCCAATTTTCCCAGTAAGGTTCTGACATATGTGGTGAATTTTGCTGTAGTGAGTGGGTGCCCTTGTAGTTGTAATAGTGGTGAGTCTGGTAGGTGTGTGCTATAAGCTGACCTTAACATATCTAGTGTCTTAACTGGACACCAAGCATTGTCTGTTGGAAAGAGAGGAATAATAGTGGGGTGTAGGGACTGATTTGTTTTGGTAGATGGGATTGTGAGAATGTAATAGTCGTCTTTTTTAGTGAGTTGTCAGGTTTTGAGGCTGTGAGTGGTATCCCCTTGACAAATGACAGTAAATTCCCTAGGTCTTAAGAACCCATAAAAAGCCAAATAGATTGCAGATTTGATCACCAGGTTAGTGTTGGGATCAAAAGGGGATTCGTCGAGGAGGTTGCTCAGCAATCTAAAGATAGGCCCATCTATAGGTAGTCTGGTGGTGATAGGTGGAACTGATACTTTAGAGATTTAAGATTTTCTTTATGGGGTATGATGATAAAAAGGGGGTGTTGTTAGGGAAATTTGTGAGGCTGTGGTGCTGCACCCCCGTGAGGTATAATTTAATGGTGTTGTGGGAAAGTTTTAAATGTAAATGGCAAAAAGAGGCAAAAGCCGGGGGGCGTGTCCTAGACTCCGGAGCGAGCGGTCGCATGTAGCCGGAGCTCCGTGCGGCACAGGCCTATACAAATTGCAAAGCGGGTGACCCGACACCACAAAGCCCGTGGCACAACGACATCCCAGCCCAAACACCGCTGGCAGACAGAGAGGGGCGAAAAATCAAATTTCTTCGGCATCAAAGCGAGCCAGACCCGAGGACCCGGCCCGCATGGCGAAAATCAAGATGGTTGCGAGGAAGAGCTCATTCCCTCCCCAGAACAGGCGGCTGCCGACTTACCGGTCACGCAGGGGATCCTGCAGGCAATGCTGGACACTATGGCAGGCAAGTTACAGCTCACGTTACAAAATGCAATCCATACCATTAATGCAGATGTTAAAGAGCTGGGAGATAGGACGGCCGGGTATGAGGACAAAATGGTGGCGTATGAGGAGGCCCAAAACTCCATGGCAGCAAAACTAGACAGCCTTACAGAGAGAATGGAAGCACAGGAGGGGAAAACCGCAGACCTTGAGGACAGAGGTCGGAGGAACAACCTCCGCATTAGAGGTATAGCGGAAAATATAGGCCCGACAGAACTCACGGCCTACCTAGTGGGACTGTTCAAAGCGCTCGCCCCTGATGTGCCCCCTGACATGTTCCTGATGGACCGGGCTCACAGAGTGCCAAAACCCACCTTCTTACCACCTGAAACCCCTAGAGATGTGATGCTGAGACTGCACTACTTTCACATAAAGGAAGAGGTAATGAGAGCAAACAGAACCAGAAACAAAACAGACATGCCGGCGGCCTACCAGGCAATAGCGATCTATGCCGACATCTCGGCATACACGGTTAAACGCAGGAAGGATTTTGCAGGAATCACGACGCAACTCCGCCAACAACAAATACCATACAGGTGGGGATACCCGGTGAAGCTGATCGTACAGAGAAACGGACGACCAACTACAATACAGAGCCCAGACGAAGGAATGAAAATCCTCAGAACTTGGGGCATAGAAATTCCGCCCGCAACGAAAGAGACTCAAAGACTCCCTCCATCATGGAGGAAAGCCAAACGTTAACCCGCCTTACTGGGAAGGTGCTGTGACGCTGAACCTGAGAACTGTTACTCCAGCCATTTGAATCCAGGCTTGTATAACATTTGCATTGTTAAATTTTCTATGTTTAATGTCAATGTATAATAGGAGCTACACTACAGATATGCATGCAAAGACAAGGGGCATGACGACTGGGGGGGAGGGCGCAGGGTGTGTACCAAAGCGACATATGTAACCTGGGGAACAAGGCTAGATAGGAGACCGGGTCATTGATATAGTGACATGGAGACCAACACCGGGAAAGGCCTAGGCAGGGGAGCTCACACTCACACCCCCCCCCCGACCCCAGAAAGCTCCGTCATAATAATATATTTAAAAAAAAAAAAAAAATTATACTAACATGCAATCTCAGGACACCGGCAGGCAGGCAGTGACAGCCCATCCACGCAAACTTTTCTTAAAAAAAAAAAAAGGGGTCACCCAAACAAAAACAACACACGAGAGCAAAGGACGCGGCCGACGAACCGCAGCTAAGACAGGAATCATTAGTTCCTACCCCCATCGCACCACCACCTGGTGCATAGCCGATAGTTCGGCAAAAAAGTTGATTTGTTATAGTTTACCCATTTCTGTTATCTATTATGTTTTTATGTTTGTATTCATACTTGCACCTCATACGCCCCTCTCACCTGTTATGCACTCCGTAAGCTACCGAACAAAAACAGATAGAGCGGGGATCATGCCGCTATCTCCCTCTGAGCCAAAAGACATGCGAAGTAGCCCTCAGGTTACCCGGAGACAGCCCTTGAGTTCGGAGGAACTGGGACACAAGGACCCCCCGACATATATATGTCGAACACAAGCACAAATACCATCTTATGACTACCTACCACCCTGAAAATCTACTCACACAACGTTAGGGGACTGAACATCCCGGTTAAGAGACACCTCCTATACCGAGAGATCAAACATAAAGCAGTAGACGTTCTATGCCTTCAAGAGACACATTTCATGACTAACGCACACCCCAACGTCCTACAGAAGGATTATCCTATACAAATCCACGCCACATCGGCCAGCAAAACCAAAGGCACCTCCATCCTAATTAGCAAAAATGTGGCCTATGCCCCGCATTCCCAACACATTGACCCGGACGGCAGATACGTCATTATAGTAGGCACGCTTAATGACATGCCCTACACCATAGCGAACATATACGCCCCCAACACGAACCAACGCAACTTTTTACACAAACTTATACAGAAACTGCAGTCAGTACAGCTAGGGACGACAGTCATATGTGGTGACTTCAATCATGTATTCGACCCCTCCATCGATACGACACTAGCTCCAGCTAGAAAGCGCACCGCACCCCTCTGCAAACAAAGTAAGGCACTCTGCAAGCTTATCCACAACAACCATCTGTATGATGTATGGAGAGCCACTCATGTAGGGGAAAGGGGGTACACATTCTTCTCGACAGTACACAACACCTATTCCCACATTGATGGCTTCCTTATCTCAGGGGCAGGGATAGACCAGACGGCCCAGTGCGAGATAGGACAGATTACGTGGTCCGACCATGCCCCGGTAGAGCTGACGTTGAAAAACCTATATGACCCGACCCATAGAAGACCGTGGCGAATAAACGCAACACTACTGAAAGATAGCGCCTTCATCACGGAGCTGAACCAAAACTTAGTCCAATATTTCCAAGACAATGATAGACCTGAAACGAGCCGCGGTATCCTGTGGCAGGCCCACAAATCAGTGATAAGGGGACAAATGATACGGCGGGCAACATACCTAAAAAGGAAATCCCACCTTCAGCTCCACACATACCAAACAGACCTCCAGCGTGCCACGACACAAAACCAAATTACTCCCTCACACGAACTGCGGGAACAAATCACGAAACTCACAAGACTAATACACCAAATGTCCTTAGAACAAGTGGGATACCACCTGAAAAGGCTAAAGGCACAAAACTACACACAGGGAAACAAGGCAGGTAAACTGTTAGCACAAAGATTAAAGTCACAACAAGCAGCCCAAAAAATAGCGTACTTGCTGTCTCCAAGCGGACAGAAAATAGTGGCACCCAAAGACATTAGCAACGCATTCGCCAAATACTACGAATCATTGTACAATCTCAGGGACGACCCAAATACACACCAACCACAGGGTGCCAAAATAGCCTCCTACTTAGACAAGATTGCCCTGCCCAAACTTACACCCACTCAGCAAGACAGCCTGTCTGCATTGATAACAGAAACGGAGGTGATGAGAGCGATTGACTCTCTACCTTCCGATAAAGCCCCAGGTCCAGACGGGTTCGCCAACTGTTACTACAAGCACTTCCAAAGAACCCTAGCCCCCCACCTCACAAATGCTTTTAATGAAGCAGCCACGAAGCACGCACTCCCGCCAGAAGCCCTCAAAGCTCATATCATTACATTGCCTAAACCGGGCAAGCCACCAATCCACCCACAAAATTTTCGACCGATATCATTACTAAACACAGACACAAAACTCTTCGCGAAAATATACGCCATCAGACTGGGCACGATCCTCCCGCACCTGATAAGGAATGATCAAGTCGGATTCGTTAGAGGGAGACAAGGGGGGGACAACACGAGAAAGGTCATCGACATTATACATAGCGTCCACAGGCAACATACAGAATGTGTAACGCTCTCACTAGATGCGGAGAAGGCCTTTGACCGCCTGAGCTGGAGGTTCCTGAAAGCGGTCCTGGATAAGTTTGGGATGCCGGGGGCATTCTGCTCGGCGGTAGAGGCCTTATACAGCAAACCATCGGCACAGGTAGTCACGGCAGGCTTCACATCGGAACCGTTTAGCATCACTAACGGAACGAGGCAGGGATGCCCACTCTCCCTCTTACTATATGTGTTGGCTTTAGAGCCGCTAGCGGAGACAATACGGGCCAACAGCTCCATACACGGAGTAAAAGTGGGCGACAGGGAATACAAAATCAATTTATTTGCGGACGATGTCATGTTGACATTAACGCAACCCCAAATTTCACTACCAAATCTCATGGAAGACATTAAAGAATACGGCCTTAACTCATACTACAAATTGAATGTCACTAAATCCCAGGCTATGGGTGTGGGAGTCCAATCTCACCGACTGAAACACTTGAGTGAGCTTTTCTCATTCGACTGGAGGAAGGATTATATTACCTTTTTGGGCGTCCATATACCCCCCCACCTACCCCATTTGTTCAAGTTAAACTTTACTAAACTGATCAAATCATTTACAGACACGCTACACACATGGGAGGGCAAATATCTCTCGTGGCTGGGCAGACTGGCGGCGATTAAGATGTCTATACTTCCCAAACTCCAATACCTGCTGCGCACAATCCCAATTAGTCTACCGGGCCAATACGTGACCACGATCCAAAAGATGATCGTACGGTTTGTGTGGGCCAACCGCAAAGTGAGGGTGGCCAGCAAGCTCTTACAAAAACCGATCAAAGACGGGGGACTGGGCATGCCCAACATCCGTTCTTACCATAGAGCTACATTGCTGACAGCCATAGCAGCGACAAACGCAGTGGAAGACCCCCCCCCAGTGGGTCCACATAGAAACACACTGGGCATGCAAACAGGGGCTGCGACACCTATACCAGCTGCCGTACAAACTACGACCGCCGTATACAACCATGTTACCAACCACGGCAGCAATGATCAAAACATGGGACTCTGTGAGGGCATCGCTGGGCATGGTCGGACCAACTATAGGGAATATCCCACTCACGAGCATCGCAGTGGGCATACCGACGTTTGATCACACCCCCTGGGTGAGAGGGGGATGTACCCACCTTGGCCAGATATGCGTGGACAACGAGCTACTGCCATTCCCAGCGCTGCAAACCAAGTTCTCCTTACACACCAGACACATATTCCCTTACCTCCAACTGAAATCTTTTGTGACCTCCTACTGTAAGGGGCCAAGTGCCGAGCTACCAAACATTGATGCCTTAGAACAGCTATGCCTACAGGGCAGTATACCCAAAAAAATCCTGTCAAAAATATATGCGCTCCTGAATACAGTAAATACAAACGGACATGGAGACTTTAGAGAAGCCTGGCAGAAAGACATAGGACACCCGATAGCAGACCTAGACTGGAAACAGGCATTCCAAACACACAAAGGGCACACATCATGCACGACACACCTAGAAACAATGAGGAAAATTATGTACAGATGGTATATGGTCCCGGACAAACTAGCGAAACTATACCCGGGAAGCTCAGGGGAATGCTGGAGGGGTTGCGGAGAAAGGGGGACAATGTACCACATTTGGTGGACGTGCCCGATAATCACTCCATACTGGGAGATGGTGGAAGAGATAATCACTGACGTGATAGGCCACCCTTACAGCTTGGGGCCCGAACAGGGCATACTATTCATGCATCTTGCCCAATGGCACAAGCAGGAAAGACAATTGATATTCCACGTGCTCATAGCGGCAGTAACCCTGATAGCCAGACACTGGAAACAACCACAAGCACCCAGCAAACACGATCTTCTAACACAAACAACCACAAACTGGGAATATGAGGCTATGGCAAACAAATACATTACAAATAACCACACGATCATAGACACAAAAAAACAAATGGGCAAAATACATCCAGAGAAGTTCACACCACTCTAGAACTCAGGACGCATAGGTACGCTAAGACACGGGAGATTGAGTAGAGAACCAAAGCCAGAGAGACAGGAAATGTCTGAGACTTGACCTGGGAGGATGTCCTAATACATAGAACCGATGGTACATTGGAGGTAGAAAGGCAGAACTAGCAACTAGGAAACATAGGCCCAGAGGGAGGGCAAAGAGGAGCACCATTTTCAAAAGTTCCACAAACTAAATCACTTCCCCTTTCTTCCCTTAATTCTTTCCCTTCCCTTCTCTGCACACCCTACCCCCAACCCCCCCAAACAATTATCTAGCTACAACTCAATAAGTATCTAGACAGCCACTCTAGTACACACCCCGCTAGTAGTTCACGTACGCCTTGCCCAGACACTGCCACCAGGCAACCACATTACGCAAAGCTCCTGAGGGGAAAAGAAACCAGTTTCCCTGAAGGTGACCAACATGCAGTGACATGGGGTCTGTACAATACGCACGGGATAAGGTCGAGCAACACCACACACATATCGCAAAGCTAATTTACCCACTAGACGCTAGTCCAACAACACACACAAATGGCGATATTATGACCAGCACGCCATACTACACTTGCGACTCCGAGAAAGGTAGCAAATACAGATTGGGAAAATGTGAATGTTAAAAGTGTAAAGGTTAAAATTGTATACGCTAACATTGGAAATTGTGGAACGCGAAATGTGTATTGTGGACTATACAATGTACTTATCCAAGGCAGAAAGTTGTACGTGTAAACAATATTGCCTAGATCCCTCCCCACCTCCCCTTTTCGTTCTGTACCCCCCATATACTGCTTTTTGATATATGACAAAATAAAAATTGTCAAATCGGAAAAAAAAAAAAAGAGGCAAAAGCCACCATAGTTTGGGTTGAGAAATCACCTTGTAATCCGAATTCAGCAGTAAATTTGTTGAAAATGGTGAGTGCCCTACTGTAGGTGATAGTAGTGTTTGGTGATAGTGCTTGGTGCGTAAGTGTCCTAGCGTGGTGCATAAGTGTATTTAATCCAAGATTAGCTCGTGAAAATTCGGTGTTCTGGATGGTTGGTGGTGGGCTGACGGGAGTGCCTGGAAAAACACCTGAAATTGAAATCAAGACAGAGCGTCAGCAGCCGTGTTGTGAATACCCGGGATGTGAAGGCAAATTAGGTGGAACTGGACGGTTGCTGCCAACCAGGTCAGCTTGCGAATCAGCCGCATAATAGTAAGAGAGGATGAGCGCCCTTTGTTGATGATATCGCAAGCTGACGAGTTGTCGGAATAACACTTTACTGCCTTGCCGGACCAGAGGTGACCCCAAGTGTGTGCGGCTGCCACAATGGGGTAAATCTCAAATAGAGCTGAAGTTTCTCTAAACCCCGGCAAGGCATCCGTCTCAGCTGGCCAGTGACCCCTAAACCAGTGATTACCAAATATAGCTGCAAAACCCGTGTTGGCTGCAGCGTCAGTGTAAATGCAGGGCGAGGAGTCTGAGAGGGGGGAATAAACATGGAGATACCGTTCCATAGGGACAGAAACTGCCCCCACATGATTAGGTCAGCTTTGGCGTGCTGGTCCAATGCAATTGGGCAGGCGTCCGGTACCCCGTGAAGCAGACAAAGGAGCCTGGACACAAAAGATCTGCCCTGCGGAACGATGCGCATTGCGAAATTCAGGGACCCCAATAAGGACTGAAGTTCTTTCCTGGTGCATACATCGCTCCGCAGGAACATGTCTATTTCCCCTCTCAGGCGGATGAGTTTTTCAGTGGGAAGGCTGGCGCGGAAGGTAGCAGAGTCTAGCTCTATGCCCAAGAAAGTGCGTTTAGTGGTGGGGCCAATTGTTTTAGCGGGAGATAACGGTACCCCGAGGGTGGAGAAAAGTGCAGAGGTGCTGCGGATATCGGTGGGTGTGCGTGTGCTAGGTTCTATGGTGAGGAAGTCATCCAAGTAGTGAATGACGGCGTGACACCTAATAATGTTCAGAAGCAGCCAGCATAGTGTTTCCGCGAAAATATCAAAGAGTTTGGGGCTGCTTCTGGAACCGAAAGTGAGGCGCGTGGAAAAATAGTACCTGTTTCGCCATTTAACACCGTGCAAGTGCCAAAGTGATGGGTGTATGGGCAGTAGTTTGAAAGCGTTGGTAATGTCTGTTTTGCTAAGCCAAGCGTTGCTGCCAGTTGATATGATGGATTGTATGGCGTCGTCTATTTTAACGTATTGTAGTGAGAATTCGTCTGCGGGGATGAGTGCGTTGATGCTAGGAACAAAAGAGAAGTGCGGTGCCGATAAATCAATAATCATACGTTTTTTATTTGAATATTTGTGTACAGCTATACCAATAGGGTTAGTGCGCCAGGAGGAAAACGGTGAGGAGGTGAAGGGGCCGATCATGAACCCTTGAGTTATTTCTGTGGAGAGGAGAACGTCCGTGGCCTCCGGGTCTAGACAGGCTGATAGGAGATTAGGGCATTCCAGTATCCCTGAGGGGATGGCCACGAGACCCGTGTGAAAACCCTGGGTAAACCCTGTTATTAGATACTCCACCAGATGTTTACTTGGGTGATCTTTAAGGTAAAAGGCCAGGTTGTCGATATTAACGTCGGTTAGTCATTTGTTATGGGACAACCTGGCCGGACACATGGTCTTAGTGTGTGCCCTGAAACAGATGGAGCAGATGTGCAACAATCTACAAGCGCTGAAGCTGCAGGAACCTGCATTGAAGTTGTTGCACACCTGCGCCTTCCCCAAAAAGGAGATGGGCCTCCCTAGTTTATCCCTCTGTCCGCCTTCCTGTTTAGGGTGAGGAGTGTAAGAGGATTGAGGGGTGGTAGTGGGGGTGGATGGGTCAGCCATAGAAGGGCACAAATCGGCCAAGTGGGTTGAGGAATTGCATATGGCAAGACGGGGGCCTCAGACCAGCGAAGTGGCGACAGAATAGTTCTGTATCCATCTGACACCAGTTAATTCTTACATTAAACTGTTTCAGATGGGTCGCCGCTTTCGCTGATATCGATTTATGATAATCGTAAAAAGATGAGCCCCCGTACTTAACGCCCAAATCCACCACTTTATGGAGATAGAGGTCCAGTTCCTCTCTCCTGTGGGGATATACCGAGCAGATGACATCCCGGTATATCCCGAAGGCCAACATGAAATTGGGAATTGACAACTTTTTGTTGAGCCTTGGGTCTCTGGTTTTAAGAACCACCGAGATATCACCAAAATTATAAGCCCTGTTCTCCAGTACGTCTTGGGAGGCAATAAGTAATGACACCAGACACACATCCTTCCCATCTAGGATTTCCTTCCTAATGGAGTCTGGGACGGAGTGAGCTGGTGACATGAAAGGCGACATGACTGGAGCAGGAGCTGGAGGGGGAAGTGTAGGGAAGGGTGTTGGTGCCATAGGTACAGCCAGGATTGGGGCTATAGAAACAGGAAGGTTACCTGGGGAGGCTATGGCACGTTCCACCTTGCTTAACCTGCTGTTTAAGGTCTGCAGGTTGGCCAGGATTGCCGCAAGGGTGTCCTGGGTGGCAATGCCAGCGCCAGAAGCTTGACTTTGAGAGCTTGTGCCTGGCCTAGGCTCTGGGGCTTGGTTGGTCAACAGTCTGTATAATTCCGCCTTTCGGGCCGTAGCCGGAAAGGGGATGCCCCTGAGCCTAAGTTCGGCCGTGATTTTAGGTATAGTCCATGCTCTCAAAGACGTAGGGGTAGAAGGGGCGAGAGATACTCCTGGGGACTCTGGTCTGATAGGAGTTGATATTATATCCTCATCAGGTACTTCACCCATGGGAGATGTGTCTTGCGACATTCTAGAAATGAATTAAATGAGTAGGGTTTAGTAGGGGCGTCTGAGACACTATTACAAGGGGTGGGGGGGGGGGAAATTGCTTATGTGAACTGGGCTGTAGGATTAATGCCGAAGTGAAAAACTTAACTTAGACTAGTGACGGTTGAGGCCCTGCTAATGCCAAGTGGCGGCGAGAGGCTCTATCTATGATTTGGGCGAAGTGGAATATGTTGCCACAGATGTGGTGGCGGGATGTTGGCCTCTCGGTGACATTTAAAAGGTTCAAACGTGTGGCCGTGACGAGTGAGGCCCTGACTACGGCCCTGTAGAAGAGCGAATGAGGCGATTAACTATGATTTGGGCGTAGGGCCATACCTCCGTGTTGAGGTTTGGGGGATGGTTTGTAAATGCCTCGGTGAGCTAGGTCTGACGTTCAGACCCTGTGAGCCAGTTCACGTAACAACTATGGGATAAATTGGCGTTTATGTGCTGGTAGGGTACTAACCTTGATAGAGATTATACCCGTGGACTTGTTTCTTCAAGTATATGAGAGAGAGGTCCAGTGGTTGGTGATTTCGTAGCAGAAGCCTAAGGGGTTTGAGACAGATGTAGGTCTGAGTGAGCGTGGCGAATAGGCGAAATATGAGTTAATGGGGGGCATGGACGGGTAAAACGAGTGGCAAAAGGACCGTGAAGGCTGTCTGAGGCCTTACATGGGAACTGCAGTAATGTACTGAAGATTGAAGAAAACTATACCTGGATATAAGGTACAAAATAGCAAGGTTTTCCTCCGAATTTAGACGAGGCAAGCTGTTGATGCTATCGTAGTAGAACCTAAGGGTTTGAGACAGATGTAAATCTGAGTGGGCGTAACGTATGAGCGCAGAGTTAGTTGACAAATGTAAATTGTTGGCTGCCTGAGTTTCCTCAAACAGAAATTAAGGTAAAATAAATACTATACCTGGATTAAAGGACAAGAATCAGGTTTTGAAATATAGAAATAGCAAAACGGTTGGTGCTAGCGTAGAATGGAAACCTGGATTTAAGGATAAGAACCCCGGTTTTTTTTATAGCAATTTAAGCCATAATATGGCAAAGTGTGATCTGTGGAGATCAAAAGAGATTATTTAACAGGGCTGAGATTAATTTGCACGTTAAGGCATCGTATAACATTGTGTGATTAGTCATTTAGTTGCAGGGAAGCTGCATATTATACAGAATAAAACAGCAAGTACCATGAAACCACTAAGTGGCGATGTCAGCCCAATAAACTAGGTCTGTGAACTGATACACGAAAAATATAATGGAAAGTATTGATGAGAGTTTTTGTAATACATATGTCGTGCATAATATTTGCAGGGGACATATAATTAAACAGAATAAGACAGAAAATACCATAAGAACCACTAGGTGGCGATGACTGGCCAAACTGGGTATGTGATTTAATACAATGAACAGAATGAATGAAATTTTTTAGTAGACAATAATTTGCTTAATATTAACTTAACTATCCCACATAGAATGCAGTATTCTTATTTAACAGGCTGATTTTATTAGCAGCATGATTACTCCCCGAATGTATTTATTTATTGGCTGTTAAAATGTTTGTTGTTGGGGGGTGCTGTTGGACCCCGTGGCGGGTGTACAAAGTGCCGCCTAAATGCCGACGTGAATGGGGGACCGTGGGTGGTCCCCGGTAAAATTTTACTGAATGTGCGTTCCGGTCCCTTGATGAGACCACCGTGCGGTGTGGTGGGGATCGGAATGTGAAGCAGTAACTCACGATTTGGCCGGAAAGCCAAGACCGGACCGCCGAAGAACGGAGGAATTCCGCCGTGCAGCCAATACGTCAGACGCCCGAACCGGAAGTGAAGCGAACCTGCCGACACACGCGAACCGGAAGTAGAACAAGAAACACTTGAACTCGAACGTCAGAGGTGAGTAGGGGCTGGGTGTTTAAGTAGGGGACTTACTCCTCCCACAAATTCAGGCCTAATGGTATTTCTACATATAAATAATTGAGAATACAATATAAAATAAGGATTGTCTTGGAAGCAATAGTTTTGTCTTTTTGGATATTTATTATATAAAAATATAAATATAAAATCCATTATAGCAGAGTTTATAAGATTAAATTACATGCTTGCAAATATCATTAATAGGTTAACATACCCTTCTGAACATGTCATCCTGTCAGCCTCTCTGTCATTTTAAGATGGAGCAGCATCTGTCTCTAAGTCTCTCCTCTGTGTCTTAACATTTAAAAGTACACCTATTTATACCTTAGGTGTCTCCATTTTAGGGTTACCGTAGTTCATTTACTTTATTCATTTTAGGACCTCCCTTAACTTAGCAAACATACAAGGCCATAACTAAAGGGTGCAAACGTCATAGAAATTTTCCTGACTTAGTTCAAGATGGCATCTTAAAGTCTGAATAGGTTATCTGTTGTTTATACTAAGTAGTAAGTGTACTGTTGTGGGAGATTCCCGGATTTGGGGAAGTTCCATTAACTTGGGGTTAACACAGTATATTGTGTACTGAAAGAGTCGTAGCATAGCCTTGAAGCTTGTTTATGCATTATTGTTATTGTAATTCGTCTGGGACAAAATGGCGCAAACATATTATGCACTGAGGTTATTGCTTAAAGAAACATCTATGAAAAACAATATGTTCCATTTCTAACAACTTGTCAATTTGCAATATCTCTTAAAGACAAAGTACACAGTTTAAGAAATACAACATTTCATTCTAAAACTTGTAATATTTGCATTTGCCCGTAACATAAAAGGATAAATTTATATAACCAACCCGCCATTTTGTACTCACCATCCATTTTCTTGTTTACTGTTCAAAGCTGCTTAAATAGTCATTTATATTAAGACAGTATTACAATATATCTTATCTCTAACTTGTTTGTGCAAATAACCTTGCACCAGATGCTTCCCATTCAGGAAATGTTTTAGGGAACAAACATAAACAAAACCGCAACTCAGTCAAGCTGACTTTCATATTTCATAACCTGCTTCCTTCTTATCAATGCCAAGTGAGGTATAATGTCTGCCTAGTGATAATTAGTAACTTTTGACAAATATCCAAGATATTTGATGATTCTAATGCTATGTGCTAGGATATCTATATCATCTGATATGTTATATCAACATTTATTTGCAACTTCACTACTTCGCTGTTTTGTGTCCATTCACTGAGCTTGTATGTGTGACGAGCTGATTGGATTGCCAAGTGCCATTGACTTCAGCTGTTAAAATTCCCAGCAATTCATTCATTAGTATTATGCATTGTGAAGGATTTTCATGTACTTACCTGTGTGCTTTCAGTTAAACCTTCTCCCTGCTGTTTAAATGCCTGTATCAGTTTGTTTCACTATGTATTGAATGAATGTATTCGTTTACCGAACGGAGACCACCCACCCTGGGTAGCAATCAGCATTAGAACGCAGAGAAAACCGCGACTTAATTGCTGCTAGGTGGCCGCCATTCGGCATACGAACACGTGGCGAGAACAAAGGATGGCGGCCATCTTAAAACTCACGGGTCATTATAGCAGAGTTAATGGAGCTAGACCGAGAGAACTTGGTTGCAGCAATGCCAGCTGTGCAGGAGATGGAGACACCAGTGATTCAGGAGGAGGAATCACCAGCCAACAAAGAGATGAGGGAGAAATTAGCGTGGTTCGGTCCGAACCCAACGGCTGACATTGTTCTGAAAGTAATGAACCTTGTAGCAGAGGAGGCTAGACAAAAAAGAGACGCAGATCTGCAATTAAAACTGGCAGCGGTCCAGCAGGCAGCAGCACACTCCCCAAACAGTGAGTACAACACAGCGGATACAAGGAAAATTCCGTTCAGCGCTTTTAAAGCTTTTGATGAAAAAGACTGTGAGATTGATAATTATGTAGCAGATTTTGAGCGACAGTGTAACCTGCACCGAGTAGCTAAGGAAGAATGGGTTTCGATATTGGCAGGAAAGCTGTCAGGCAAAGCCTCTGATGCTTCCCAGGCCGTACTAGAACAGGAGATCCATAGCTACGCCAGGGTTAAAGAAGCGCTCCTGGCTCGTTATGCAGTAACTCCAGAGTCCTATCAACAGAAGTTCAGGGACTCACGCAAAACCGCTAAAGGCTCCTACGTAGAATGGGCATGCCAGTTATCCCTGTCGGCCTCTAACTGGGTTAACAGTAGCCAAGCAACCACCGCGGAGGACATTTTGCAACTGATACTCCTGGAACAGTTTTACAACCATATCCAGGCAGATGTCAAAGACTGGGTGAGAGACCGTAGGTCCATGTCCCTACCAGAGGCCGCCAAGTTAGCGGATGAGTATGCGGATACTCGCAAGACTACCCAGGTCGCACGACCAACAGTGCCATCACACCCACCAGCAGCCAGATACCAACCTCCTAACCGACCAGTGACTTCTAACTCTCGCTATCCACGACAGGCTGACAGCGAGCTACGCTGCTACCGTTGCAAACAGCTGGGTCACATCCGACAGAATTGCCCCATAGACGACAACACCAGGTCAAATTGGTCTCGACCTGTGTACCACCAACCACCAGCAGCAGCCCATTGTGTAGACTCGACTTGGGACCCCAAGGAGCTGAGTCAGGAAGAACCATTGGGCACCCTTTATGAAGCCCTCATGGCACAGTCCACCATCACAGACAATCGGAAACACCATTGTCAACTGGTCATGGTTAACGGCAAGACAGCACGGGGATTAAGAGACAGTGGTGCGACCATCACGCTAGTGCAACGACATCTCATTAACGCATCGGAGAAGCCGGGGAAATCAATTGCTGTAAGAGTGACGGGGGGGCAGTGTATCGCATTCCTACCGCACAAGTACACCTGGACTGGGGTGTGAAAGCTGGCAATGTTCACGTGGGCGTAATGAAAGACTTACCCTCTGAAGTCGTGTTGGGCAATGACATTGGCCACCTGACTTCGGCGTTCGCCTCAACCAATGCTCAGGAGGCCCACGCAGTAACCACCAGAGCACCAGGTCGCGCTGCCGAGAGCCATCCGCTTCCTACTGAGACCCAGGTAAACCTACCCCTGACTATAGAACCCCTACCCTGGGACACCCCAGAAGACTTTGGGCGGGAGGTGACCGGAGACCCTTCCCTCAGAAAGTATCGAGAGAAAGCCAGGAGGGGAAAGGGGGGGTTAGAGAAGGAGCAGTTTATCTGGGAAAAAGGCCGCTTGTACAGGCTCACCGAGACACGGGTTAACGCACCTGGGCCTAGGCAAAAACGCCAGCTGGTAGTTCCACGGAAATACCGGCGGGAGTTATTAAGAATTGGGCACGATGTTCCTCTGGCAGGACACTTGGGAATACGCAGGACGGGATATCGGGTAACCCAGAACTTTTTCTGGCCTGGGGTATCCGACGACGTCCGGGCGTATTGCCAGACGTGCGAGATCTGTCAACGCATAGGTAAAAAGGGAGACCATCCGAAGGCTAAACTGGTTTCCATGCCCATAATTGAAGAACCGTTCACGAGGGTAGCCGTGGACATCATAGGACCCCTGGCCCAACCTAGCCGTTCCGGCAAACGTTATATCCTCACTGTGGTAGATTACGCCACCCGTTACCCCGAAGCTGTGGCCCTTTCTAACATACAAGCTGAGACAGTGGCAGATGCGCTAGTCAGGATATTCTCCCGAGTGGGTTTTCCCAAGGAGGTTCTGTCCGACCAAGGTACGCAGTTCACAGCCGAGGTAACCCAGCAGATATGGAAAGTCTGTGGAGTTAAATCCCTGACTAGTTCCCCATATCACCCCCAGACTAATGGCCTGTGCGAACGCTTCAACGGGACGCTAAAGCAAATGTTCAAGTCGTTCACGGGGGCATATAAGGATTGGGAGTGATTCCTGCCACACCTTCTCTTTGCCTACCGAGAGGTGCCGCAGGAATCGACCGGATTCTTACCCTTCGAACTTCTCTATGGGAGGCGGGTGAGGGGGCCCTTAGATCTTATCAAGGATCACTGGGAGGGCAGACCGAGATTGAGGGGACCCCGGTTGTACCTTATGTGCTGGAACTGCGAGACCGCATGGAGGAATTAGCCCCCAGGCGGTGCAGGAAAACCTCTAGGCGACCCAGCAGCGCCAGAAGGTATGGTATGACCGACAGGCTAGGCACCGGAGCTTTCAGATCGGCCAAAAGGTCATGGTGCTAAGACCGGTCTGAACAGACAAGCTCAAGGCCGCCTGGCAGGGCCCCTATAAAGTTATAGGGCAGATATGCGACACTACCTACACCATAGCTAGCTGCGAGGATGAAGATGTGAAACGAACCTTTCACATCAACATGCTTAAGGCCTATCAGGAACGGGCAGAGGAGGTGACCGCTATCTGTGCGCCAGCAGGGGAAAACAGAGACACTACCTCTTCCCGACTTATTGGGCAGTAATGAAGGGACGACCCAGATAGAGAAAGTACAGCTAGGCGAACAGCTGGAACCCCAAGAGAGGGCTCAAGCTGTCCACTTGCTAGAAACCAAACAGGCCACATTCTCTCAGGAGCCTGGGTACACAGTCCTAGCCGTCCACAAGGTGGAAACTCCAGGGCAAGCACCCCTGAGGCAGCCCCCTTACCGTATTCCGGAAGCAGTCCAAGAAGGGATGCGGAAGGAAATCGATGAGATGCTTCGGCTAGGGGTAATAGAACACTCAGAAAGTCCTTGGGCCTCGCCGGTAGTCCTAGTACCAAAGAAGGACGGGACAACCTGCTTCTGTGTGGACTACCGGTGACTCAACGACAAGACCGTTACTGAGGCCTATCCAATGCCACGGATGGACGAACTGCTTGACCGTATCCCTGCAGGGAAGTATCTGACCACAATTGACCTATGTAAGGGATATTGGCAGATTCCCCTAGTAGAATATGCCATACCCAAGTCTGCCTTCATCACCCCGTTCGGCCTATACCAATTACGGGTTATGCCATTCGGGATGAAGAACGCCCCGGCCACCTTCCAACGGATGGTGGATCATTTACTGGGAGGTCTCCAGGACTATGCGTGCGCTTACCTAGATGACATCGCCATCCATAGCAATACCTGGGAAGCGCACCTGGAACACGTAGGGGTAGTATTAGATAGGATCAGGGGGGCCGGGCTGACCCTGAAACCAGACAAATGTCATTTGGGTATGGCGGCGGTACAATATTTGGGCCACCGAGTAGGATGTGGTAAGCAACGGCCGGAGCCGGCTAAGATCGAGGCCGTTGCCAATTGGCCCACTCCCCACACCAAGACACAAGTTATGGCTTTTTTGGGCACAGCCGGCTATTACAGACGCTTTGTACCAAACTATAGCGCCCTGGCCAAACCCCTGACCGACTTGACCAAAAAGAAGTTACCCCGACAAGTCCTGTGGTCCCCGGAATGCGAGGTGGCTTTCCAAGCACTAAAGAATGCTCTTGTTAATGCTCCGGTGTTGGTTACCCCAGATCCTAACAAAAGATTTATTGTCCACACAGACGCTTCAATGTTTGACTGGGGGCAGTACTAAGCCAGATCGGAGAGGATGGAGGAGAGCACCCGGTGGCATACCTGAGTCGGAAGCTGTTGCCAAGGGAGGTCAGCTATGCCACTATTGAGAAAGAGTGTTTGGCCTTGGTATGGGCACTCAAAAAGCTCACACCTTACCTCTATGGCCGGGCCTTCACCCTCATTACCGATCACAATCCCCTGGTTTGGCTCAACCGGGTCTCAGGGGATAACGCCCGTTTGTTGCGCTGGAGCCTGGCTTTACAACCCTATGACTTCACTATCCATTATCGCCCAGGCAAGCAAAACGGGAATGCTGATGGACTGTCACGCCAAACTGACTTGGCCTCAGACTAAAAACTTTGGAAAGTCCCGTCAACCCTACTGGACCATGAAAGGTCCAACCGAGTTGCCGGAGCAGGGAGAAAAAGGGGGGCCATTGTGAAGGATTTTCATGTACTTACCTGTGTGACTTCAGTTAAACCTTCTCCCTGCTGTTTAAATGCCTGTATCAGTTCGTTTCACTATGTATTGAATGAATGTATTCGTTTACCGAACGGACACCACCCACCCTGGGTAGCAATCAGCATTAGAACGCAGAGAAAACCGCGACTTAATTGCTACCAAGTGGCCGCCATTCGGCATATGAACACGTGGCGAGAACAAAGGATGGCGGCCATCTTAAAACTCACGAATGCGGTCAGCGGGGCTTATGCATGAATTGCCTGAAACTATTTTAGGCACGGCAAACATGCGAACACCCGGTCCCCATGGAAGTCCTGGATGAATACGTTTACCTCCACGGATCAAACTGGTGTTCGGTAGATAGAATCTACTGAATGAGGGGGAACATGTAATCAGCTGCACCATACGAACGGTGGTTTTCATGTAGTTAGATGCGAACGGAGACCGGCTCTTGCTACTGATTCTATGGAACTCTAGCTCGGATACCTCCACATGGCGAGCCGGTCAAACTTACACACGATGCGACACGGAAACTACAAAACGGAAATTCGTGAGATTTGGATATATGACTACCAGTATCCTCAGCTACCCAGGGATGTTGAAATTATGTTTGTATGTTGTATAAAAAGTACTTTTCTGGAATTGTTAAGAATTGTAATATTTCTGGCCAGCGGATAATTGAGCTTTGTGTATTGTAGAAACTCAATTATCTAGCCTGGCCCAGAGGAGGAGTTTTGTGTTGCATAAATTGTGAGTCCTGTGTGCCAGTAGATCAGTCTTGTTCCAGCATTAAGCTTTGGCTCATGTGTGGATTATTCGGCGATTCCAGGGATATTTCTACTTGTGGAATATTGGGTGATTTTCTTTTATGGGAAGAAGGGAATGTTTGACGGTGATACCCTATGCTATCGTCACATGCATTAATTGTTAAACATAATGTTGCAGGAATAAGCCGCAAAAGCCACACACAGAGAAATGGAAGCAGGTTTGTTCAGGAAGAAAAAGGTCTTTATTGTTACCGATCGGGTCTCAGATGAACTCCTGTTCTAAAAATGTCTGAGCCCAGAACATAGTTTGCACAGGCTATTTGTTAACAATAACTCCTCCTATTCCTAGCTTCACCCACACATAGCCTGAGACCAAACAGTGAACAGGATATTCAGGATCACCTCATATGGGCAGACCGTATGACTCCTGTTAAGGACAAAGGAATGTGACTACAGTTGATGCACATGCTCAGTACATTGATGACAGTATCTTAGCTACATGTAACTAACTAACAGATACAACAAACACCTGTACTTGTATATGCCACATGGAGATTTCAGGCCAACTAAATTTTGAACCATGTTGAAATCCCATCACAATAACTGATTTGGGACGTGTGACACTGGTGTAATACGAAGCATAATATGAATGCACTTAGAGTACTTGAATCTGATTCATTGAGGGGCTTGTTTTTCTTTTCTTTTTTTTTCAGTTCCCACCTCCTCTTTATTTTAGGAGAGATTGGGGAGGGGTTTGAGAGGAAATATAAACTACCCTCTCTCCCGGTTGTCATCTCAGAGCTAATGCTCAAGGTTTAATGTTTAAATTTAAACACCTTTCCACAATTGTTTTTTTGGGATGGCCAAGGTGGTTGTAATATTTTGTTCAATAAACGCTTTGTTGGCGTTTAATGTTTATATTTATCTTCAAATTGTTTGTATTTGTGAGGAAGTCATTACGAGTTTAATAGGACCCAAATTAGATTGGGATATTTTTTTATGGTTACATTTCTTTTGTTAAATGTTCAAGGTCGTCATTTCCCCACCAAGTATGCAATGTTGAGAGACCTAGTAAGAAATGAAAAAATAGACATTTGTTTCTTTCAAAAAACACACCGGGCAAAGAATAACACGACCACTGTTTATTTCGGTAAACAGTGGGATATGATAATAAATGCCTCCTTGGAAAATTCAAAGACCAGAGGAGGGACAATAGGTGTGTCCAGGGAACTTAAACTTAAAATGTGGTACCAAGAATGTGATATAGACGCAAGTTATATAATTTGGGTTTGTAAATTAAAAGAGAATTGTGGCAAATGGCCTATTTGCCCTATTTTCTTTTTCCATAAGGAGAAATAGAGTGTATGTAGTTCATCATGCGCTACCCAGGGTAGACGTACAATACTCTCAGGACAGTGTTACATTGTAGATCCATATTCTACCTTATTGTAACATGTAGGATTACAAGAGGGGAATGGAACAGCTATGCTAGTTCATATGTAATGTGTTCACTTACTCTTTTTTTCAGAAGGCCTCAGCTAGATGCCAGGCTGTCTGATGGGATTAGGAAATGTACCTAGCAAGCCATTGTAAGATGTTTAGCCAGCACAGTGGGAGGTGGGACTGAGTCAACAGAGTCGCATCCTGCCTATTCTATGCTTACAGTAAAATGATCAAGGAGACTCACTGTGCTCCAAGAGCTGGCTCTGGCCAGAAAGGCCTGCTAGAGGTATCTGGAGATTTAGCTATGTCATCCCATCCCAGGGGTTCTGTATTATTTGTCCTCCCATGTAAACTGTATTAGTCTATCTCTTCTCTGTTCCTTTGTTCTCTGTCTCACATTTCCCCCACTGTAATTACTGTACCTGCATACTCCTCCAAGTATTGTGCAAACAAGGGTGTCATGCCTGTAAATGTACAGAAGTTGTGTGCTCATACAATAAAGTCCCATTTCATTGGAGTTATCTTTTACATCATGTAGAAGCTTGCTAGTCTCTTTCTTTGTTGTAACTAGCTAAGGTCCGCTATAGTGTGATCGCTCCTAAGAGAATCGCTAGCATTTTTTAGTTAGATAGGACATCCTGTAATCAGTGGTGTATCCTGGTTTTGTGCTGCCCTAGGCATGACAAAACTCAGGCGCGCTCACCCTGCCCCACCTTCTAAATACACGCACACACACATTCACTTACAGACACGCATACACTAGCTACCAGACATACACACTCACTAACAGACACATACAGTCACTAGCAGACACACACATTCACTAACAGACACGCATACACTCTCACTAACAGACACATACATAGTAACACACTCCCTAACAGACACACATACACTCTCACTAACAGACACACACATAGTAACACACTCCCTAACACACACTCCCTGATATACACACATTAACACTCACACACACATGTTTACATTGCAGCTCTAAGTCTGCCCTCTGTGGCTGTCTATCAGACCAGGGATGAGAAGTGTGAGAGGAGAATGATCCAGCACCGAGGGACATCGGCACTGGATTCAGGTAAGTACCTCTAGTATGAAGGGTTTGCTGGTGTCAGGGTGTACCAATATGTCAGCAGCAGCAAATAATTTCTTAAGTAACTCAAAAGCTTCTTTAGCTGCTTTAGACCATATATTACAGTAAACCCCCTTTCGCGTCATATTGGTGATGGGTGCTATTACAGTAGAGAAATCTTTGATGAATCTCCTATAATAATTCTCAAACCCAATAAACCTTTGAATTGCTTTTAGTAGGGATCGACCGATATTGATTTTTTAGAGCCGATACCGATACCGATATTCTGTGAACTTTCAGGCCGATAGCCGATATAATTTGCCGATATTCTGTACATTTACCATTTTGGAAAATAAAAACTATTTCTAAAGGTAAATGCACAAAATATACATGCAACGTGCAGTGGATGCAGTGTGACAGGGGAGCTGTGTGTGTTTGTGTAGTGGATGCAGTGTGTGTTTGTGTAGTGTGTGTGTTGTGGATGCAGTGTGTGGAGGATGCAATGTGTGTTTGTGTAGGGGATGCAGTGTGTATTAGTGTAGTGTGTATATAATGAAAGAAGAGTGTGTGGGTAGTGTGCGTAAAGTGAATGCTGTATATACTAAATTCAAAGTGTGTGTGTATATAATTAATGCAGAGTGTGTGTGTATTTGTGTAGTGTGTGTATAGTGAATGTAGTGTGTTTATATAATGCAGAGTGTGTGTATATAATGCAGTGTGTTTGTGTAGTGTGCATTATATAAACACACTACACAAACACTGCATTATATAAACACTACACAAACACACACACTGCATTATATACACACTACACAAACACACACTGCACAAACACACTACACAAAACACACACTGCATTATATAAACACACTACACAAACACACTGCATTATATAAACACACTACACAAACACACACTGCATTATATAAACACACTACACAAACACTGCATTATATACACAGTGTGTTTGTATAGTGTGTGTATATAATGCAGTGTATTTGTGTGCATTGTATACACACACACACACACACTATACAAACACACACTGTATTATATACACAGTGTGTTTGTGTAGTGTATGTGTATATAATGCAGTGTGTGAGGGGGCATTTTTTATTAAATTATTTAAAAAAAAATGTATAATTAATTCTTATTTATTTTTGTTGTCCCCCCTCCCTGCTTGTTACCTGGCCAGGGAGGGGGGATATGACAGTCCCTGGTGGTATTGGCTGAGCTGGGGGGGCGGAGAGCAAGCGCTTACTCACCTCCCAGCAGCTCCTCCAATGCAACTCTCGCGGCCAGCGTGTCGCGCGGAGCGTTGCCATGGTGATCCATGGCAACGCTCGGAAGGCCGCGGGTCTCGCGAGAGTTGCATTGGGGAGCTGGAGGAGCTGCTGGGAGGTGAGTAAGCGCTTGCTCTCCGCCCCCCCAGGACCGCCGGGTTTGTAATGAGCCCGGCGGTCCTAGGAGGTATTATCGGCAGTATCGGTATCTGAATTGGCCGATACCGATATTGCCGAGAATACCGAATATCGGCCGATTATATCGGTAAAACCGATAATCGGTCGATCCCTATCCGATATGACACATCGGGACATTTTGACCTGAGCAATATGGGTAATGTAGTTCCACAGGACAGAATACGATTGTACGTCACTTACGGTTTTGAAGTTAAACACACAGACACCCAACGAACACTTCACAGTGATGGACTCTCCAGTGATAGGTAGAACATAAAGTGAAGGAGGAGTCACTAAACATTTAAAAACGGAACCGGGAAGATTAATTCTACACCAATTGAAAAAGCCCTAATGGCGAAACGTGTCTTGGACATCCACAGAAGGAAAGGACTTTATTATTCATTGTTTTATTTTGAGTGTTATTTTTTAGACTTTGTTTTAAACCCTCTTGCATTTTGGAATAAATATTCCTTATTAAATCCCTTTCTCTACTTTCATTTATTGCTTTGTAATCCCAGGTTCTTACAAGTATCACTCTAAAATTTGACACTGTGTGCAGAGTTGGGAGCCAGTTATACTAACAGTCTCCTGAAAAGGTGAGCATTGCTTGTCATATTTGCTTATAGTTATATATTTGGTCTATACAATCTGCACCCAGATCGCTGTGTTTTTCTGTTTCTATATTCATCTGAGAAAGAAAATCACCATAGAAGAAGGTTAAGGAGCCACCTAAAAAGGCCCCAAGGTCTCCAGTGTTTAGAGCCTATATTGAAAAAAAATGCTTTCATAAATGTGAGTGTGACCATATATAGATCTACTCGCTTTATTATATATTTTACCAACAATATTGCACTATTTTGTGTATATATATATATATATATATATATATTTTTTTTATTTTTTATTTTTTTTCTCCGTGTGGTTTACCCCATATAAATTGAGGGCGTAAGTAAGATTATTTATAACACTGCACTCTCACTTTTGTGTTTAGGTGGTGGGGCATATCACCTAAACCATTAGTATTGTTTGCTCTACTGGTTTACCACCAGACTGAGGGGTTCTAGCCCTCTTCGAATTGAAAATAAACAATGTGGTAATATATAAAACTGAAGTTTTAATAATTAAATATTTAAAAGTAGTATCTGAGTGTATCCTATACCAAGTTTTAGTGAAAAAGGGTTTGTTTCTTTTCTTCAATAAAATGTAGCCTTTTCACTCCTGAGATAGAAATTTAAAAAAAGATCTATTGGCATAATTATTATTACTGAAGAAATAGCAAAGATTTGAAAAAAATAAAAGTTTTAAAATGTAAAGCAGTAAATATTATTTTGCAAAATCTCCAGTAGAAACAGGCTTTTTTTTTTTTTTTGCTACTTTTAATTAAAAAACGCATATTAGTCCATGCACTTCAATAATAGAATTGCATACAGGTAGTGACAAAAATATCAGTATGGCAAAATTTCAAGAGGAACCGAACTATGCCCACCAACAATACAGAGTGTCTCTAGACTTTTGGAGACAGATATATAAATTTGAAAAATATCCAAATATGTTTACCTATGTTGCCAAAGTTTGGGCAATGTTTGGATCGACTTGGCTCTCTGGCACATTCTCATTTATGAAGCTGCTCAAACCCAAGCTAAAAGCCACGTTAAGTGATGTTAACTTGGAGTCCGAATTAAGATGTTCTTTGACTGAATACACTCCAGAGTTCTGAAAAATTGTCCAGTCAGTTACAAGTACTCTCAGTAGATTTTGTAACTTTATTGGGCAGATTTAATTGGTTAAACTGTTTTTAATTGATTTGCGGACGGACATTGCTCTACTGATTAAATTATTTTGTATTGCTAGAATGATATATGAAAGTTTATCTAAAAACTGTTTGTCGATTTAACCTCCTATTAACATGCATTACACAGCTAAAATGCCATATTTCCTCTCAGTGAAAAATACACATATCAGTCTTTACCATGTGGCAACTCAGGAGGAGTCTCGGGGGCAAATCTGCCTAGACCCATTCAGAGATTGGGCAGAAATAGGAGATACCTGACATGCCAAACCAACCCGAGGGGCAAGTGAACCGCAATGAGCTGGCACCTCTGAGGGTAGCCTTCAGCCTCGCACCACTTTCTGGGAACTGGGAGATGGCATCATGTGCTTACATTGTTCAAGCATCCAGATTAAACTGCAGCTTCACTCCAGGCTCACATCTCAGGCCTCCAGGATGGGCATCGGCTGAATGAAACCAACTGCTGCAGGGACTTGCCTTACTCACAACTCAGTACTTCAGGGATTACAATTTTTAGGTATTCACAAGGTTTTAGGCAATTGGCAAGGGGGAGATTTTAATAAGATTTTAGGTCAAAATGAAATGAGATGGATATTTAACCTTGGGACTATGCAACCCCAAGGTTTAAATACTGATTTTGGATTATGCCATTTCCTATACATTCCCACTACATCTTTAAAAACATTATTCCCCTACAAATTTTGTACTAATTTTATGTGTATCCCCAATTTTACATGTATCCCTCATTATTTATTATTTTTTGTGTATAAATACTTTACAAAAAGAACTATGTTTCTTCACTCTTTCCATTAGGTTTTTATTAGAGTTGAGCAGACACCTGGATGTTCGGTCCGGACGAACTTTGTAAAAAAGTCTGGGTTCGGGCTCAAACTTGACCCCAAACCTGAACCCCATTGAAGTCAACGGGGAACCAAACTTTTGGCCACAAAAATGCCTCTAAAAAACTCCTGGAAAGGGCTAGAGAGCTGCAAAAGGAAGTAAAATGGGGGTAAGAGTAGGACAAGTGCCCTGCAAACAAATGTGGATAGGGAAATCACTTAAAATAGCATAAAAATTAAAAATACAGCTGAGACATAAAATAGCATTAGATGGAATCTTTGATTTTAGCTTTGGAAGAACATAAATCAAAATCTAAAGCATGGCTTTCAGGGGGATCAACAGAATTATCCAGGATGTGAATAATTTGAGAGAGGGTTGGAGTGCAGGGTATTCTCTTTCATTGCTCAAACTTAGCTCAACTCCTGATGCATGGAGAAAAGGCCTTCACAAGCCTCTGCTAATGTGTACCTAGTTTATACTATGTGACCCATAGGTTGAGGAGGTTGTGACCATGGCGGTGGAGGAGGAGGATGAGGTAGCCAACACTGTATTTTCTGGGTGTTTTTTTGTTGTTTTTTTTAATTGTGGTAGCGAACAAAATATTGGGACATACAAATAAAGAAACATTTGCGGCCTGCAATGCATTTATTACAGTCCTGATGCATGGAGAAATGCTCAACTCCTGATGCATGGAGAAAAGGCCTTCACAAGCCTCTGCTAATGTGTACCTAGTTTATACTAAGTGATCCATAGGTTGAGGAGGCGGTGACCGTGGCGGTGGAGGAGGAGGATGAGGTAGCCAACACTGTTTTTATATATATATATATATATATATATATATATATATATATTGTGATCCTTGTCTACAGGTAGCACGGTTCTCTAGGGTAAACAACAGGCACAGTCCTTTTATTTGCATATAATCCAGGCACTTTATTTGTAAGTCCACACAGGAGACAGCAGCAAATGAAAACATAAATATAACACAAATCCCTATAACCAAAAACCTAGCTCGTCTGAGCACTTACTAACTTCAGGTTCCCTATCTCTCAGGGGTTAAACTAGAACAAAACAATATTGGTTTCACCAACCTAGTGTCTTTGTCAGCTCTCTGCTTTCCTTTCTACACTCCCAGTGCTCCAAGCAAGCCTTAACTGCTTTCCTTTCTGCACTCCCAGTGCTCCAAGCCAGCCTTAACTGCTTTCCTTTCTGTACTCCCAGTGCTCAATCTCCTTGACTCTCTCACTGGAGAGAACAGCCTCTCTCCTACCTGCTTCCAGGGAGGAAGCCAGCAATCCCCCTTTACTTGCCTAGCAGGGAGGGGTTTATTCCCACTGCTACAGCTGATTATCTGCAGCTGAGCAGTGGGTTGGAGACAGTTCCAAAAGAACTCTGGCCTGGACCTTATTTCACCCAGTTGTGTATAAACTGAGGAGTGGAGCATTGGCCCACCCTGCTCTCCAAATGCTCCACCCCAGGGGCCCTTAACTAAACGTAGCTTTGTGTTGCACCCCACACATACAACACGTACTTCCCCTGGGGTTAAATGTTAAAGGCCTTTCTGCCTTCACTTTATCACAATATATCAATTTATCACAATATATATATATATATTAATTGGGGTAACCCCCAAAATATTGGGACATATAAAAAAAGACAACTCTGTTCCGCAGAGTAGCTGTTGACATTATAGTTGCGCAGGAACTTTGTTGACTCTAGAGAACCTCAGGCAAATCGCACATCCCCCATGGTGGCGACTTTGCATGCAGATGTCATCCATATCAACTTTCGATGACAGTTTCTGCACCTACCATGGTGACCACGGGTAACGGGGAAATTGGTTTCCATTCCATAAAGGGACCCTGAGAAACGACTACTACATGCAAGGAAGGCAGTAGGCGCGCAAATGACCCACTCCCGACGCGGGAAGGTAGTGACGACAAATAACAATACAGGACTCGTTAGAGGCCCTATAATTGTAATGAGTCCACTTGAAATCCTTTAACTCTTATCAATTGGAGGGAAGTCTGGTGCAGAGCCACTGACCTATGCGTGCTGCAGCTGAAACTCCACTATAGCCTGCTGCTGCTTGCAAAGTCTCATGAGGCAGTGAGTGGGAAGGCCGAAGTTAGGCTGCAGTGCAGACAGGCGAGCAGCAGCAGGGTGACAATGCCAAAAGCGCGCACAGCCGCTACAGTGAATGTCACATCCTGACAGTGTCTTGCTCCTGGTCACCGGACTGCCCACCTCATTGTGAAACTACGAATGGATCGTTAAATCTGGTATGAACCCGAACTTTGCAGTTAGGGTTTGCTCAAGTCTATTATGGATCCTTTGATCGCTACATGTATTACTTGGATAGCTGGTAATTCTCGAGCTAATACATGCCGATGAGCGCTAGGGGATGGCAGCTCCGCTTTTGCACCCTGCTCCCTCTTATGCTGTGCTGGTGCCTCTGTGCGACCAGCACCTCTTCATCCAAACTGCACACGTCACTCGCATGACCTTGATTCCATGTGGGGTCTAGGACCTCATCATCCTCCACATCATCTTCCAGCCACTCCTCAATCCTGCCCTCCTTGCCGGTATGCACACTGCAGAAAGCCACAGCAGTTGGCACATGTGTTTATCCAGCATGTAAAGTCTGCAAAGGACATATGGAAATTGTTTTAGAATTGTATCCAGGCAACAGTATCCCTATAAACTGACCTCTCAGTTTGACTTGTGAGGGTATTGCCCCAGAATTACAATATTGTTGAAATGCCTCTTAGCTATTGATCACTGGTTTAAATATAGCAGCTTGTTATCTGGTAGTTTCTAGTGTAGAAAATATCTGTTTTCTATCACTTAGATCTGTGTAACAAGTGTTGTAGGTGTGAAACAATATTACAAGTGACCGATGTAGTAAATTCGAATAAAAGTTCAATTTGCAAAAAAATTCTGCCCATCTTCGGTGGGTTATTGCATTTTTAAGATGTAGACTTATTGTATCACACTAGCCATGCACAGGTAAATTGTCTAGCACGTTGTTTTGGTGTTTGGTTTTTAACTTTGTAGTTGTGTCTTTACACAATATAGAAATGTATATCAATGCTTCTGTACATGAAGCGATCACAATAAACTTATTTTCACTTTTTTTAAAAAATAAAAAGGGTACACAAATATTGGTAATTCACAATATGACATCTGAAAAGTACATGAAAGGATGCTGTATGATAAAAAAAAAAAGAACACACTACATGAAGGTCCTGTTCACTAGAGTGTGTGGTCATGAATGTAACCAGTAAAACTTGTTTACAGCCACTGGTTGGCCCATACATATTTTAAAAAACTTGTTTAATTTTTTTGTAGCATGACTTGTAGATATGAAGAGCAGGCCCCAAAATGTACTATTTAGCAGATTAACACCCAGAAAATAAGAATGTTTACCACTGCGATGTAAGCACACTATTAGATGCTTCAATTTGACTCTCAGATATGAAGTGTACCCCACTAAAATACTATCTAGCAGTTTAGCACCCAAATAATTTTAAGTTTTAAAACTGCAATGTGACAGCAGTATTTGACGCTTCTATTTGACTCTCAGATATGAAGTGCACCCCACTAATGTACTTTTTAGCACCCATAAAATAAGTTAAGTTGTTATAAAAGACAAACACAAGTGGTATATCCAATAGTGATGAAAGCTCAAAACAGCTGTGCGGTATCCCCTACACCTACACCTTAAATCATATGTAACACAAACAAATTAGGTGGAGCAAATAATATACTTTCCTCTCTTCTTAATGTATCTAGCAATGCTTTAAAGATAGAGAGGTATATAAACATGCAGATATCTTTAAAACATATATATATATATATATATATATATACAGGGCCGGTGCTAGGATTTTTGACTACACAGGCGAAGATGCATTTTGACGCCCCCCCCCCCCAAAAATAAACAATGCATCTTCACCTCTGTGTCTCGTAGCCCCCTTTTGAATTTCTTACCCCCATTAGTGTTGCATATCCCTTTAGTGTGTCTCCTACAACCCCTCTTATGTATTTCTTACTTCCCCGCCAGCCCCTATCTATCTCTCTTTTTCTCCCACATAGACATAGATACAGGCAAAAATACATACATGCACAAATACACAAACATACAGACACACAACCATACAAGCACACAGACATAATTTTTCAGGCACACAGTCACAAAGATATACAGACACACAGTCATAAAAGGCACACAAACAAACACAGTCATACAATCTACACATATAGGTACATTGTCGTACAAACACAGACATACATTCATAAAGACACAGGCACTCACAGAAATACATACACAGACATAAAGAAACAGAGATAGGCATACAGAGACATACATACACAGACAAACAAACAAAGAACCCTGCACACTGATACCGTGTAAATGCTCCGGCCATCAACAGAGGTGGATGCTCCGTGTCAGGCAGACATTGCTGGATCCACCAGTAAAGTCTTCAAAAGGAATAAACGCAGGCAACACTCCAATAGTAAGGATGGTATATTTATTGGTAGGTGAACCACCCCATAGAAAGTGTGATGTTTCAGCTCATGTAATAAGGCTCTGCTGAGCCGAAACGACGCCCTTTCTTTGGGGTGGTTCACCTATCAATAAATATACCATCCTTACTATTGGAGTGTTGCCTGCGTTTATTCCTTTTGAATATATTCACACAGTCATACAGAGACATACATACTGTGTGTCTCTGTATGACGGTCTGTGTATGTACACAGGATGGCTAAAAGATAGATCCCCATCTGTCGTGCAACTTCAACGATGCTTTGAAAGCTGGGGCTCTACCGATTCCCCATGCTTGCAGGATTGTATTTAGCATGGAGCAGTATTTGTGTGTTTGACTGTAAGCATGTGTTTGTATGGAGTATGTTTGTATGATTGTAGCAGTGTGTTTGTATGTAGTGTTTGCATTTGAATGCAAGCATGCATTTATGTGTAGTGTTGGTTTTTGAACGTAGGTGTGTGTTTATATATAATTTTGGTGTCTGATACAGAGGTGTGTTTGTATGTAGTGTTGACGTTTGCATGCAGGTGTTTATTTGTGTGTAGTGTTGTGTTTGAATGCTGAGATATATGCACATATACACATACACTGCCACACATGCACACACTGTGATACACATACACAAAGATACACACACTGACACATGCAGATATACATATACACAAACTGATACCCATTCAGATAGACACACAGGTACACACAAACACTGACAGACATACAGATAAACACACAGTGACATACAGACACACATACACAATGATAGGGAAGAAGACACACAAAGACACACTAACAGACAGACACACACACTAACAGACATTTAGATACACACAGACACATGGACAGAGACATATACATACACACACTGACAGACATGGATGCACACACACACACTGACAGACATAGATACACACACACACACACACACACACACACACACACACACACACACACACACACAGACACACACACACACACACACACAGACACACACAGACACACACACACAGACAGACATACACACACACACACTGACAGACATGGATACACACACACACACTGACAGAGATAGATACACACACACACTGACAGACATACACACACACTGACAGATACACACTGACAGACATAGATACACACTGACAGACACACTGACAGACATACACACACACACACTGACAGACATACACACACACTGACAGACATAGATACACACACACACACTGACAGACATACACACACACTGACAGACATACACACACACACACACTGACAGACATACACACAGACACGCTGACAGACATACACATACACATGCTGACAGACACAGATACACACACTGACAGACACAGATACACACACTGACAGACACAGATACACACAGACACACTGACAGACATACACACACACACACTGACAGACATACACACACACACACTGACAGACATAGATACACACACACACACACTGACAGACATAGATACACACACACACACACTGACCAACAGGTTCAGAAGGGGGGCTTACCTGGGATCCAAAGTGCTGCCTGAAGTAGTTGGGAGTTGGAGGAGCTGGTCCTGCCCAGCCCCCTCCTCTCTGCCTTTTGCTGCTGTAGTCTTCTTGGGAGGACTTCCTCCCATGCTGATTAGATGGGGGCCCGTAGCTCCGCCCCTGCTGGGCACCAGCCGCACTGTGTGCTACAGAGGGAGCAGGGATATGACGTTCATATCCCCGCCCCCTCCACACAGTCCGCGGCACTGCAGGTTGGCGCTCGGCCACGCTACAAGAAGAGACCGGCAGGAGAGGGGAGCTGTGCGCTTCTCTCCTGCCGGCCACCCGGACATTTGCGCCCCCGGGCCGGTGCGCCCTAAGGCGGCCGCCTGTGCCGCCTTATGGACGCGCCGGCCCTGTATATATATATATATATATTCTGTTTTTAAAGAAACACACTCACAAGAGTAGAGCCATATACTAGACCTGGCTCTGCTGTGGATATCCTTAGGATCTTTTTGGGTGATCCAAATCCCCATGCAGATAATCCGGATGTCTGGAGGTATTCCAATGTTCTCCCAGAAATTAAAACAAAAGTTATAACAATCCACTTGCCAGAGTACAAACTCTTCCAGTGGAAAATGATCTTAAAATAAATAATTACAAAATTACAATGGTATTCAAATGTGTATCTTGACCCATAAATTGATCAAAGAAATGAAAGGTCAAAAGAAGTTATCCAAAGCCAAATGGCTAAACCTCTATTTACTCTAATTAAAATACTTCCTATTTACCAGAGTTCAGACTTTAATAGATATGGTCTATAACTGGAATAGGATCTTAGTATATAGGTGAGTAAAGGGGTCTAGGTAATAAATATTAGAATAGAGAGATTGGAAGAGATAAGGAAAAATAAATAAATGCTTAGTCCTAATAATAACAAAGCCAAATGCAACACTGTAATTGCTCTGTGAAGTGATATTGCAATAATGTTGCTGTTGTTCATAAGGCAGCCCTGTATATCAACCTTTGGACTTGCTTAAATATTAGTTTGCAGTCTATGGTTGTTAAGGGTATAGTGAGAGGTGCTTCCGCATTTCTATAATGCTCTATCTTGAGCCGGTCCACAAATCTAAAGAGGTAAGTGTGAGCTAACTAGACAGTATAGAAAACTCCACTATTCTGATAATGATCTAGACTTCGAAGAGAAAAAAGAGGCAAATAGGGAGTATTTTAATTAGAGTAAATAGAGAGTTAGCCATTTGGCTTTGGATAACTTCTTTTGACCTTTCATTTCTTTGATCAATTTATGGGTCAAGATACACATTTGAATACCATTGTAATTTTGTAATTATTCCTTTAAGATAATTTTCCAGTTGACATCCACTGGCAGAGTTTGTACTCTGGCAAGTGGATTGTTATAACTTTTGTTCTATTCATTAGGTTCAAGCCCCAAGACACCACTGGTGTCTGCCTGGTGTCACAGTCTTTGAATAGGGAGGTCAGAATTCACGAACCTCCCTATCCTATTTACTGCTTCTGTCTCCCAGAAATTATTTGCAGAAATCAGGTAGGGTTAAATTTATTTAATATGAATGGTGCTGTATGTTGATGTTAAAATAATCCCCCAATCGTTATAGTTTAAAAAAAAATCTAAAAAACATTTTAGACTCTCTTCTCCATCTTTCCATATAAAAAATATATTTTAATATGGAAAGATAAGATGAAGAAGACAGTCTGAAATGATTTTTAGATTTTTTTAACAACAACGATTGGGGAATTATTTTAACATCTACATACAGCACCAATCATATTAATTTTTTAGACTTAGAAATTTTTATCTCAGAGTCGAAGATCCATACTAAAAATCATTTTAAGGAGGTAAATGCAAATAGTTACATCGAACAAGATATTCATAGTGCCCACTCCTAGTGTTAAATGCTGTCTTCCATTCATGATCCTCCCTAATTCTCACCAAATTGTACGCGCTCCTAAGGTCAAGCTTAGTGAAGATCTTAGCACCCTGGAGTCTATCAAACAATTCGGATATAAGGGGAATGGAATAGGCATTTTTGATAGTAATCTTGTTTAATGCCCTGTAGTCTATGCAAGGTTGTAATTCTCCATCTTTCTTAGCTACAAAAAAGGACCCTGCACCAACAGACGAGGATGATTTACGTATATGGCCTTTACTTAAAGATTCCTTGATGTACTCATCCATGATTTTACTTTCTTGTGGGGATAGGGCATAAACGGCTCCTTTAGGAGGCATAGCCTCGGGCAACAGATCAATGGAACAATCATAAGATCTGTGTGGAGGAAGAGTATAAGTCTGGCTTTTACTAAACGCCTCTCTAATCTCTCAATACTATATTGGAATTTCGGGAGTCGGAGACGTAGCAGCAGGTAAAGCAACGATGCCCACTTTTTTAGAAATGGGTAACATGCAGCTTTCCTGACAGTCTCTACCCCATTCCAGTATTTCCCTCTAGTCCAGTCAATATGAGGGTTATGCTTGGTGAGCCTAGGGAACCCTAATATGATGGGACAAGAAGGGGAAGCGATTATCTGGAAAGTAATGTCTTCCTTATGCAAAGCTCCTATTGTAATGCAAATAGGCAAGGTCTCATGGGTAATAAAAGGTTGAGATAGGGGCCTCCCTTCAATAGCCTCAACCGCTAGAGGTGATGATCTCTCCTTGACTAGTATGGTGTGTTTTTTAACAAAATAAAACCAATAAAGTTACCAGCCGCACCTAAGTCAACCAGGGCTTTGCATGAAAAGTTCTCCTCATTGCAAAAGACAGAAATAACAAGGAGAAATCTGCTTCGGGAGTTAATAGAGGACGTATCCATTACACCTAAGACCTGTCCCCTTAAGGTTCTTAAGTGCTGAAGTTTTCCTGATGAATAGGACAAGCATCTCTCATATGCCCTTTCTTGCCACAATATAAGCACAGACCCGCTCTTCTCCTATACTGTTTCTCTGCCTCAAACAGTCCTGTAACCCCTAACCCCTGCATAGGTTCAGGTTCAGACAGCGTCAAGAGGCCAGCAACAACAGGTTTGGAGAATCGAGGTGCTGGTGACATAGTCAAACGTCTAGTTCTGTTTCTACTAATTTCCCTGGTCCTGAGTCTATTATCAATCTGCATCACATAGGTAATAAAGTCATTTAACCCTTTAGGTAGGTCTTTGGCAGCAATTTCATCAAGTATTACTTTGGATAATCCTTTTTTAAAAGCAGCGATTAATCAGTTGTTAGTCCAGTCTATCTCAGATGCCAAGGTACGAAATTCTATGGCATAATCCGAGATAGACTGGTTCCCTTGTTTGATATGCATTAGGGCAGTGGAGGTGTCTTCCTCTCTGCCTAATGGTAATTTCTGGTAACAATGAGCGATACTACTATTACTTTCCCACAATAGATTAGCCCAGGTTAAGGCCTTACCTTTAAGTCGGTTCATCAGATACCCAATTTTAGCTCTATCTGAAGGAAATTAACCAAGTGAGGCCTTAAAGTGGTACTCAATCTGATTGAGAAATCCCCTACATTCCTGGATTTTACCAGAAAAATGCAGGGGTGGAGATAAGGAGATAGTAGGTGCCTTATATACTATAGGTGGAGGTACATTAGGCAGTGGTGACATAATTTGAGAAGCCTCAGGTTGTAAATGAGCCGTCCTAGTAAGTAGCATGCTAAAAGCCTGGGCAAATTGATCCATACGGTGATCATTCTCCTCTCACAAGCTGCTATGTGCTGACAGAATTCTGCAGGATCTATGGCCCTGTCGTAATGTCAGGATTACAAGTTGATCCAGCACGCAGTACTGTGTCACACCTACGACAACGTATAACCGGACCTTAGAATGGCTGGACTTATCGTCTCCAAGAATAGTTAAAATAATTGCAGGGGTCAGGGACACAGAATCAGACACAAAGATGAGGGAAAACCAGAAGTCAAGGATACCAGATATCAGGGAAGTCAAAACAAAGCCAAAGTCAAATATCAGAAAATCTAGATCAGGGACGCACTCTCGGATAACCATAGGCATGAAACCATAGGCTGTAACCGGCCTTTGACCTCAAAGGCAATTACCAGGTGTACATGATTGCTGCTCAGCACAAACTCACCTGTGGATTTGATTGGCCATGCACATTACCTTTGACCCCAAAAGTAATTACCAGGTTTGCATGATTGCTGCTTGGCACAACTTTTCCTGTCAGGACGGTAATGTTGTTCGGCACAACCTTTCCTGTCAGGACAGTAAATGCCATTAACCACATTTTTATGTGCGGATGAATACGTGACACTGTCAGTCTCCATTGGTCTGGTGCTCCATGCAAGATCTTACCTCGTGGGGTTTAAATGATCATGAGGTGATGAATCAGCCCAGAACTACAAGGGAAGATCTTGTTCATGATCTCAAGGCAGCTGGGACCATAGTCACCAATAAAACAATTGGTAACACACCACGCCGTGAAGGATTGAAATCCTGCTGCGCCGCAAGGTCCCCTTGCTCAAGAAAGCACATGTACAGGCCCATCTGAATGAACATCTGAATGATTCAAAGGAGAACTGGGTGAAAGTGTTGTGGTCAGATGAGACCAAAATCGAGCTCTTTGGCATCAACTCAACTCGCCATGTTTGGAGAACACCCCAAGAACACCATCCCCACATCAAACATGGAGATGGAAACATTATGCTTTGGGGTGTTTTTCTGCTATGGGAACAGGACAACTGCACCACACCAAAAGGGACAATGGACAATGGACGGGGCCATGTACCGTCAAATCTTGGGAGAGGACCTCCTTCCCTCAGCCAGGGCATTGAAAATGGGTCGTGAATGGGTACTCCAGCATGACAATGACCCAAAACACAGAGCCAAGGCAACAAAGGAGTGGCTCAAGAAGAAGCACATTAAGGGGGGGGGGGCGGTGCCTAACTCTTGGACTAACCAGACGTGTTTTGTATGGGCTCCTGCCTTACAAAATTTCTGGTGATATCTCGGGTTACCGAACTGGGAACTTCAAGCCGAGTTGATACCTACCTAGGGGGCAACCCACTGATTCTTTTGATGCCTCTCTTGGGACCCCCTGCCACCGAAACCCGCAGTGGCAGTTTGAAGCCTACCAACTCTTGAGTACGGCCGACTTCCTCACTCTACTCACCCTGTAAGGCAAACCTACTCTCCCTCCTCCCCCTCTGGACCAGTGGGAGTTATCCCGGTCCCCACTGAACTGACCTGCCTGATTGCGCCAACTCCAAGCGCCTAACACCTGATTAGGGGCAACCAAGATGGCGCATGATAATGCCACTAAGGTACAAGGCCGAGAATGGACCCAGGGTGATCAGCCGAACCACATTGGCAGCAGCCTGACACTGTAACAAAACACTACCCTATGCCTGGGAACATCTGCTATTACCGGCCCTTTAAGAGCCAGCCAGGCACCTACACAGGTACAGAGACATGGGATTATAATGATATATTGTGTATCCAGCGAAAGGATACCAAACTGGATATAAATTGAAAATGCTTACCTGCTTTCGTGGAGATTCTTCTTTAAAACGGTTCGTGTCTTTTAAAACATTCGCTTAATTGTGAGACCCATACGGTATAGACCCAGCATTCATCATACGAATGCAAACTACTGAACACTGGACCACCTTGTTACCTGATTAAGTGGTAATTTACCTCCCTGATCGGCATATCCAGTCTTTATGGGAAACCCACGAACGCTTTGTTTAAGTTCGTGGGTGGCCGCCATTTCGGGACTTTTACACGTGTTCGCAGCCATCTTAACTCCCGAACAGCGGTGTTTTGCCATCGAGTGTCTGGAACTAAAATCGGACACTCGAGTAGGCGAACACCGCTGAGACCTCCATAGCACCGTAAATTCGTGCCAAAACTACCGACCGCCATGCCGTTCGGTAGAAAGACTATGCAGCATATGGGGATTCTGACGAACATCAAGATACCCACGGATGGCAAGCTTTTCATGACTTTTTAACGCACGAACGAGGACCGACCGCAAGGCCAAAACTCATGGAACTATTTTCGGCTAGTGTGCCTGTGCGGTCGGTCAAAACTTTAAAGCTCCATAACTCCCGAACCCGTTAACTGAATGGGATGATTTTTACATATGTTGCTCCCCGAGATCAGGGCTATCTGGGGATACTGGATTTATGAATGCAGCAGATCCCCCTTTGAAAGACTCAATAACTACCTCCAAGCAGTGCCCAGTCGGGGAGTAGGGTGAAGAGCCTATATATGGGAGACAGCTTGCATACCAGACGCCGACTGCCTGCCATCTCAAGGGATTACCCGAAGCCAACTGGTCCCCACGTCCTAGAGGATGCGACCCAAGATCTCCTGGGCCTGTTTAACATACTGTAGCGGAACGCCAATATTAAATCCACGAATTCCGCTGGTTCAGGAAATAATCCACAGTCAAGCGCTGGAAAAAGCAAGGCAATATCCCAAATCTCCCAGTAACCGGACGAAACACAGTTCTGAGGTCTTTTATTTCAGCTCCACAATTTATACAAGTCCCCATGCAAGGGGTTTCCTGAGTCCCTTCCCAGGGGCAGTCCCAGAGGGGACTACATGGGGGACTTATTGTACAAGCTATTTCTCCCATCAGGCACTGCTGCACGAGAGGGATCCTCCCACTGGAATATACCGTTAAGTGGATTATCCCTCCGTGCAGCAGAACCGACAATTTATATTAAAATGCATAACTGTGGTAATATACGGTCTATTTGCACGAATGGACGTTCGGTAGATAGCTGGGGTCTGAGCGCATCATTCGTGAGAGTACCGTTCAGATCCCAGCTAAAACAACCGAACGCCGCACGAAAAACACATTTATTAAAAGATGTTTAAATGACCGATCTGCCTTCTAGGGAACAAAGTACAGAACGGGCCGGAGCTCCCGAACGGCCTAGAGGTTCAGCGGTGTTCACGCCGTCGAGTAGCCGTTCTTAGTACCATGCGCTCGATGACCTAACACCGCTGCGGGAACAAAGGATCCAAGATGGCCGACCGCCGCATGGTCGGTAGTCGAACGGCGGCCACCTAGGAGAGCCTCTAATTACCGATTGCAACATTGTTGCAATCGGTTAACAAGCGCCACACGCCTCTAAGTGTGTGGGCTACTACATGGGGGTGTTTTCGGTTCACGAACGGCCCGCAAAAGTGCCGTTCGTGAAACGAAAGAAAAATCCAATACAAACAGCTATCTGCATTCGGCAGATAGCCAATACAACAAATACATGTAAATTACAACCCGCATACATTCAACATAGTTAAGCCCATATCTCCCAACCATATAGGCAACCCTTAAAGGCACAGTCTCGTTATAGTGTCCAAGTGGCTATGTTTGCCACAATGCTCCCCCAGAACCAAGCCGGCATACACAGTGTGATCCCAACGGATCGGCTTGGGGATGTCCGGTGGAGGGCTCACAGATCACTTCTCAAGGTCTGTTTGTCTAGATAACCCGTCGGCGTTACCGTTTTGTTTTCCCGGGCGATAATGGATAGTACAGTCAAAAGGCTGCAGCGCCAAACTCCAGTGCAGCAGCCTGGCATTGTCTCCAGCCACACGGTTCAGCCACACCAACGGGTTGTGATCTGTAAGTAAAGAGAAGGGTTGCCCATAGAGATACGGCTGTAACTTTTTGAGGGCCCACACCACGGCCAGGCATTCTTTTTCGATGGCGGCGTAGCTCACTTCCCGAGGTAACAGTTTTCCGGCTCAAATATGCTACGGGATGTTCTCCGCCATCTGCTCCTACCTGGCTCAGTATTGCTCCCAATCCAAACATTGAGGCGTCTGTGTGGACAAGAAAACGTTTAGTTGGATCAGGAGCAGCAAGTACAGGAGCATTTGTCAGAGCCGTCTTCAGTTGGTTAAATGCCTGTTCACACTCTGGGGCCCAGATGACCTGTCTGGGTAGGTTTTTCCGCGTCAAGTCAGTCAGGGGCTTGGCCAGGGCACTGTAATTGGGCACAAACTTCCTATAATACCCGGCGGTACCTAAGAAAGCGAGGACCTGCGATGTAGTCCTAGGAGTGGGCCACTTGGCTATGGCTTCAATCTTTGCGAGCTCAGGCTTCTGTTGCCCGCTCCCCACTCGGTGTCCTAAGTATTGCACCTCCACCATCCCTATGTGGCACTTGCTTGGTAAGCCCTGCCTCTCAAATACGATCTATCACGGCCCCTATGGGCACTTGCTTGGTAAGCCCTGGCACTTGCTTGGTAAGCCCTGCCTCTCCAATCCGATCTATCACGGCCCCTATGCGTCGTAGATGATCAGCCCAGGTCTGGCTGTAGATGGCAATATCATCCAGGTATGCACACGCATAATCCTGGAACCCGTCCAGTAGCCGATCCACCATCTGCTGGAATGTCGCGGGGGCGTTCTTCATCCCGAATGGCATGACTCGAAATTGGTACAAGCCAAACGGGGTGACAAACGCAGACTTGGGGATGACGTCCTCGGCTAGTGGAATTTGCCAGTATCCCTTACAGAGATCTATTGTAGTGAGATTCTGACCTCTGGCCATCTTATCTAGCAGTTCGTCTATCCGGGGCATCGGGTCGGCGTCCGACACGGTTTTGTCGTTTAGCCTCCGGTAGTCCACACAAAACCGGGTTGTACCGTCTTTCTTGGGAACCAGGACTACCGGCGATGCCCAGGGGCTATCGGAGTGTTCGATAACCCCCAACTGCAACATCTCCTCAATCTCTTTCCTCATATGCTCCCGTATGGATTCGGGAATCCGATATGGGGTCTGTCGCATGGGAAGCTGTCCCGGGGTTTCTACTCGGTGAGTGGCCAGTGGAGTGTACCCAGGTAAGTTAGAAAAGGTGGCGCCCTTCGCCGCTATCAGTTCCTGTACTTGGGTGTGCTCTTGAGGACTTAGCCGCACCCCCAGCTGAACCCCCTGGGAGGGCTCCTTCTGCTCCTCCTGCTCTAACAGATCTGGGAGAGGTAGGTTCTCCTGATCTTCCGAGGCGGGCGTGCAGATGGCTGCCACGTCCTCGGTTCTCTCGTGGTAGGGTTTGAGCATGTTCACATGGAGCATGCGTCGCTTCCCTCCCCCGGAGCATGGGCCGATCACATAGGTGGTATCGCATCTCTGCTCTACCACCTGGTATGGGCCCTGCCAGACGGCCTGTAGTTTGTCTGTGCGGACAGGTTTGAGAATTAACACCTTCTGCCCCACTTGAAAACTACGGTCTCTTGTCATACCAACGGCGCTGCCGTTGTTGGGCGACCTGGAGGTTAGTGCGCACTGCCTGAGTTAATTCCTCCAGGCGATCCCGGAACGCCAGCACATATGGTACAATAAAGGGTCCCATCTGCGCTACTCTCCCCCTCCCAATGCTCTCTAATGAGGTCCAACGGTCCCCGTACCCTTCTCCCAAACAACAGCTCGAACGGGGAGAAGCCGGTAGATTCTTGGGGTACCTCCCTGTATGCAAACAACAGATGGGGAAGGAACCGCTCCCAGTCTTTATGGGTCTCTCCGAATGTACGGAGCATCTGTTTTAGGGTACCGTTGAATCTCTCACATAATCCGTTGGATTGGGGATGGTAAGTAGAGTTAACGATCGGCTTAATGTCACATATTTTCCATGGCTGCTGGGTGACCTCGGCTGTAAATTGTGTCCCCCTATCGGAGATAATTTCCTGCGGGAACCCTACTCTTGAAAAGATTTTCATCAGGGCTTCGGCCACTGTCTCCGCATGAATATTTGTTAGGGCAATCGCCTCGGGGTACCGGGTGGCGTAGTCCACCACAGTCAGTATATACCGCTTCCCAGAGGGGCTGGGTTTGGGTAGCGGTCCCACTATATCTACGGCCACACGGCTAAAAGGTTCCTCAATTATAGGTAGGGGACACATTTTTGCTTTGTGGCGATCCCCTCTCTTACCTACCCGCTGACACACATCACAGGAGGTACAATAGTGCCTTACATCTTTAGAAATCCCGGGCCAGAAGAAAGCGTGGGTTAAGCGATACCGGGTACGGGTCATCCCTAAATGGCCAGACAGAGGGATGTCATGAGCTATTCTCAGTAACTCGGGTCTATATTTCTGGGGTACTACCAGCTGTTTGGTTTGGACTGTCACAGAGCTCCCTATCGCCCTTTCAGCTATCCGGTACAACAATTTGTTTTCCCAAATGTACCGCTCCCCCTCCCGTCCTACCTGGTCCGTGTCTACCCTATCCCTGTACACCTGCAGTGTGGGGTCTGTCTGGACCTCGGCTTCAAAGGGGGTTGGGGTGTCCCAGGTCATATGAGTTGAGGGGGGGTCATGGTCTCTTACCTGAGCCTCAGAGTGTGCTGGTGGAACCTTGGTGCGAGCCTGTTGCCGGGTAGTTACGGGATGAGCTTCTTGCGAAGGGGCCTGAGGTACGAAGGCCGAAGTCATCTGGCCCAAGTCATTCCCCAATACGACATCTGCCGGTAACTTTTTCATCATAGCCACTTCCACAACCCCCTCCCCAGCACCCCAGTTCAAATGCACCTTTGCAGTGGGTAGACGGTACATGGCTCCCCCTGCCACCCTGACTGCTACCGATCCGCCAGTGTGGGCTGTATCTGGGACCAAATGTGGAGCAACCAGGGTTAAAGTGGCTCCCGAGTCCCTCAGCCCCTGTACTTATTCCCCCCCCACAAACACAACTTGACGGTGATGCTGCCTGTTGTCCGTGGCTTGCACAGACATCACCTCATACAAAACCCCCAGAGGTTCCTCGGTCTGCAGGCTCATCAGCTCGGGGTTGTCTGGTTCTGCGTGGTAATAATGTGCTGCTGCCCTTGGGGTGGAATTCTGCCGCACTTGGTTCCACGCCTGTCTACTCCGATTCTGGGTGCACTCCCGGGACATATGCCCCCACTGACGGCAGGTATGGCATTGGATGTTTGCCCTGCCATTGTAGAGGGATGGTGGGGGGGGGGTTCCTTTGTGCTGGCCGGAATGGAGTGGAGTTGGTTGGTGCGGAGGTGGTCGGGTGGTGCTGTACAGGTGGTCTCAGGGGACCCTTGTTGGTGGGCCCATGATGCCTCCTGGCATCAAATTGTTGATCCGCCAACCGGGCGGCTTCAGTTAGGGTGAGGGGTTTTCTGTCCCTTACCCATTCTTGTGCCTCTGGTGAAAGTCCATTAAAGAACTGCTCCAGTAAAATTAGTTGGCGCAGTTCCTCCATGGTGGTGGCTTGGCTGGCCTGAATCCACCCTTGCGAAGCTTGGTCGAGCTTATGTGCCCACTCAGCATGGGAATCTTTTTCAGGCTTCCGCAATCCCCGAAATTTGCGCCGATATGCCTCCGGTGTGATGGCATATCTCTCTAGGATCGCCCGTTTGACTTTAAAATAGTCCTTGCTGTCCTCTCTGGGACAGCGCGATAGGCCTCTGCTGCCCGCCCTGCCAACTTGCCTGCTAGCAGGGGTACCCACACTGCCTGCTCCAGGTCGTGTAGGTCACATAGCCGCTTGAAATCCTGCAGATACCCGTCAATCTCATCCTTCTCCTCACAGAATGCTTTAAACGCCTGGTACGGTATCTTCTGTTTCACTGGAGCGCAGACTGAATTAGCGATGGATTCTGCCCTGGATGGTGCCCCCTGGTGCTGCCATCAGGACGGTCAAGATGTCCAGGGTTACTGGCTGGGGTACAAATTCCAGCCGGGTTCTCAGTTCCCTCTGATATGGGGTTTCCTCCCTGGCTTGTGGGGGTGGGCTGCTGTGTGCTCGGTCGTCCTCCATCAGTTCTGCAATTAGTACTGCCTTGGATTTATTGCTAGCGCTTTTCCCTCTAGCCTCCAGCAGTTCCTTTAGCGTCTGCCTTTTCAAAGTCGTGTAATCAGTCCCCATTCACTGATCTCTTTTGTCTGTTTGCTGCATACGAATTGCCATTCCCTTTTTCCGTTCGGTTGTTTCTTTCATTCGAATGCGCTGTATTCGGCCGTAGAGTTGGATCCCGTCGCTTGCCACCAATTGTAGCGGAACGCCAATATTAAATCCACGAATTCCATTGGTTCAGGAAATAATCCACAGTCAAGCGCTGGAAAAAGCAAGGCAATATCCCAAATCTCCCAGTAACCGGACGAAACACAGTTCTGAGGTCTTTTATTTCAGCTCCACAATTTATACAAGTCCCCATGCAAGGGGTTTCCCGAGTCCCTTCCCAGGGGCAGTCCCAGAGGGGACTACATGGGGGACTTATTGTACAAGCTATTTCTCCCATCAGGCACTGCTGCATGGAGGCTCAGTGGTGTTCGCGCCGTCGAGTAGCCGTTTTTAGTACCATGCGCTCGACGACCTAACACCGCTGCGGGAACAAAGGATCCAAGATGGCCGACCGCCGCATGGTCGGTAGTCGAACGGCAGCCACCTAGGAGAGCCTCTAATTACCGATTGCAACATTGTTGCAATCGGTTAACAAGCGCCACACGCCTCTAAGTGTGTGGGCTACTACATGGGGGTGTTTTCGGTTCACGAACGGCCCGCAAAAGTGCCATTCGTGAAGCGAAAGAAAAATCCAATACAAACAGCTATCTGCATTCGGCAGATAGCTAATACAACAAAGACATGTAAATTACAACCCGCATACATTCAACATAGTTAAGCCCATATCTCCCAACCATATAGGCAACCCTTAAGGGCACAGTCTCGTTATAGTGTCCAAGTGGCTATGTTTGCCACACATACTCTCTAAAAATGTTTAAGCATTTATTTTTAGCATGAGTCCTGACACCACCTAACCTACCTACTTGCCCTCACATGTTTTACTGTTAGCGATGTGGGGTGTGGGAGCCCCAGTGGTATATGCTCAGCAGATGCTAGCTACAAGATTTCAGCTTGTTTATTTTTTCTTTAAGGAGCAGCAGTTTAGCATGCGTCTAAATACTCAGCAATTAAATTATCTATCCGCACTAGCTTGTTATAACAACCAGCATATTGTTTCTACACCAACCGTACTGTTACAAACGCTGCCTCAGTAATGTTCTAACAATTTTGCATTACAGGGAGTGCAGAATTATTAGGCAAATTAGTATTTTGACCACATCATCCTCTTTATGCATGTTGTCTTACTCCAAGCTGTATAGGCTCGAAAGCCTACTACCAATTAAGCATATTAGGTGATGTGCATCTCTGTAATGAGAAGGGGTGTGGTCTAATGACATCAACACCCTATATCAGGTGTGCATAATTATTAGGCAACTTCCTTTCCTTTGGCAAAATGGGTCAAAAGAAGGACTTGACAGGCTCAGAAAAGTCAAAAATAGTGAGATATCTTGCAGAGGGATGCAGCACTCTTAAAATTGCAAAGCTTCTGAAGCGTGATCATCGAACAATCAAGCGTTTCATTCAAAATAGTCAACAGGGTCGCAAGAAGCGTGTGGAAAAACCAAGGCGCAAAATAACTGCCATGAACTGAGAAAAGTCAAGCGTGCAGCTGCCACGATGCCACTTGCCACCAGTTTGGCCATATTTCAGAGCTGCAACATCACTGGAGTGCCCAAAAGCACAAGGTGTGCAATACTCAGAGACATGGCCAAGGTAAGAAAGGCTGAAAGACGACCACCACTGAACAAGACACACAAGCTGAAACGTCAAGACTGGGCCAAGAAATATCTCAAGACTGATTTTTCTAAGGTTTTATGGACTGATGAAATGAGAGTGAGTCTTGATGGGCCAGATGGATGGGCCCGTGGCTGGATTGGTAAAGGGCAGAGAGCTCCAGTCCGACTCAGACGCCAGCAAGGTGGAGGTGGAGTACTGGTTTGGGCTGGTATCATCAAAGATGAGCTTGTGGGGCCTTTTCGGGTTGAGGATGGAGTCAAGCTCAACTCCCAGTCCTACTGCCAGTTCCTGGAAGACACCTTCTTCAAGCAGTGGTACAGGAAGAAGTCTGCATCCTTCAAGAAAAACATGATTTTCATGCAGGACAATGCTCCATCACACGCGTCCAAGTACTCCACAGCGTGGCTGGCAAGAAAGGGTATAAAAGAAGAAAATCGAATGACATGGCCTCCTTGTTCACCTGATCTGAACCCCATTGAGAACCTGTGGTCCATCATCAAATGTGAGATTTACAAGGAGGGAAAACAGTACACCTCTCTGAACAGTGTCTGGGAGGCTGTGGTTGCTGCTGCACGCAATGTTGATGGTGAACAGATCAAAACACTGACAGAATCCATGGATGGCAGGCTTTTGAGTGTCCTTGCAAAGAAAGGTGGCTATATTGGTCACTGATTTGTTTTTGTTTTGTTTTTGAATGTCAGAAATGTATATTTGTGAATGTTGAGATGTTATATTGGTTTCACTGGTAATAATAAATAATTGAAATGGGTATATATTTGTTTTTTGTTAAGTTGCCTAATAATTATGCACAGTAATAGTCACCTGCACACACAGATATCCCCCTAACATAGCTATAACTAAAAACAAACTAAAAACTACTTCCAAAAATATTCAGCTTTGATATTAATGAGTTTTTTGGGTTCATTGAGAACATGGTTGTTGTTCAATAATAAAATTAATCCTCAAAAATACAACTTGCCTAATAATTCTGCACTCCCTGTATAGTTATGGGCAGACCATTACTCTTCTTAAAGGACCACTATAGTGCCAGGAAAACATACTCATTTTTCTGGCACTATAGTGCCCTGAGGGTGCCCCCACCCTCAGGGTCCCCCTCCCGCCGGGCTCTGGAAAGGGGAAAGGGGTTTAAACTTACCTTTTTCCAGCGCTGGGCGGAGAGCTCTCCTCCTTCTCTCCTCTGCGCGCGCATTCAGCCGGTTGCATAGGAAAGCATTTACAATGCTTTCCTATGGACGCTGGTGTGCTCTCACTGTGAAAATCACAGTGAGAAGCACGCAAGCGCCTCTAGTGGCTGTCAATGAGACAGCCACTAGAGGATTAGGGGGAAGGCTTAACCCATTAATAAACATAGCAGTTTCTCCGAAACTGCTATGTTTATTAAAAAATGGGTTAAACCTAGCTGGACCTGGCACCCAGAACACTTCATTAAGCTGAAGTGGTCTGGGTGCCTAGAGTGGTCCTTTAATATAAAAAGAGGCTAACAATTCTCAAAGTTTATGTAAATTGCACTGTGTTATCCCCATCTTGTCTCCTCTTTCTCATTCTGTACCCTTGCAACTTTATGCCTCAATAAAAGAAAGATTGACAAAAGCACATGAAGGTCCTGGAGTGGCCTAGCCAGCTCCCAACTATAATCCCAGAGAAAATCTGTGGAGGGAGCTGAAGGTTCGAGTTGCCAAATGTCAGCCTCAAAACCTTAATGACTTGGAGAGGATCTGCAAAGAGGAGTGGGACAAAATCCCTCCTGAGATGTGTGCAAACCTGGTGGCCAACTACAAGAAACGTCTGACCTTTGTGATTGCCATCAAGGGTTTTGCCACCAAGTACTAAGTCGAAGGGGTCAAATACTTATTTCACTCATTGACATGCAAATCAATTTATAACTTTTTTGACATGCATTTTCATGGATTTTTTTTTATTCTGTATCTCATTGCTAAAATACACCTACCACTAAAATTATAGACTTATTTCTTGTAAGTGGGCAAACATTCAAAATTAGTTGGGGATAAAATACTTTTTTCCCTCACTGTATATTGGGCAGATGGTTTTAATTCATTCAATTCATCTATATTGCTTGCCGATCAAGGAGCAGAGAAGGGCTGGTATACCCACATCAAGTTTCGGACATTCCTAACACACGCCCGGACCATGTTCGCAGTGTGAATGACATCTCCCTGCATTTGGCTATTTGCCATACCGGCTTGTGTGAGTAGCGGTATCTGAAACCGCACATACTCACTTTCTTTTATCTTGTAAGCAGCTGTATGATTGATGTTTATATTTGTTGATTTTGTGCAATAATTTGTTATATTTTTAAAATATCCACAAGCTTGTTATACACACTACACTATTCTTTGTATTTTCTTTCCTTTTATGTATATGACTCCACATGGAACTCCTCCTGAGCAATATTAAGTATCCATATCTACATTTGCACTTTATATGCATTATTTTGATTTAAGATCAAAATAGATCTATTTATGCGCTCCACTTATACTCTGTATCTATAATTATTCTCTATTTTGTGCTAATCACCTTTTGGGGGCTCCAGCACTTGAGTGTGTAGCTGCATTTTCTATATTACTTTACCATAGTGTCATTTTGAAGGATATTAATAAACTTACATGACCACGTCTTAAGGAGTTGATTTTTCCCATTTTTCTCTCCTTTTGAATGCCTTTTTAACGCTTTTACTATTTTGTATTTTCTCTAAGATGGTTTTAATGTTGTGGCTGATAAGTGTCTAATATTAGAATTGTGTAAAATAGATTAATATTTAGAATGTAATTGTTACTTGGTTTCCAAGCTAGAAAAAAAAAAACATGTAATTTAATATAATAAGCAATAGAGTACATTTTTAAATAGCTAAATGAGAAAATATAATTTACAAATTTCCTAGTATAGCATGTGACATTTATTCAAGTTAACTGCAAAAAAAAAGGATGAACAGAAATAGCCCATTTCATTTATAGACTAAGACGGACTACACATATTTTGTTTTGCTGGCCTTTAAAGCAGCCTGACATGCATTCAAGCCAGTTTTACATTCCAATTATTTTGTGCAGACCCCGTCCCCTTTTGGGCATTTCCGCTCCTTTGGGCACAGCCAGTTACATAATTTGCATCAGTTACCCTGCCCACAAATGTCCTGCCTCACCATACACTGCTGTTAAGGAGAGATGGAATCAAGAGATTAGCACAGATCTGCACAACTTGGCAGTAGGTAGGGGCCAAAATTAAATAGGCTAAACTTCTTCTAAGTGCATGGGCCACCTGATGGGCCTCCTAATTGTGTAGGCCCTGATGCAGTGCAGTGGCTGCACCGGCAGTAGTTTATAATGTGCCACATGTTGTGCAGGCCTGGATAATCTTCAGGTAAGTGTTTTCTTATAATCAAATAATAGGTGACTGGATCTGAACGAATAGGGAAATACGTATAAAATATATCTTTGTATGACAGGGCTGCTTCACAACACCAACAAGCGACTTAATGGTTTCTAAAACATAAAAATGATGCATGTGTGAGCGCTCCAAGAACAAAAGAAAACTCAAGATAAGTTTCAGCATACAGAATTATAATAATCTTAAAGGACCACTTGTTGTGGACAAAAATATTAACTCAATTTATGTTAGTAAAATGCCTATGTACTCAGCATACCTACAATCAGCATTATTCAACTTTATATGTGATTTACTTAAAATGGCCGCTAGGGAGTTTCCCTTTGACATCAACTAACACCCTCACTAACAAGATGGCGCTGGAATCTGGGGGAGACCTCCAAGATACCAGTGACATCACACCCGGTAGGAAGAGCAATAAATGAACCACTTAACACCTAACCAATTATTGATGTATTATTTCATGTTATCTCTGACAAAGCATATGATGTAATTTTGCTTTAAAAGGGGCATGCCGTCCCCTCAGAATAAACATTCCTCAGGTTTTTCATTAACCCGTAACCTGTGTCTGGTGTGAATTACTTTAGGAGCGTGCACGCACTACTTCTTTAATTTGGCTGGGGGCAGATACACAAGATAATCAATTAATTGATTGATTCCACATCATTTCGCGCCCAACGTGGGGCACCGGATTTCGCCGGTTCGGACAGTCGGAGAACGGGACCGGAGCGGACCTCGGGAAAGTTGGACAGTCGGAGCCTGATCACCTCCTAAATACAGCAGTTTGCCTGTATTCTCCTGTTTTGTGCCGGTCTGTCTCCGTGTCCACATCCGGCTTCCAGAAGGCTACAAGACAGGTAATCTCTTATCCGGTGCCTTTTAAAATGAACCTGTCGATTGTCTATCTGCCTCCTGAGTGTATGTATGCGTGTGAGACAGCTGGAGTGTGGTTTATTACTATTTTTATTATTATAGCTTGACTGCCTAGCGGGCAGGGTACGCATCCGCCCGGTGAAGGGCTGGGAACTGCCTAGAGAAAGGCTGGAAATAGTGCCCGCCCGGTGAAGGGCTGGGATCCGCCTAGAGAAAGGCTGGGAATTTTGCTGTACTGTTCAGAGTAGAACAGGGTTTTATTTGCTGTTTAGTCGTTACTATGCTCATTGTTATACTGTTCTATATTATTTTTTGGTTTCTATTCAGTTATAGCCATAGTGTGGGTACCCTAGTTGTGTGTGCATGTGTTGTGTGGCTCATCCTTGATTTCGGATTATGTGCACAACTCTACATCTGTGACTTGTGTAAATGTCTTCTGATTAGTCTTCCCATGTTCACCTTTTACCTTATTCTCTACCTCTTCTGTACTTGCTGCCCAGAGCTGTGTTAGTCACCCACGCTCGCCCACTCAGATCCGTAGCCAAGACCTGCCTGACCCATCTTGCTTATCCGACATAGAGGTCTCTTGTGTTGGTGTCGATGGCACCCCTAGAAACAACCCATTAACTAAGCTCTTGCGAGTGGGTTCTGACACGCTTTGTTGTTTCTTCCACTTGTCCAATTAACCTTTTAGGTGCTGATGTTCTGTCCCATCTTCAAGCCTCTATCTCTTTCACTGCTGATGGCCAGGTCCAATTATTAACCCCCCTTTCTCGCAAAGATACTTCTGTCCTCTGCTCTCTGCCCTTACTACTACACATGACATCCCCCACCGAGGAGGTAAGGGTCCCAGACGCCCCCAGTGCCCTGGATAGGGTCCCAGCTAAACTGATGACATTGGACGCCTACAAGTCCCACCCTGGTAGTTACATTAATAAAGGGAGCTAATCCACCACGACGACCACATTACCCATTGAAGCCTGCACAAGCCCTCGCCATCTCAAAGCAAGTTAAAAGTCTATTGGCAAAAAGGTGCTCTGGTCAAGTGTGTTTCACAGTGTAACACCCCTCTATTTCCAGTAAAGAAGAAGACTGAAAAAGGCCAACCTGACCAATACCGTATGGTTCGAGACGTCCGCGCTGTTAATGATGTCACCAACCGAGACACTGCTGTTGTCCCGAATTTACATACACTGTTGTCACAAGTCCCTCCAACAGCTAAATTCTTCACTGTGGTTGATCTTGCCAACGCCTTTTTCAGCGTGCCCTTGGATCCCTCTTGTCAATATCTGTTTGCCTTCACACACGATCATCAACAGTATACTTGGACTGTTATGCCTCAAGGTGCACAGAATTCCCCAACCCAATTCGCAAAAGCTATGTCAGTTGTCCTAGAACCTTGGCATGTGGATGATCTACTCCTCTGTGCGGATGATTTTTCAACTGCTGAACAAAATTCCGAAGATCTCCTTTGTTTCCTCGCTGAAGAAGGATGTAAAGCCTCCAGAACGAAACTCCAGTGGTGCCAGCCCTCTGTGGTCTTCTTGGGACATTTCCTTTCCCATGGTACCCGTCATCTAACAAGGACCAGAGTACTTGCTATTACAAACCTTACCCTTCCGACCACCCATCAGGCTCTTCATGCCTTCTTGGGCCTCATCACATACTGCAGGTCCTGGATCCCTGAGGCTTCTCAACTCATGCAACCGCTCTATGGTTCCTTGAAGACTGAACCCTTTTCATTGTCTCCTACAGCTCGCACCTGTTACCATGCCCTTCAAAGAGCCATCTCCTCTGCCCCTGCCTTGGGCCTACCTAACTATCAGCAGCCTTTCAAACTTTTCATTTCAGAAAAGATGGGCTATGCTTCAGGGGTCCTTACTCAAGCACATGGTTCCCATCAACATCCTATTGGTTACTTCTTGTGCATGCTAGACCCCGTGGCTAGGGGTGGTCCCTCCTGTTTGCATGCTGTTATTGCTGCCAGTGCCCCGCTGGACAAAACTAATGACTTTGTTCTTGGACATAAACTAACAGTCCTTGCTCCACATGATATCGCTGCAATCCTGAATCAAGTCCAGCCAAAACCTCTCTCATCTCAGAGACATCTCTGCCTTTAGACCTCCCTCCTCTTGCCTGATAATGTTATGTTACAAAGATGTTACTCATTGAACCCAGCCACTCTTCTGCCACTTCCCAAGGGGGGGAGTACCGCAATACTGGAATGATCTGGACATCAATCCTGACGTTCATATGGAACTTCAGGTGAAAAAGCCTGCAGTTCCACATGATGAACAGCCCGAGAGCTACTTACATTGCACCCTGTGGTTCAAGAGCACCCCAGGTCCTGACCCATACTATGAAGAAGAACTATTCAGCCTGGTAGAAATACGCATTACACTAACAGGCCTGTTTTGTGACTCCAAAGGAAACATTGTTCTCTTAGTCTACCTGCCTATGGAGGTTTTGCATTTATATCACCATTGGGAGGTGACTGTTCCTCATATCTACTTCACCAAGTCTCCAGATCTCTCATGGAAAGAACTTGGCCCAATGGCCAAAACATGGAGTACTGCAACCCAAGAACAGCTCACATTAACGGGGGTCACCAAAAGAACCATAAATTGCAACACAGTCGGTTACCCGCGATATCACACAGAGATATGTGAAGACATCCCTCCTACAGAACAAGATCCGGATGCCCCTCATGATTGCTTTGAACAGTTGAAAATGGAAACAACCCATCTCCCAACAGTGCATGAGGCTGCTCTATCCAACCCTGACTACACACAGTTTGTGGATGGTTCTAGATTTGCAGATGAACAGGGACAATATCATAACGGATATGCAGTCACCACAGAAGACCAAATACTCTAAGCATCTGCACTTCCATCGTCTAAGTAAGCAAAAGAAGCTGAACTAATAGCCCTCATGGTAGCATGCAAGATGTCTGAAGGGAAGCATGTTAATATTTACACAGACTCAAGGTATGCTCTCGGCGTGTCACATGATTTTGGCTTAATCTGGAAAACCTTACAGCAACAGGTACCCCTGTGAAACATGGCGCAGCTATCAAAGAATTGATGGACGCTTTACTGCTTCCTGAAGGAGGTGGCCATACTGAAGGTAAAGGCCCACGGGAGACTAAATTCAGAAGAAGCACATGGCAACCACTTAGCCGACCAGGCCACTAAGGATGCGCGCGCCAGTGTTGGGAAGTGGACAGAAGAGTGTCCGTCGAAAAGATTTCTATTTACACTATGCAAACCCTACCCACCGATCTCAAGCTCCTGAGAGAACAACAGGATGCTGCCCTCCCTCAGGAAAAACTAAGTTGGAAAGATAAAGGGGCAACCCTCCAGAAGGAAGTGTATACAATCAACCTCAAATTCTGTCTACCCAAGAGTATGTACCAAGCTGTCGTCCAGTGGGCCCATGGACCAGCTCATTTATCTAAACATCTCATGAACTCTTTGATTGATAAATATTTTGAAGCCGTCGGAATCACCACTTTGACACAAAATTACTGCAGATCCTGTACTATCTGCGCCAGATGTAATCCGGGAAAAATAATTAAAGCCAAAGGATCCAAATTGATCATATCCAGATGCCAAAGAGTGGCCGGTATGAATATGCACTGGTCATAGTGGATATGTTTTCAGGGTGGTCAGAAGCCTTTCCAGTCGCCAATCTCACTGCCAAGACCACGGCAAAGCACCTAGTTACCGAAATCATCTGCAGATATGGAGTTCCTGAGGTGATCGAAAGTGACCAGGGAACATCCTTCACCGGCTTACTAACCAAAGAAATCTGGGCAGCACTGGGGGTGACCCTTGCATTCCACACACCCTATCACCCACAGAGTAGTGGTAAGGTAGAACGCATGAATGGCACCTTGAAAGCCAGAATGCTTAAGATGGCCCAAGAAACTAACCTACCCTGGCCTGAAAGTCTTCTCATAGCACTATTTAGTGTAAGGTACACTCCAAGAGGGAGGTTTAGCTTATCCCCCTACGAAATTCTATTTGGAACAGCACCCCGGTTAGGCTGTTATTTTCCTCAGCAGCTTCAAATTCAGTCAGATGCAATGGTAGACTATATAACTGCTCTCTCATGCATTGACCAAAATCCATGCACAGGTGTTTTCTTCTATTCCGGATCCAGAGTCAAATACAGGCACACATAAGCTACTTCCTGGTGACTGGTTCATGGTCAAGAAGTTCCTCAGAAAACATACCCTTGAGCCAAGGTTTGATGGTCCATTCCAAGTGCTATTGACTACATCTACCTCTGTAAAGTTGGCCGGGAAGAGTACCTGGATACACGCCTCGCACTGTAAGAAAGTCGCTGATCCAGAGGAAGCAGATTCCGCCAAACCATGAGCTTCCTGTGCCTATTTTTGCTGCTAGGCCTATTAAAGGCCCAACAAGTTGCTATTACCAAAGATAATCATGTTTACACATTCTGGTATAACTCTTCAAACACACATGTAGCTACTTTTACCTTTGATTACTGTGATATTGTTCCTTGTACTTTTCCACAGTCACAACACTCAGCAATATACAAAGACATACCCAATAGAAAGGACCCATACATTTGTGTGACAGGTGACCATTGGCGACATCACTGTAGTACCTGGAAAGCAGCAGGTTGGAACATAGGCTGACCATGGGGCTACAGACCACAAAGCGCCATGGATAGGGTGGACAGATATGGGAAACCCTTATTACACAGAATGACCTTATGTAAGCCAATAGGGTCTACCCCAATGAAACTCACCTTAAACATAGAACATCCCAGCCCAGGGGACGCTGGGGAGTACGTAATGGGAATGTATTGGAAAGGGGGTGGCTCATATAACAAGTTGGGGACCTTCTGTTCACAAGAAATGCTTACGTCACCTGACTGGGTAGACGCTACGCACATGACGATTAACCCTCTTAAACCACACATTAAAACCCTTAAAGACATGGTAGCTATTGCTAATTGAAGACACTAAGGCTGTGGAGACTGCGTTTTCAGATACTAATCTATGGCTTGAGTGGATGATGTATAATGCTAATTCACACAATAAAACTAACTGTTATGTTTGTGGAGGGGCCAGACCCCATCTGGGTACAGTGCCCTTCAGTCTACCTTCATATGTTGAAATATGTTTCCTAAGTCTCTATGTGCAGTCACCAACAAACTCATCTGTGTGTGAATCATGGAAAAAGGTATACCCAATAACCCAAGGGAATATCAAGCCACCTGATGGGATCACCGTGTACCCAGGTTACTACACTTGCTACAAAATACATGGAGCCACAGGAAAATTTGTGGGTAAAACCCCTTCTGGCTACTGTACTACCTATCGAGAACCTCCCACTGCCCTATTAGTAAATCATGTTAAGTCCGTGGGAGACATTTATTGGTGACATGCAGCTTAGATCTAAAAGACTGGCCTGGCTATCATGCCCATACATATAGGCACCCAGACCCCTTCAGCTTAATGAAGTGGTCTGGGTGCCAGGTCCATCTAGGGTTAACCCTGCCTGCTGTAAACATAGCAGTTTCAGAGAAACTGCTATGTTTACATATGGGTTAATCCAGTCTCTAGTGGCTGTCTCATTGACCGCCGCTAGAGGCGCTTCCGTGCTTCTCACTGTGATTTTCACAGTGAGAAGACGCCAGCCTCCATAGGAAAGCATTGAGAATGCTTTCCTATGGACTGACTGAATGCGCGCGCCGCATTGTTTTAATGGCACTATAGTGGTCCTTTAACTGCAGAAATACATCACTTATAAATAGTAAAGGAATGAAATATATATGAACCACCGTGTATATTGCTGACCGATTATATATCTGCATGTAAACGGCAACTCAATCAACTGGATTGTATAACAGCAAAGTGTTTCCCTCCAGCACCCACAATACCTTACTGGCCTTAGTAACTGCCGATTGACATTGTATATTGCTGCCTAGTTTGTTGTCTATAACAATTCCCAAATCCTTCTCATGTGTGGTTATCCCTAATTCACTACCATTTAGGGCGTAGGTTGCTTGCGCATTCTTTACCCTGAAGTGCATAACTTAACTTTGGGGTGCATTTTTTAACATTTAATTTCATCTGACATTTTAGTGCCCAGTCCTCCAATATATCTAAATCCATCTGCAGCAAAGCAATATCCTGCTTACATTTTATTACTTTACAAAGTTTTGTGTCATCCAGGGCCGTCTTTAACGCGGGGCAAACGGGGCAGCTGCCCCGGGCCCAGTTTCTCTTGGGGGGCCCGAGGCACCTGCCCCGTGGGCCCCGCTGACCCGGGCGGGCGGGTGGCTGGTCGGGCAGGCAGGCGGGCGCGCGAGGGAGCACTCACTGCTTCCTCTTCAGCTCCCTCGCGCACCGCACTGATACCGGAGCCGGAAGATGACGTCATCTTCCGGCTCCGGTATCCTTAAGTATGTCTGTGTGTGTGTGTGTGTGTGTCAGTATATCAGTCTGTGTGTGTCAGTGTATGTGCCTGTGTGTGTGTGTGTCAGTATTTCTCAGTGTATGTGGGTGTCAGTATATCTGTCAGTGTGTGGGTGTCAGTATTTCTGTCAGTGTATGTGTGTCAGTATGTTGATCAGTGTATGTGTCTGTGTGTGTGTGTGTCAGTATGTCGGTATATGTGTCTGTATGTCAGTATGTCTGTATATGTGCCTGTGTCAGTATGTCTGTCAGTACGTCTACCAGTGTATGTGTCTGTGTGTGTGTCAATATATGTACCTGTGTCAGTGTGTCTGTCAGTGTATGTGCCTGTTTATCTGTATGTAGTCAGTGTATGTATCTGTGTATCTGCTTGTGCGTCAGAGTGTGTACCTGTGCATCTGAGCCGCAACTTTAAATACAAATACTTTAAATACAAATGTATGTGTGTCAGTATGTTGATCAGTGTATGTGACTGTGTGTGTGTGTCAGTATGTCGGTATATGTGTCTGTGTGTCAGTATGTCTGTATATGTGCCTGTGTCAGTATGTCTGTCAGTACGTCTACCAGTGTATGTGTCTGTGTGTGTGTCAATATATGTACCTGTGTCAAACTTCAACACTACATATAAAACACACTCCTGCATTGAAACGTCAACACTACATACAAGCACACTCCTACATTCAAAAACAAACACTACACATAAATGCACACTTGCATTCAAACTCCAGTACCACATACAAACACATTCACACAAACATACTCCATACAAACACATGCTTACATTCAAACATACAAACATGGCTCAGTGCTAAATACAACCCTGCAAGCATGGGAAATTGGTAGAGTCCCAGCTGTCAAAGCATTGTTGGAGTTGCACGACAGATGGGGTTCTACCTTTAGTCCAACCTTGCAATTGGGGGTCCCAATAAAATTCATTCTACTTTAGTACCGCCACTGCGTTGGGATGGATGCCGTGATTGCATACCAGGGAGTGAGGGGCGAGAGCGGCAGGGCACAGGGGGCCCAAGCAAACACTTGCCCAGGGTCCATTCGTTATTAAAGACGGCCCTGGTGTCATCAGCAAACATTAAAACATGGCTTTCAAGGCCTATTTCAAGATAATATATATATATATATATATATATATATATATATATATATTTTTTTTTTTTTGTTAAGGTACCCTCAGCATTAAATGTACAAACCGCCGTTTAGTGAATGCTCCCCTTTCGCAATAGCATAGGCTGCATGCGTATCCAGTACAATCATGCAAACTGCAAGCAAGGGAACACTAAACTCATGAACGGGATCCGTACGGGCATTTCATTACACGAGCTCCAAACTCACGAATCGCCAAAAGTAACCGAACGCATATATCTCCCAAGTGGCTAATAATTCCATCCAGAAGTCTCTAGTCGTCAGTAATAAATCCCCCCAATAACAAGACCAAGCTCCGCATTGAGGGTAAAACAAGAACTGGCTTTACTGTGGGCTACCTGCCCGTATTTATGCAGGTCTCCCACTTGGTGGACACTCCCCTAGGGGACCAAATGGGAGACTGTAATGACAGACAGACATATGGAAAGTTAGGATCCACAGACACAGAATATTCCCAGCATGCATTAGTATTCCCTCCCCTCTGCCCTGGAGATAATTGAGAAGTAATTCAATTATCTGCAGGACAAGGACAAATCGCCATTTTAAATACAATATAGAAAAACACATAAAAATATATAACTTGGCTTCTGTCGAATGCTACCCATTCGTATCACATATCCCCAGATAGCCTGGATCTGAGTGCACATTATTGGCAAATAGCGCTCAGATCCCATACGCATAGTTCAATCGCCATGGAGTCAAAGTCTGTTACAGTCCTTCGGTATGCGATTGACTCCATGGGAAGGCTATCTGGGGTAAGTCCATTCGTATGTTTAAACCTCCCGAACGGCTGGTGTTCGCATCCTTCCGTTGATTGAGAAGGGGAGGTCGACGGCTTCAGCGTCGTTCGGCAGAAATAGTGTCCGTTTTCAGTTCCATGAAATATATGCCGAACACAGCTGGTCTTTCGCATGTTTTAAAATGGCCGCCGCCTCGTGGTCGACATACGAACGACCACCGGTATTCGGTTCTTAATTGAGAAGTGTCTGCGATTAACCACAACTTTCTAATTGGGATCAATAGGTTAACCAGCAGCACACTTCTCTTCTGGGTGGCCGTCCGTTCAGTAGTTTCATTCTGCGGAAAAAGTCAATTCACTGAACAGAGGCATACGAACGGGTGATTCCACGAAAAGGCAAAAACAGGCAAACAGACGAATCCAGCAACCCAGTCTCTACACAGATGGATCTGTTTATATATATGTGTGTTAAATAGAAGCGGTGCCAAAACAGAACCCTGAGGGACACCACTTACCACTTTTGTCCAGCTTGAAAATCTAACATTAATGACAACTCTCTGTACTCTGTTTTTAAGCCAATGTTCTACTCAAGAACCAGAATTTTCATCTAGTCCAATTTCTTTTAATTTGAACACTAACCTATTGAGAGGAACCATATCAAACACCTTGGCAAAATCCAAGTAGATCACATCCACTGCAATACCATGATCTATACTTATACTTACTTCTTAGTAAAATGCAATTAGGTTAGTTTAACATAACCTATATTTAATACAACCATGCTGATTATTGCTAATAACACTGCTCCTCCTAATTAATTAATTCCTGATTATTATCCCTTAATGATTCTTCAAATACTTTTTCAGCCACAGAAATTAGGCTCACAGGTCTATAATTACCAGGCAAAGATTTTGAACCCTTTTTGAATATAGGAACCGCATCTACCTTCCTCCAATCCTCTACAAGTCCTGAAGGAAAAGAATCTTGAACGATTCAATACAGAATTTCCCTTATTTTCACACTTAGTTCCTTAAGTATCTTAGGTGAATACCGTCAGGCCCCGGAGCTTTGTTTACATTAATTTTCATTAGCTGCTGTAGAACCTTGTCTTGAGTCATCCTATCACAATTTTTATTTTTATTATACTGAAAGTTATTTCAGCAATCATATGCAAATTTCTTACCATAGGATCCTCTTTAATATATTTTGAGAGAAAAAAAAAAAAAAAGTTATTTAAAATGTCTGTATTTTCTAACATGCAAAGTGTACCTACACTTAAATTTTTAGGTTTTTTTTTTAGAATTTTTATACTTAAAGTTTTGGGGGGGGAGTTGGTGTTGCTTTCTTTAGCTATCAATTTATCATTTTATAGCTTAGCCATTCTTTTTGTTTTTTTGAAAACTTTATTTTTGAAAGAATAACAAAGCAAAGACAAAGACATATGACATATTCAAAGCATATAATAGACATTGCCAGTGTTGCGTTATGGAAGGCACGATGCTCAGTGTTTAAACCCAGTGTAGCGCCTTGTAACAGGTAAGTTAGTCGGCAGTCCAGTTTGTCATGATGCCTTCATCTCCTCACCTACAATATTATTATGTTTTCACAATGTAATTTTCAACTTTGAACTTTGGGGCTGTTCCACAGTCCCAGTAACTAGTGGAAGGAGTAAGTAGAAAAATAGGAAAGAATGAGGATAGAGGAAAGGTAGAATAATGGGGTCATCAGGGCATAAGCTGCTAGTGCCAGTCAGCCCAGGTGTACTATCTCTGTCCCAAAGGGGTCTTTCCAGAATCTGTTAAGTAGGTGTGTGTAGTGCTGGAGAAAGAGGTATACTATTTTCGATCAGTGCATAATGAACCATGCCAATCCTGCGTTACGTGTGGCGCAATGCCAAATATTTAATCCAGGTTTTAGTTCCTCTTAGAAAAGGAAGTGGCCGGTAGACCAGCTTGGCAGTATGCCGTCGTTGTCTCATTTTACAACAGTATGATGTGTTGACTAAATGATTTGCATCGAGGAGCGTTGGGGTTGTTCCACTTTCCCAATAACCAGTAGAACTAGAGAAGAGAGAGACTGGAAGAGACAGAGATAGAGGGAAGGCAGTAGGTTAGGGTCGCCAGAGCGCAGGGCGTCGGCGCCAGTCCACCCAGGGTTTTCATCTCAGTCCCAGGGGAACTCCTCTAGGGTTGGTCCAGTATGGGTGCGTAGTGCTCGTCCTGTCCTATTATTGGTCGGTTTCTCCAGTCAAATCACTAGTGGTCCATGGCTCCCACATTTTCTCGAACTGTAACACAGTTCCTCGAACCTTAGCCGTTAGGCTGTCCATAAGGTGTATGTCTTTTATATTGAAGGTGTTTCTACCTTCAACCATGCTTGCGCTAGAGCTCTCCGTGCTGCCAGTGTCACCTTATGTAAGAGTTTTTGCTCTCTACGTGTCCAATTGTCTAAGGGTCTATTGAGGAGAAATGTCCATGGGTTCAGGTCTGGTGCCCTGTGGAAAATGTGTTTTATGAGAGTCTGGGTCTCCCTCCAGAAGCCTTGTAGCCGGGGACATTCCCACCACATGTGGAGGTATGTACCTTTCAGGCCACACCCCCTCCAGCAGTCGTTCGACGGGGTTTTCCCCACTCGGTGTAGTGTTACTGGCATGACATACCACCTGAGCAGCGTTTTAATTGCCTGTTCCTGGAGGGACACACACATGGACACTGAGGTGTTGGCCTCCCAAATTTCCCTCCAGTCTGTGCCCTCGAGTTCCTCTCCTAATTCCCTTTCCCATGCTTTGGTGTAGGTGAGCGTGCCACATTCTTTTGTTTCAGAGCTAAGATGTGCATATTGATATCAAACCTGGTTGTGTCGTTTCATGGAGGTATATGTTTTCAAAGAAGGACATGTGCCCTCTGGCTGCATTTTGTAAATGTGGATCTTTCATGTAGTCCCTAAGTTGTAGGAATCTAAAGAAGTCAGCGGGGGTGAGGTGTGTAGTCTGTCGTCAGTCGTTAAATGTGACTGGCATATTATCCCTATACATGTGGCAGATCCTCTGTAGGCCTGCAGTTTCTAGGTTAGCAAAGTCCCTGGCCACCATGCCCGGAGGGAAGGCTCTATTTCTGAGCAGAGGGATCAGAGGCGACGGATTGGAGATTAAATTGTATTTGTGGGCTGTGGCGTCCCATATCCTCAAGGAGTTTAAAATCGCTGGGCAGGTCGTTCGTAACATAATTCTATGTTCCCGTGGGACCCATATGTGATATTGGGGTAAATCCGCTCCCGTGAGTAGGGACTCTAAGTCCACCCATCTCCTCACATCTAACGGGGCGTGCCACATCGCTATCTGTGCGAGTTGGGCTGCAAGATAATAATAATAATATAAGTGTGGGAGGCCCAGTCCCCCTCTTTGTTTATGTTGAAATAGGATGTTTCTCGAAATCCTATGTCTCTTGTTTTGCCAAATGAATTTTCCAATTGCTTGTTGTAATGGGGATAGGTCGGCTTTACTGAGTTTGATAGGGAGGGCTTGGAAAAGAAATAGTATTCGGGGAAGAATATTAATTTTTACTGCATTTATGCGACCTATCCAGGAGATAGGCTTGTCTATCCATTTTTCCATGTCTGATATAAGTGTCTTAAAGAGGGGGGTATAGTTTAGGTGATAAATATTAGCTGGGCTGTCTGGCAAGTGTATTCCTAGATATTTAATGTAGCCGCGTGCTATGGGGATGTTGTGTGCTGCTCGTACTGCCTCCGTGTCTGCCGCCGACACTCCCACTGGGAGAGCGCTAGATTTGTCGAGATTGGCTCTGTATCCCGAGAAGGCTCCATATGGTGTAAGAACCTCAGCTAGTGCGTCCATTGATTCCCTTGGCTCTGTTATTGTAAGGAGGACATCATCTGCATATGCAGATACTAAAAATTCTTGGCCTCCAACCCGAACACCTTTTATCCGTGGATGTTCCCTTATGGCCTGTAATAAGGGCTCTAATGATATTGCGAACAACAAAGGGGAAAGAGGACAGCCCTGTCAAGTGCCGTTTCCCAATCTAAAGGGTGGGGCCATGTGCCTGCGATTTTAACTTGGGCTGTTGCGTTGCTATACATCGCTTTTATGGAAGATGTGTATTTCGTCAGGAAACCTAAATATGTTAAGAGATTAAAAAGATAGGGCCATTCTACTCTATCAAACACTTTTTCAGCGTCTATGGATACTACTAGGGTGGGGATCCTGGCCGTTTTCTGTCTCCATATTATGTCTATGTTTCTCCTGGTATTTTCAAAGAGTTGACGATTTGGTATGAACCCTACCTGGTCTGCATGTATCAATGTTTTCAGGATGGGGTTGAGGCGGTCCGCTAGTATTTTTGCCAAGATCTTGACGTCTTGATTAATAAGGGAAATGGGCCTGTAGCTCGCTGGTATCGTCGGGTCCTTGCCCGGTTTGGGGATAAGGATTATGTTAGCTAGGTACATCTCGTTCTCTGGGTTCCCACCTGACATAAGATTATTAAATAGTCTTGTGAGGTGGGAAGTTAACTCTTCCCGAAACGTCTTATAACATCCTCCGTCTAAGCCATCGGGGCCCGGGGCTTTGTGGCTCTTTAGGCTCGCTACGGCTCTGTCAATTTCTTCGCTGGTTATGTCTTCGTCTAGCCTGTGGATCGCGTCTACCGATAGCTTCGGTAGTTGGATATTCCGCAGAAATGTATCCATTTTATCATTCACCTCTTGTATTTGATCCACGTTTTTGGGTGTGTGATTGTATAGTGTTCTATAGTATTCCGTGAATATCTGGGCAATACTCGCCGGTGTATTCTTGATGGTGCCGTCTGTGTGCTTCATTGCTCAAATATGAGTTCGTCTCTGTCTAGGCTTTAGTACCCTTGCTAATAGGGTGTCGGTTTTGTTAGCTTTTTCGTAAAAGTTTCTCTTGGACCATATGAGATCCCGGGCGGCGTCGTCCAGCAACAGTTCAGTAATTGATCTCCTTATATTCTTCAGGTCGGCGGTTAAGCGGGGAGTTGGTGTCGCTTTGTGTTTCTGCTCCACTTGTCGAAGTGTCTCCAGTAGTTGTTTCAATCGCCACATTTTCTACTTTTTCTTTTGGGTGGCCAGACGAATACATGTGCCCCTAATCACTGCCTTATGTGTGGCCCATACTGTGCTAGGTGTGACCTCTTCCGTCGTATTTTCCGCAAAGTATAGTCGTATGTCTTGTCTAATTGTCTCTTGTGTTTGCCGGTCTCGGAGTAAGCTGGGGATTATTTTCCAATTCCAAGGCGAGGCCATGCACAGGTTCCCCAGCGTCACCGTGACCTCTGCATGGTCTGTCCATGCGATGGACCCGATGGTCGAGTCCGTCACTCTGGCCATGCCAGCATCGTTTACCAAGAAGAAATCGATTCTTGAATATGTTCCATGCGGGGCCGAATAGAATGTATAGTCTACCGTGTCAGGGTGCTGCACCCTCCAGACGTCCAGAAGGCCAGTTGATTTGATAAATTGATATAGAGCTCTGTCTTGTCGTCCTCTGCCATGGGATCTCAGCTGACCCGCCCTGGAGCTCCTCTCGGCGGCTGGACACGGTGCAGCATTAAAGTCACCCCCCATGAGTATTATGCCCTGCGGTAGGGCATTTAGTTTAGAAACATAGAAACATAGAATGTGACGGCAGATAAGAACCATTTGGCCCATCTAGTCTGCCCAATTTTCTAAATACTTTCATTAGTCCTTGGCCTTATCTTATAGTTAGGATAGCCTTATGCCTATCCCACGCATGCTTAAACTGTGTTAACCTCTACCACTTCAGCTGGAAGGCTATTCCATGCATCCACTACCCTCTCAGTAAAGTAATACTTCCTGATATTATTTTTAAACCTTTGTCCCTCTAATTTAAGACTATGTCCTCTTGTTGTGGTAGTTTTTCTTCTTTTAAATATAGTCTCCTCCTTTACTGTGTTGATTGATTCCCTTTATATATTTAAATGTTTCTATCATATCCCCCCTGTCTCATCTTTCCTCCAAGCTATACATGTAATTCCTTTCAGAACGCAATGTCTGGGGTGTTTGGGGCATAGATGTTTATTATGTGTATCGTGTGTGAATGTATGGAGCCCGTCAGAATAATGTACCTCCCCTCCGGGTCTGCGTGTACCTTGGAAATGTGAATGGGGCACGTGTTACATATCAGTATAGCTACCCCATTCCTCTTTTGTAGGGACCTGGCCTCGTGCGAAGTAGTGTAGGTGCGATCACTTACTTTAATGGTCGCGTGTCTCGCCATGTGTGTCTCCTGAAGGAAGGCGACATCTGCCCCCATCCTTTTCACTTCTTTAAACATCAGCCTCCTCTTTTTGGGGGCATTCAGGCCCTTCACGTTTATGGACACCACTTTGACGACCATAGTCCCGTATGGTAGGATTGCTGTCTCAGTCTATCTCTATGGTCCCCTGGTCTGGACGGTTGTGCAAGTTCGATCCCTGGGTTCCCTGCGGCTCTGGTGCCCAATGAGAAAGAGGTAAGGAGAGTAAGGAAAAAGAATAGGGTAAAGACATAGAGAAAATAAGACAACAGTGAATATCTGGTCTTATGCAAAGCCAGAACAATATGGGGTGTGACTCCCAAGCTCATCACCCTAACCATGGGTAGATGAATTGTGAATAAATGTCACCGGGTGTGACTTTACCGCTTATAACCATAACTGAGAAAACCAAGCTATCCCTCTCAAGGGCAGCGTATCCCTATCAATGCTAGTTCATTACCCCCGTACTCCCCCGTGTCACCGGGGCCCCCCGAGGCCAGTCAGCGTCTTGTAGCGTGAATGTGGGGAGCTTCAGTCTTGTAGTGTTAATGTGAAGGTCTGGAGTCTCCACCATCCCCCTGGGGTAGGTAGCGTCCCAAACTGTGGGGGGGGGAGGAAGGCCGGGTCAGGGGTGGGTACCTTTTAGACTATCTAGGCTGTCCCTATATCCTCCGTCTGGCGGAGCCCCTATGTCCAAGACCCCCCGTCTGGGCCTCACCCTATATTGTTATACGAAGCACCAGCGTGTGGGTTCTCAGACTCGAGAGGAGTCGACTAAGTCGTGACCCTGCCCCCACCTCCCCCCCTGTGCTACACCTGCCATTGTGCCTATGGGTCTGACACCTCCCATCGTGCTGCCAGACCAAGTTTGTCGGCACCTGTAGCTCCTATGTAGGCCCTTGTCGGCACCTGGAGCTCCTTTGTAGGCCCTCCGGTGTTAGTTGAGCTTGTTATATAACCTCGGGGGCATCTTGCCTAAAAGTAGTGGTGGTGTTAAATAGTACTAAGTATGCGCCCTCAAGGTGTGCGTCAAGGCCATGTCCTCTTGGATATAAAATCTCATCCCCCATAGGAAAGTGGGTAGGGCCCAAGGGCCAGCCCGGCCATCATGAGGTACAAAATGTCCGCAGAATGTCTGTGTCTAGGTGATCCTGCTTATAGCTGGGATAGTTTGTCCCCGGTGCCCGTGCCTGTCTGATGTGAGCATAGTTCCTTTGGGTATGTCCCTTCGTACGCCCTTTTGGGGTTATACGCGCTGCCTGAGATTGGAAGGTCAATGTGCATTCCCCGGCCCTCCGCTAATGGCAGCACTCTAAGCTGTGGAACGGGTCGAGAGCAAAAGTTCCCTATTTAGTCATAGTGCCATTTGGCGGTGTGGTGCCCAGAATCCTCACCCCGTCCCCCACCCAATGCGCTGAGCGGCCCTCCCATAAGTGTGTGAAGTGGGAGGCACTCAGAGTTCGTGCATGTGTATTTGGGGCCCGGGTACCTTACTCTCCTGCTGGTAGCCATTCCAGTGGGAGATCCCGGAGCTCTCCCCGAGTGGCGATCGTTGAGGGCAAGTTTGTCGGCACCTGGAGCCCCAGGCCCGCCAGGAAGGCTGCTGCGTCGTCCCCCAGTTGCAGTATATGCGTTCTGTTGTTTCGGAAGATGAGTAGTTTAAAGGGGTATCCCCAAGCATATTTGATATCTTGCTCCCTCAGCGTGTCCGTGATAGGCTTCCACTCTCTTCTACGCTGCAGCGTGGTCGGGGCCAAGTCTTGGTATATAGCGAGCTTGTGGCCTTGGTATCATACTGGGCCTTCTCGGCTTTTGCGCAGTAGGGCTTCCTTTGTTTGGAAATGCAAAAATCGAATCACGACATCCCTGGGGGTATTTGTTTCTGCCCGTCTCGTGCGTAGAGCCCTATGAGCGCGTTCAATAATCCAGAGGTGGTCAGGGAGTTCTGGCAGAAGTGGTTTGAGAATCTGGGTTACCAGCTCCGTTATGGGGCCCTCTCCCTGTCGCTCTGGTAGGCCCCGCAGGCGTAGGTTATTTCGGCGAGATCTATTCGCCATGTCCTCTATTGCGAGCTCCGCATTAGTGAGCCTGTCAGTTAAAGCATTTACCTGCTGTATGGCCGCGTTGTGTGCGACGGTTGTGGCTTCGAGGCGTTGCTCCAGTCTAGTGGTGCAGTCCCCAATGGAGTGTATTTCATTTTGAAGCACCTGTGTAGAGCGCTCAATTTTGCCAGCCAGGTAGGCTTTGATCTCAGATAACTTAGACAGGATTTGGTTGGTGTCTGGGGCTTTAAATTGTGTCCCCTGAGTTGGAGCTGGGAGAGGAGGCGCTGTCATGGCACCAGCTTCAGTCTCTGCGCCATCTTGAGAGCCCGTCGGGTTTTGGCGGGAGCAGGCAAAGAGATCCGCCACAGTGGCTCCAAGCTCAGCCACCCTCTTGGGGGGTTTCTTAGGGAGTCGCTTCTCCATGTCGGCGGTTCTGGCTCAGTTTTGTGCGCTAATGTGAGCTGCAAGCGGTGCTGTCGGAGCGGAGCTTCACTCACACACGTCCAGCTCGCTCCGTGTCCCGGCCACGCCCTAGCTTAGCCATTCTAATTGCCCTTTTGCATACATTATTGGCTTCCTTATATAGGATGCCTCTAATGTGTGAGCTTTAAATGCCATTTTCTTATTTTTAATCTCTTGGTTTACTTTTGTCCCAGTGCTTTGGTGTTTATCATCTCTTTCCGCCGAGGCAGCCAGCTGTGGGCAGGGGCTGATCCAGAACCTCATCTCGAGAGGGGCACTGGTAGATGTCACTAGTCTAATACTATCCTTACCTTTTGTGTCATTTTACCCCACTCCCTCTAGCATGTAAGTTCATTGAGCAGGGCCCTCAATCCCTCTGTTCCTGTGTGTCCAACTTGTCTGGTTACAACTACATGTCTGTTTGTCCACCCATTGTAAAGTGCTGCGGAATTTGATTGCGCTATATAAATAACATAATAATAATAACAATGTAAAGGAACAATCCAGGCACAATATTCACTACAGCTTTATGTAGTAAAGTAGTGCCGTGGTTCCCTCCCAGAATAAGTTGTCAAACCGTTTTATCCCCCCACCCCCCTGTTTCTTGCTTTTCTTGCTCTGCTCTCTTGCGCTCCCTGCTGTGATGCCGGGAGCTGGGTATAATGTCACTCCGGTACTGGCATCACTTAAAAGTATGAGGAGCAGCAGAGAAAGAAGAGCTTGAAAATTACAGGATAACAGTAGCTCCACTGGGTCCAAGGAGAAAGATTTACTCCAGCTCTCCTAAAGGTAGGGAGACTGGGTGGACATAAACTCAAATAAAATAAAACAAATAATAATACTTTTGAGTGTGTAAAAAATGTGCGTGTTTGTCAGTGAATGTGTGTGTCTGTTAGTGAGTGTATCTGTTTAAGTGACCAGCTCCCCTCTGATCGCATGGGAATGGTGATTTTACTCACCTTTTTTTCCCCACACGTGCCAGTCTCCCAAGGCTTAATGATCTCAACCAATCCAATGCTTTCCCATAGGAAAGCATTGGAAGGCAATTGCACATGCGCAGCAAAACACCTCAGTACGTCAATCAGCATCTCCTCATCAGAGGAGTAACAAGAAACCACTGGTCCCCAGTGCAAAAATTGTCCTGGACCTCAGGATGGGGGTTCATTCTCCATCAGCTCCTCCATGTGTCTCATTCTTCCCCCCAGCCCCTACATGGTGTCTCATTCCCCCCAGCCCCTCCATGTGTCTCATTCGGAGGAAGGGGGCCCGCCAACCAGCTATTCTGTGCGCAGTCCTCAGGCCCATCACTGCTTACCTGGGAGGGAGCCACATCGCTGCTTCCCCGGGAGCTGCGCATCACCACGTACTGATGTCGGCATGCGCCGCCATCACGGTGCTTCAAACAGTGCACGGAACAGAAGGATCTTTCTGCTCTCTCCACGATCAATCGGATTTGGGCCACGTCACTCTTTAATGTAGGTAGCCTTTCCTTCTTATTATTGCTTTTGTGTTAAGAGGATGGACAGGTGCTCTGTAATCGAGTATTTACGTGTATCTGTTTGTGTATGTAGATGCATGTGATGTGTGTGTGTGTGTATATGTCTGTGTATAAGGCTATCCTAACTATAAGATAAGGCCAGGGACTAATGAAAGTATTTAGAAAATTGGGCAGACTAGATGGGCCGAATGGTTCTTATCTGCCGTCACATTCTATGTTTCTATGTTATATGTGTGAGTGTTTGTGTCTATGTAAGTCCATGTAGCTGCATGTGTGTCTGTATCTGTGTGTGTGTCTGTGTATCAGTGTGTGTATGTGTCTGTATGCTTGAGTGTTTGTGTCTATGTATATGCATGTGTGTCTGTTTATGTGTGTGTGTGTGTGTGTCTATGAAGCTGCATGTGTGTCTGTGTATATATCTGTGTGTTTGTGTATATGTGCATACATCTCAGCATCTCTTCAACAATACACACATATACACCCCTGGATTTTAACGTCAACATTACATACAAACACACCCCTGCATTCAAATGCCAACACTACATACAAACACACCTCTGTATTAAAACACCACCATTATATATAAATACACCACACTATACACAAATACACGCCTGAATTCAAATGCCAACACTACATACAAACACACACCCCTACATTCACTCACTCATACTCCATACAAAAACATGCTTACGTTCAAACACAATAACACTGCTCAGTGGTAAAAAACATTTAAAAAATATAGAAACACTGCTCAGTGCTAAATACATGGAAAACCATTTTAAAAATTTGCAGGTGTTTTACATTTTAAAGTTGAGGGGTACCAAATATAGGATCCGCCTCCGTTGCAAAATGCTCTAGGTACGCCGTTGAGCCCATCACTGGACATCTCTTATCTCTTGCGGTGTGTAATGCTGCCGTGCTAGGAGGTAGTGAGTATAAGTAATTTCCTCCCAGCATACCAAGTTACCACGCGAGAGAGACAGGAGGGAGACAGACTTAGAGCCAGGACCGGAAGAGAGCCTGTAACAGACCATCACGCAGCCAGATGCCACTGGACCACAGGGAAGCCACCCTCCTGGATTAAAAAGGTATGGGGGGAGGCTAAAAATATGTAATGTGATCTTTGTGCATTTTATCTGTGTGTATATGTATATCTGTGTATATGTGTGTCCCTGTGTGTCTGTATGTGTGCCAGTGTTTGTATTTGTGTCATTGTGTGTATCTATGTGTTTCAGTGTCTGTGTGTGTATCTGCATGTGTGTCTGTGTATCTGCATGCATGTCAGTGTATGTATCTGTGCGTCTGTGTATCTGTATGTTGTCAGTGTGTGTCTATGTATCTGCATGTCTGTATATATATGTATACATGTATCTATGCATCTGCATTTGTGTAATTGTGTGCATCTGTATGTGTGTATTTGTGTTTCTGTATATTTGTATTGTGTTAGTGTACTTCTGTGTATCTGCATCAGTGTTAATTATGGTCACTTCCTCCCAGCTTACTCCGCGCGGGGGGTGTGGGAGAGGAGAGGACAGGAGAGGAGAGGGAGAGCAGAGGAGAGGAGAGGACAGGGACACCAAAGGCATCCACTAACATCATCCCCAGCCACCCTCATGCAACTTAAAGGTAAGAGGAGGGTGGCTGATAAATGACGTGTGTGTGTATGTATGTATGTATGTATGTATATATATATATATATATATATATATATATATATATATATATATATATATATATATGTGTGTGTGTGTGTGTGTGTGTGTGTGTGTGTGTGTGTATGTCAGTATATGTCTGTGTGTGTGTATGTCAGTAAGTATGTCAGTGTGTGTGTATGTGTATGTATATATGTCTGTGTATATGTCAGTATGTATATGTCAGTATGTATGTCTGTGTGTGTGTGTGTGTATGTCAGTATGTATGTCTGTGTGTGTATGTATGTCAGTATGTCTGTATGTATCTATCTGTATGTGTGTGTGTGTATGTCTGTATGTGTATGTGTCAGTATGCATGTATGTCTGTGTGTGTGTGTGTGTGTGTGTATATATCAGTATGTCTGTATGTATGTGTGTATGTATATATGTGTGTGTCTGTATGTCAGTTTGTATGTATGTCTGTTTGTCAGTATGTATGTGTGTCAGTATGTGAGTATGTACGTCAGTGTGTGTGTGTCAGTATGTGTGTGTGTGTATATCTGTGTATGTGTCTATATGTGTGTATGTCTGTTTCAGTATTTGTGTCTGTTAGTATGGGTGTATCTTTCTGTGTGTGTGTCTGTGTATTCCTGTGGGCGGGGCCTGGAGGCGGGTATACGGGGGCCCAGACCTTGAGCTGTGTTAGGGGCCCCACAATTTCTGATGGCGGCCCTGGGGGCCGGTGCAAGCATTTCTGCTGCCCTAGGCAAAGATCCATTTTGCTGCCCTCTCATGAAAGCAAATACAATCTCACAGAGGTTTATTCACTAAACTCTGATTTGCAGTGAGTTGAAAACCAGATTGCAAAGTAAAAACAGCTGAACTGAGACTGTAGCCGAATTGGAGAATTCTTATAGATTAGCTATTTTGGGCTAAATTTTGCCATATGGTTTTTAGTTAGGTCTGCCTAATACACACATACTGCTTAATGTGTACATCCATAAACACACACTGCATAATACCTACATCCTTACACACATACTGCGTAATACATGCATTCATATACACATACTGCTTAATACCTACATCTACACACACACGGCCTAAAACATGCATCCATATGTAAATACTACATCCATACACACATACTGCCAGTGGTGTATCCTGGTTTTGTGCTGCCCTAGGCATGACAAAACTCAGGCACCCCGCCCCCCTAGCCACCCAACCCCACCCTCCCCCGCCTTCTAAATACACACTCACTGACAGACACGCATACACTAGCTAACAGACATACACTCACTAGCAGACACACACATTCACTAACAGACACACACATAGTAAGACTAGTGATGTCGCGAACATAAAATTTTTGGTTCGCGAATGGCGAACGCGAACTTCCGCAAATGTTCGCGAACGGGCGAACCGCCATAGACTTCAATAGGCAGGCGAATTTTAAAACCCGCAGGGACTCTTTCTGGCCACAATAGTGATGGAAAAGTTGTTTCAAGGGGACTAACACCTGGACTGTGGCATGCTGGAGGGGGATCCATGGCAAAACTCCTATGGAAAATTACATAGTTGATGCAGAGTCTGGTTTTAATCCATAAAGGGCATAAATCACCTAACATTCCTAAATTGTTTGGAATAACGTGCTTTGAAACATCAGGTATGATGTTTATCGATCAGTTAGTGGAAGGGTTATGCCCGCTTCACAGTGACAGACCAAACTCCCCGTTTAACGCATCGCAAATAACCGCAAACAGTCCATTTGAACAACCGCAAACTCCCCATTTGCACAAGGTTGAATACCAAGCTAGCCATGTCCCGTTCCTTGTCCTCACTGATGTCATTGAAGGTCTCTTCCTCCACCCAGCCACGTACAACACCAAGGGTCCCCGAAAGGTGACAACAAGCCCCCTGGGACGCCTGCTGTGTTTGGTCTTCCCTGTCCTCAAAGCCACCTTCCTCCTCTGACTCTTCTTCAGACTCCTCTCTCTGCATTGCCTCTCTTTGCGTTATTATAAGGTGTTGTAACGGATCACCTGGCACCCCGACTGGGTACCTCCGTTAAAGGATGCTCCTAGCGCTTCCTGAGGACTCCAAGCACTCTGGCAGACACCACAATCACAGAACCGGAGAAGCATATGAGTACTTTTAAGCATATGAATGCTGTAGACAGTTGAATAGGAACCATACGAATAGGTTTACTCTCCTAGCAGTCAAACTGGAACAGCATACAATAAATCCTTCCCCCAATAATGAGACGACACTTCACTTTGAGGGTTAAAACAGGAACTCCCTGTACTGTCACATACAATCTCTTTTATTCCCAATCCACAAACATAGTACAGCCCACAGGGCGTTACAAAACAACCAATCCGTACAATACACCCAGACACTGCCACACAAAATCCTCCCCTCTGCCTGTGATATGATTACTGAACACAATGGGTAATCTCATTATCACCGGCAGAGGAATACAGTTTTTACACAATATTTATAACTTTTAAAATATACACGTCACAAACATAAAACATACATTTTCATAATCAATCCATTCAGGGAAACCACATATTAAAAAATGGCACGAATCAGACCAGGGGTTCAAAAGTTAAGGGAAAGTCCTTTGTGACTAAATGAAGCATGGCTTTCTGGCCCAAACCAGTTTCAAAGTCTTCTATCCTGGAGATAATTGAGAGTAATTCAATTATCTCCCAGGACAGACACAAGACTCCATTATGCACATGGTGAGCACAAAGCATTGAAATATTATAAAATACCCAAAGTCACATTTTATACATAAAACACAGACATGTCACATATCCCCAGATAGCTGGGATCTGAGCGCACAAAACTACCGAATAGCGCTCAGATCCTATTCACACAGTTCAATTGCCATGGAGCCGAAGTCTTTAACTACACGAATGGGCTCCATGGCATAGCTATCTGGGTTAACACATTCACATAAAGTCTGGTCCATAGTCCAAAGGCAAGAGGCGGGCAAGCAGCCCCCTCCAAGGACACGTGGCTAGGCCGGTTTCGCCACAAGTGTGTTAAGTAGTACTTTTCCTATCAGTTTAATCCCTGTTACGTTCCCCTATCAGGGGACGTGTATATGGCATAGATTTTAGGAACCGGGAGATGGAAAAATATGCTTGGTCGGTCCTCCTACTTCAAATTTGGGGCACTGCGCGTGCAATCTAATTTGCCACCAGATAGGAGTGGTGTGTTAAGTAGTACTATTCTTATCAGTTTAATCCCAATGTCACGATTACTAGTGTGGTCCAGCATGCAGAAACTATGTAAACATATACATAGGCAAGAAAAGGAAAATAAAAGGACAGAGCGTAAACCGGACCTTTGAATGGCCGGACTAATATGCTAGAGACAGAGAATGGTCAAAGGGAAAGCCGAGGTCAAGGAAGCCAGAAAATACACAATACCGTTTACACAAGCCAAGTCAAGGAAACCAGAATTCAGAATAACCAGGGAAAAGCCAAGATCAGGATACCAGGAAATCAGATTCACAATGATAAAGCACTCTCAGGAAACCAGGAACAGGAAACCACGACAGGGAAAGGTACTGGGGTGAGCTAGGGATTTAAATATCACGCGGCGGGCCGGCAGCCGCGACACCCTGTTACGCCCCCCTCATCATAATAAAGGTGAGGTAATCTAGACTTTTTTGACCTAGGCGACTTCTCTTCTCAGTGACAATACCTCCTGCTGCACTGAAGGTCCTTTCTGACAGGACACTTGAAGCGGGGCAGGCCAGAAGTTCTATCGCAAATTGGGATAGCTCAGGCCACAGGTCAAGCCTGCACACCCAGTAGTCAAGGGGTTCATCGCTCCTCAGAGTGTCGATATCTGCAGTTAAGGCGAGGTAGTCTGCTACCTGTCGGTCGAGTCGTTCTCTGAGGGTGGACCCCGAAGGGCTGTGGCGATGCGTAGGACTTAAAAAGCTCTGCATGTCCTCCATCAACAACACGTCTGTAAAGCGTCCTGTCCTTGCCGGCGTGGTCGTGGGAGGAGGAGGATTACTTTCACCTCTTCCCCTGTTAGATTCCCGTTGTGCTGTGACATCACCCTTATATGCTGTGTAAAGCATACTTTTTAATTGATTTTGGAACTGCTGCATCCTTTCCGACTTGCCGTAATTCGGTAACATTTCAGGCACTTTCTGCTTATACCGGGGGTCTAGTAGCGTGGACACCCAGTACAGGTCGTTCTCCTTCAGCCTTTTTATACGAGGGTCCCTCAACAGGCACGACAGCATGAAAGACCCCATTTGCACAAGGTTGGATGCCGAGCTACTCATGTCCTGTTCCTCATCCTCAGTGATCTCACTGAAGGTATGTTCTTCCCCCCAGCCACGTACAACACCACGGGTACCAGATAGGTGACAACGAGCACCCTGGGATGCCTGTTGTGGTTGGTCTTCCTCCTCCTCCTCAAAGCCACATTCCTCCTCTGACTCCTCTTCCTCACAATCCTCTTCCAGCGTTGCCGCAGGTCCAGCAAGTGATGCTGATAAGGCTGTTTCTGGTGGTGATGGTGACCACAACTCTTCCTCTTCACGCTCATCTACGGCCTGATCCAGCACTCTTCGCAGGGCACGCTCCAGGAAGAAAACAAATGGTATGATGTCGCTGATGGTGCCTTCGGTGCGACTGACTAGGTTTGTCACCTCCTCAAAAGGACGCATAAGCCTACAGGCATTGCGCATGAGCGTCCAGTAACGTGGCAAAAAAATTCCCAGCTCCGCAGAGGCTGTCTTAGCACCCGGGTCATACAAATACTCGTTAACGGCTTTTTCTTGTTGGAGCAGGTGGTCGAACATTAGGAGTGTTGAATTTCAACGTGTCGGGCTGTCGAAAATCAAGCGCCTCACTGGCATGTTTTTTCGCCGCTGGATATCTGAAAAGTGCGCCATGGCCATGTAGGAATGCCTGAAATGGCCATGCACCTTCCTGGCCTGCTTCAGGATGTCCTGTAAGCCTGGGTACTTGTGTGTACGATCAGATTACACACATGTGCCATGCAACTTGCCCAAATGCAATGCCGCCAGTGGCGTACATACCTGCAACCTGGTATGTACCCACAGGGCCAGCCTCTTCCCCTGGGGGGCCCAGGAGCCGACCACCCCAGGGCCCCCCGAGGCTGGCCCTGCTGTCTCCGGCAGGCGGGCTGGCTATCTGGGTGGCCGGTGTGCGAGGGAGCACTCTCCCCTGAGTGCTCCCTCTTCGGCTCCCTCGCGCACCGCACTGATACCGGAGCCGGAAGATGACGTCTCAGGGGAGAGTGCTCCCTCGCACACCGGCCACCCAGCGGCACCACTGGACCCCAGGGAATACCCCCAGCACTCCAAAAGGTAAGGAGGCTGGGGGGATTAAATTTTTTAAAAAAATGTGTGTGTGTGTGTTAGTGTGTGTGTGTGTGTGTGTGTGTGTCAGTGAGTGTGTTACTCAATGCTTTCCTATGGACGTTCAGTGTCTTCTCACTGTGATTTTCACAGTGAGAATCGCGGAAGCTCCTCTAGTGGCTGTCAATGAGACAGCCACTAGAGGCTGGATTAACCCTCAGTGAAACATAGCCGTTTCTCTGAAATGGCTATGTTTTCAGCTGCAGGGTTAAAACTAGAGGGACCTGGCACCCAGACCACTTCATTGAGCTGATGTGATCTGGGTGTCTGTAGTGGTCCTTTAAGTGTGTGTGCATACCGCGGTCGCGGGGTCGCAGCCCTGCAACCCCTGCGACCAGGTGCCCGCCGCCATGTGTTGCGGCCCGACCCGCGCCGTGTAAGCGCGGGGCGGTGGGGGGGAGTGGCCCACGGATCAATTTTCGCACCGGGCCCCATGGGTCATGTGTACGCCACTGAATGCCGCCAACAAATTTCTTCCGTTGTCACAAACCACTTTGCCGATCTCCAGTTGGTGGGGAGTCAACCATTGATCCACCTGTGCGTTCAGGGCGGACAGGAGTGCTGGTCCGGTGTGACTCTCTGCTTTCAGGCAAGTCAACCCCAAGACAGCGTGACACTGCCGTATCCGGGATGTGGAATAGTACCTGGGGAGTTGGGGGGGTGCCATTGATGTGGAGCAAGACGCAGCAGCAGAAGAGGACTCAGCCGAGGAGGTTATGGAAGAGGATGGAGTAGGAGGAGTAGAGGAGGTGGCAGCAGGCCTGCCTGCAAGTCGTGGCGGTGTCACCAACTCCTCTGCAGAGCCACGCATTCCATGCTTGGCAGCCGTCAGCAGGTTTACCCAATGCGCAGTGTAGGTGATATACCTGCCCTGACCATGCTTTGCAGACCAGGTATCAGTGGTCAGATGGACCCTTGCCCCAACACTGTGTGCCAGACATGCCATTACTTCCTTTTGCACAATCGAGTACAGGTTGGGGATTGCCTTTTGTGCAAAGAAATTTCGGCCGGGTACCTTCCACTGCGGTGTCCCAATAGCTACAAATTTTTTGAACGCCTCAGACTCCACCAGCTTGTATGGTAAAAGCTGGCGGGCTAAGAGTTCAGTCAAGCCAGCTGTCAGACGCCGGGCAAGGGGGTGACTTTGTGACATTGGCTTCTTACGCTCAAACATGTCCTTGACAGACACCTGACTGTGGGCAGATGAGCAGGAACTGCTCAAGGCGAGAGACGGAGGGGCGGATGGTTGAGAGAGGGCAAGGAGGACAGCAGTGGTTAACGTGGCTGAAGATGCTGGACCAGGAGGAGGATGGCGGCTTTGAGTTTGTGTGCTGCTTGTACTCATGTGTTGATCCCATAGGCGTTTGTGATGTGCGATCATGTGCCTTCGCAAAGCAGTTGTACCTAGGTGGGTGTTGGACTTCCCATGACTCAGTTTCTTTTGGCACAGGTTGCAAATGGCATCGCTGTTGTCAGAGGCAGACACACAAAAAATGCCACACTGCTGAGCTCTGCAATGACGGCATTCTGGTGGTGGCAACAGCATGCGTTGATTGGCGTGCTGTCTGGCTGACCCCGGGTGCCGATGCATGCTGTCTGACTGTGCCACTAGCTCCTTGCGACGACCTCCCCCTGCTTCCAACTCGTCTCCTCCTCCTCCTCCTCTCTGTCTCCCCATCTGAACTTTCCCCCTGTTCTTCTTCTCTTCTAGCGGGCACCTACGTGACATCCACGGACACATCGTCATCATCAACCGCTTCACTTGTATCTGACAACTCAGCAAAGGAAGCAGCAGCGGGTACAACATCATCATCATCACACCGTACGTCCATGTGTGTAATGCTGCCTGACAGACATACCCCTGTTATCTACATCCTCTGGCAATAGTGGTTGTGCATCACTCATTTCTTCCAAATGATGTGTAAATATCTCCTCTGACATACCAAGTGAAGCTGCTGTGGTGCTAGTGTTGGTGGTGGCGGCAGGCGGGCGAGTGGTAACTTGAGAGGTGCCCGAAGCGAAGCTGGAGGAGGATGGTGCGTCAAGGTTCCGAGCGGAAGTTGTAGAAGATTGGGTGTCCTGTGTTAGCCAGTCAACTATGTCCTCAGAACTTTTCGATTTCAGGGTACGTGGCCTCTGAACACTGGGCATTATTCTAGGGCCAAAGGGAATCACAGCACCACGACCACGACGGCCCCTGCGGGGTGGCCTGCCTCTGCCTGTCATTTTTTTTTCGATTAGTGGTACTATGCGTGCAAGCTACTGTGACAACAGATATGAGTGGCACTGTGCAGTGGCAGAAGTTGGCAGAGTAGACGCTGTAGGCCTGACACACACGCTTGCAGACAAGTAACTGCTATTCAATCTATTACAGTCAAAATTGTATTTTTTTTTTAAATGTACACTACTGTTACACCAGATGAGTTGCACTGGTGTGACACTGTGCCCTGGCAGGCCCTGAAACGCACACGCGTGAAGGAAACTGACTGATATTATATTACAGTCCAAAAAGTTTTTTTTTTTTTTTTTAAATGCAAGCTATTGTGACACCAGTGAATGAGTGGTGGCACTGGGCAAGTGTGCACAGTATATGCTGTGAGCCTGACACACAGGCTGGCAGGCAGGCAACTGCAATTACATTACACAGAAAAAAAAAAGCAGACTGATTTTCTAGCCTTAAAAAGGGCTTTTTGGGGTGCTGTCCTTACAGCAGAGATCAGATGGGTCCTTCAGGACTGTAGTGGACACTGAATACACTAGCCTAGCTATCAATTTCCCTATCAAATCAGCAGCAGCTACACTGTCCCTCCTCTCACTAAGAATGCAGCTTCACAATGAATGTAAAATGGATGCTGTCCATGAGGTGGGAGGGTCTGCTGCTGATTGGCTGGAACGTGTCTGCTAAATGTGAGGTACAGGGTCAAAGTTTACTCAATGATGATGAATAGGGGGCGGACCGAACAAGCGATCGGGACATCACTAAGTAACACACTCTCTAACAGACACACACTCACAGACACACACACACTTTAACACACTTTTTTAAATACAGCCTCCTTACCTTTGGGAATGCTGGGGGGGGTTCTCCCTTTCCCTGGGGTCCAGTGGCTGCTGGGCGGGCGGCCGGCGCTGGCGAGGGAGCACTGATTAGTGAGCTCTCTGCTCAGCTCCTTGACGTCATATTCCGGCTCCCGGTATCACTCGGCAGCGCGCGAGTGAGCTGAGCAGAGAGCTCAGGGGAAAGTGCTCCCTCGCCAGCGCCGGCTGCACGGATTTTTAGTTAGCCGCAAGGCTAACAAGACATTTGCCCTGGGCATTTGGGGGTGGCTTTTTTTTCCGCCCCCTGGAATGCCTTGTTTGCCTCACGGCTAATACGTCCCTGCATACTGCCTAAGACATGCATCCACACACACATACTGATTATGTTTGCCTCACGGCTAATACGTCCCTGCATACTGCCTAAGACATGCATCCACACACACATACTGATTAATACCTACATCCATACACACATACTGCCTAATACATACATTGTAGTATTGTAGTTTATTGCTGTGATAAATTATGTACTTAATGCATCTGGTAAATTTAATTAATAATAAGACTAGCACAGATGAGCACACTCACTGACAGACACACTCACTCACTGACAGACACACACACACACACACAGACACTTACTGACACATACTCACTCATTGACAGACAGACGTCCACTAACTTACTGACAAACACACACACACACACACACATACAATCACTCAATGATAGACACACACAGACATACACTCACTGACAGACACACACACCAGACTGACATACATACACTCACATACTGACAGACACACACTCAGTGACAGATACACACACATACACACACACACAGACACTAACAGACACACACTCACTGACAGTCAAACACTTACTCACTGACACAATTTTATTTTTTTATGCCCATCCAGCCTCCCTACCTCCCTGGGGTCCAGTGTGGGGTAGCTTCTCACTTGTCCCGTCTGCTGTTTAGTATGCCGGGGCCAGAATCAAGTCATATTCCGGCTCCCGGCATCACAGAGGGTGTGCGAGGGAGGAGTGGAAAGCTGCAAGAATAGCCTCCCTCACAGCCCACACTGCCGCAGCCTGCCTCCTCTCCTCCGGCATTTATTGGCAGACCAGGCACCTGCGATCAAGGTAAGCGGGTGCCTGCTCTGCCATTCCTTTAAAGGACAGCTTCGGGGGGCCCCTAAGGTGGCCAGATGGCCATCTGCTGGGTCCCCTGTTACAGGGCCCCTAACGGTTGCACCAGCCCTGGTGTTCTCCTGTTCTGCAGATTCTGGTTACCAAATCAGTGGATTTGGCTATGGAGCCTGTATAGCACCCTCTTTTGCTAGCAACAGCTATATGCAGTGGCGTACTAAGGGGGGGCGGAGGGGGCGGTCCACCCAGGGTGCCAGCAGGGTGGGGGGTGCCATGACCAGCCCCGCCGCCCCCCCCCCCATGCTGCAGCCGCCCGAGCGCTCTGTAGGGAGCCTCAGGCGGCTACAGCTTTGCCCGGGCGGTGCGTCCATGAGGGCGGACCGCACCGCCCGGGCGCAGCCTGAGGAGAGGCTGACAGGAGGGAAGCGCGAAGCGCTCCCTCCTGTCAGCTTCCTTTGCTGTAGCGTGGCCGAGCCCTGCAGCATTGATAGTCCGCGGGTACAGGAGACAGCTGCTCTCTGTACCCGCGGACTATACTGGGCTCGGCCAAGCTACAGCAAAGGTGGGGGGGTGAGAAAGGGGGGTGAGAAATGAGGGGTGAGAAAGAGGAGAAAGGGGTGAGAAAGAGGAGAAGGGGGTGAGAAAGGAGGGGGGGTGAGAAATGGGGGTGAGAAAGAGGAGAAATGGCTGCGTGGAGAAAGGAGGGGGGTGAGAAAGGAGGGGGGGCAAGTGAGAAAGGGGGGGTGAGAAAGAGGAGAAAAGGAGGGGGAGAAAGAGGAAGGAGGGGAGAGAAAGGAGGGGAGGAAGGAGGGGGTGAGAAATGAGGGGGGTGAGAAAGAGGAGAAAGGGGGTGAGAGAAAGTAGGGGGTGAGAAAGGAGGGGGGGTGAGAAAGAGGAGAAAGGAGGGGGTGAGAAAGTGAGAGAAGGGGGGTGAGAAAGAGAAAGGAGGAGGGGTGAGAAAGAGAAAGGAGGAGGGTGAGAGAGAAAGGGAAGAGAGAAAGGAAGAGAGAAAAAGGAGGGGGGGAGAGAGAGAAAGGAGGGGGGGGTGAGAGATTTAGGGGGAAGAGAGATTTTAGGGGAGAGAAATTAGGGGAGAGAAATTAGAGGGGAGAGAAATTAGGAGGGGGGGAGAGAAATAGAAATTAGGAGGGGGAAAGAGAAATTAGGGGGGGAGAGAAATTAGGAGGGGATGAGAAAGAGAAATTGGGAGGAGGAGAAGGAAATTGGAGCGGGAGGAGAGATTGACATTCATCACATACACACAATGCACCCCTTGCACACAGAAAAACACACAATGCATTACACATACACACAATTTCACACAATGCATTCCTTACACACATATCAGGACATCCCTTACACACTCCACCCCCTGTGAACAAACTCATTGGTGGAACATGAAGGTGGACCCTGGGACCCAGACCATGAGCTGTATAAAGGACCCCCAAAAAATGGAGCTGCTTCCCGTTCTCCCAGAACATTGATTTTTGTGACCACAGTTACAAACCGCCTCCAGAGAGCCTGTTCTGCACCAGACCAGTGGAGCCAGACTGCAGCTAGAGCCCATCATCATCCTCATCTGGTTGTAAGTAGGCAATCTAGTATATTATTCGTGGCACTAAGCTCTAATTTACCTCACATTAAAGAAACACTATAGTCCCCAGAACCACTTCAGCTCAATGTAGTGGTTCTGGTGTATATAGCCTGTCCCTGCAGGCCTTTTAATGTAAACACAGGGGCACTGCAGCACTGGCGTTAGTTAACATGGCAAATCATATGGGTGGGGCATTGTGATGTAACATGGGGGGGGCGGCAAACTTTACTTGTAAAAAAAAAAAGAAAGAAAACCTTTAACATTTTTTTAAAGTTTTCTCTTTGGGAAGGTGCCAAGCACAGGATCCGCCCCGGGTGCCAAATGCTCTAGGTACGCCCCTGGCTATATGCACTACCTGAATAGCAATGTCATGGTTCTGATCAGGTCAGATAAGATACTAATACCAGGTTGACTTTAGGTTCTTAATTGGAAATCTTTGACATGTTTTGACTTGAAATAATAAGTGTATCAAGACTTAAAGGGAACTGGAAATAATATAGACAAAAAGGAGGGATAGCAGAACCTATAAACGAGATTACAGGTAAGTATAATGATGGTTATAGGCAATAAGCCCCAGACAGGTTATAAAGAAACAGGGAAACCTATAAGAGAGATCACAGGCAAATCAAGATAAGGAAAACCTATAAGTGAAATTATAGGTTACAGGCAAATATAATATAGATAAAACAGAAATAAACAGATTATAAAGGAATAAGGAATTCAGGATAGTTAGACTTTTAGGTGATGAGTATCTTGTTTGAAAGTAATAATGCAATTATCAGATAGTTCTAACAGGGTTATTTAGGATAGATGCAAATAATAGGAAAGTTTGTTTTATCCAGGTTGGTTGTGTTGAATCCGGTAGTTGTAAAATAGGTTTGCAACAATGTAGAAAGGTAACAAAGTCCAGGATGGAACAAAGCAGGTTGGTATTGATGATCAGGTTTTGTTGTTAAAGGAACACTATAGGGTCAGGAACACAAAATTGTTTTCCTGTCCCTATAGTGTTAACCCACCATTTAGGTGGCTTGCCCCCTTAAAATGAATTAAAACTCACCTTATTTCCAGCGTTGCCCTAGGGGCAATGTAAACACTGCCTTTTCTTTGAAAAGGCAGTGTTTGCATGAAAATGCCTTCGTACAATGATTATACTCACCATAACAACTACATTAAGCTGTAGTTGTTCTGTTGACTATAGTGTCCTTTTAAACTTTTGGAAAAGAGTAGACTGGAAACAAAGCAGGTTGGTAGGATAAATGAGGATGGTTCAATGGTATAGCAGGATCTCACAGTAGGAGCCAGGATCAGAAGTCTTGTCAGCATTGGAACACAACTAACTTCTATCAGTGTAAAGGCAAATTGTGAAGCAGGGTGTGGCCTCTTATGGCATATTTAGATTATCATGCTATGCAGGTGAGAGAAACTTTGGATAGACTAGTGGCTAGGGAGGCCAATAGTGGTGGAAACTGGTAAATATAGAAATATAACAGAATAAAAGAAAACAATATTTTGGTTGTCAGGATAGCAAGGCTTGTTAATTTGCATATTCAGGTAGATTTGCATATTGCTAATTCTGAAGACAGGATAAATATTTTGTGTTAATTATTGTCTTCACTGCCCCTTTATAAATACTGTATATCATTGTGTTATAAGTTGTTGTATGTTGTTTGCTATGTTTTGGTTATTTGTAGTTTATTGAAATTGTCACAGCAATCTAAGTGTAATGAGGCACATGGGCAAGTTCCAAGTAAAAATAAAGCTGTGTATATTAGTTCCTTTTGGGGATGCCATCCACAGATTGCCGTACCTGTTGGCTGCCTGCATGATTTCTCTAGCACTGTGATAAATCTAGAGAGCTACGCCTGAGAGAAGAGCAAATACATTGTAGTCAGAGCTGAATTCCTACCTGGAATAAGTTAAGCAGCGGAATAGACATAGGGTATGATACCTGCATGCAGTGGCTACCTACCACAGTCGCAGGGGGTGCAGCTGTGACTGGGCCTGTCATTGCAGGGAACCGCAGGGCCAGTGCGGCAGTGGGTCCCGCGGTCACTGGGTGACCGGCGGGAGGGGCGCACTGTGTTGTGCTGCTCCCCTTCTGCCGGTCTCTCTGTGTGTAGCGCGGCCAAGTATCGCGGCTGACAGGAAGTGCTCATTGAGAGAGCACTTCTTATCAGACTGGGTACCACTCGGCCATGCTACACACAGACACAAGGTACAGGGGTAGAGTGGGGACAGAGGGATTGAGTGCTGGATGGGGGTGGGGTGAGAGGGCTTAATGAGGACTGGAAGGGGTGGTGAGAGATTGAGGGCTGAATGTGGGGCTGAGAGAGGGAGTAAGGGCTGGATTGGTGTGAGAGAGAGGGGTTAAGGGGGCTAATAAAGGTTAGATTGGAGGGATGGGGGTTAATGAGGGCTGGATGAAGGGTGAGGGGGATTAATGAGGACTGGAAGGAGGATAAGGGGGGTTAATGAGGACTGGAAGGAGGATGAGGGAGGGTCAATGATGGCTGGATGTGTGGTGAGAGATGGAGTGAGGACTGGATGGGAAGTGAGGGGGTTAATGATGGCTGGGTGGTGGTAAAGGGGGTGAGAGGTGGAGAAATTAGACAAATGGAGGGGCTGGGGGGAAGCAGGGAAATGAGCCATGGGGTAACTGAGAGGGAGAGAATGAGATTCGTAGAGGGGCTGGGGGTAGGAAAGGAGACACATGGGGGCGGGGGAAGGAAATTAGACACATGGAGGAGCTGGGGGAGGGAATAAACCACATGTGTGTGGGGGGTTGGGGGGGCGGGACAATTGTGGCACAGAGGCCCGTGGTTTCTAGTTACGCCTCTGCCTTCGTGGAAGGAGAGCTGCAGCCTCATCGAGTGGAAAAGCTCCAGAGAGACTCCAGTCAAGCCTGGGGTTGTAGTGCTCCAGGCTACCTCCCCAACGGCTAGGAATTGGGTGGAGATACTCGGAGTACAGGAGCTCAGTCACAATAACCTTTGTGAATTTCACCTCTTTTGCCTGCGACTAAATTATTACAAGTTTGGCAGTTTTGATGCATGTATGATTTTTTTATAAAATTATTTTTTATTTAATTTTAATTTTTAATTCTAATCCATATATTCATCCAATTTTTTACACTATTGAATACATTTTTATTTGAAGTTGTTATACTCGCATTATATAGTCATAGCAATATTTTATGGAGTTCCTCTTTGTATTAATTATTATTTTTATTATTTTTTTTTTTTACATAGTAGGTGATCCTCTTTTTTTATTACACTTACATATCATCACGAATTAGACAGTTAGTGTAGATCTTTTTATGTAAAGTTCTCCTCTTTTACTTGAATATGTTTGTTTACATATTCATCCAGTTTCTCACTTTTATTGTTATTATGGTATTTATGGTGTCTCTCTTTCATTTACCATTTTTATTACAATGTTACAATTTTTCTTGATAGTCCAGTTCTATTATATTTCTATTATACTTACATATTATTATGGATTAGACAGTAGGTCTAGATCTTTTGATGTATAGGTCCTGAGGAGGCAGGCTGAAAGCTTGCCGGATAAGAAACATGTGGGAGTGTAGGTGTAATATGGGGGAGTGGTAAAATAGGGGAAGAAGGGGCTCGACTATATATATAGGCTGGCATTTGGCCTTCTTACTTTAGCCATCTTAAAATAATGGCTTGGTAAAAGCTTCCTGTTTGCCATTCCTATTACTTGCTGTTTCCAGTGTTTTGGGCGGCCAGGGCATGGACATTGGCTCAGTCCTTGCTGCCGTCAGGGCTGAGGCCCTCTTGGATGGTGGCCAGCACCTGCAGGCTCAGGTGGAGCGTCTGCAGGGTGCCGCTGTGGTTGCCGCCTCCCCCGCCGTTTTAGTCCATCTCCAGAGGACCGGGCTAGGGGTCGGAGCAGGAACCCTGAAGACTGTGTGAGGACTTGTCTCATTGCCTCTATACCAACATCATACGGGATGATGGTATAGAGGCTGCTGATGTCCATGGTAATGAGACCTGGTGATGATATATGAAAGGATACATTTTGTAATTGGGATATCAGCATAGGGGTATCCTTAACACACGTATGCAGGTTCTCCACTGACTCTATGAATAAAGCGTCCAACCATTTAGCAACTGGTTCTAATACCCCACCCACAGCAGACAATATGAGGCATCCAGGGGGGTTGATAAGATTCTTATGTATCTTCGGGATGGTGTACAACACCGGACTACGTGGATGTTGTTGAATAAGGAATAGGTATACGTCTTGGTCAATGTCCCATCAAGAGTACTATCTCCAATTGTTGCTGTATTTCCTTTGTGGGATCACATTGTAATTTCTTATATGTACTTGAATCCTGTAGTTAACGTCTGATCTCAAGTGCATATTGATGGTAGTCCATTACAACACTCCTGCCCCCTTTATCAGCAGAGCGTATGATGATATTTGGGTCTTTGTCTAGACCATCAATCAAAAGGCGTTGTTTTTTTAGTAATGTTGTAATGTCCCTGATATTTTCTGTTGCATGATTTGAGATGTTTCATGTTGGACAGTTGAGAGGTATGTTTTAAGATTGGCCTTATTCGTTTGTGGGTCAAACAAAGATTTGGGTCTGAATGGATTATATCAGGTTTATGAAAGAATTCTTTTAAACGCATAGTTCTACCAAAACGGAATAACTCCACGTTCCAATGAAATTGGTTGTGATTAGAATTAGGAACAAAAGAGAGACCTAAATTTAGGATTTCTAATTCCTGTTGGAGCAATTGACGTTGTGAGAGGTTAAAGACGGGGATTAACCCCTGAGAGGGGGTTTTCCACGGATGGGATGTTTTCCCCTTACGGCTCCTTCTCGAAATCTGCTGTCTGAACCTCTGCCATGGCTCCTTGTAGTAGCCCCCATGGTCGATGATCCTAAAAAGGAGTATTGCTGTTCTGTGGCTCTGAGTCTGATGTAGAATCCCCAGATGTCACATCCATTGTAGGTATATTCGGATGTATAATTATTTTGCAGGGTCTCCTGGGTCTGTGTGGCTGCTCTCCAATTAACCACTTGTACACTCTGTGCTCCTGATAGTCCTGAAGGACTCGTTCAGACTTCTGTTTTTTTAATTTTATTAGATCATTCTTATACTTAAGAAGTTCCTCTTTTAATTTATCTTGTACTTTAATACCCTCAGGGGTTGATAGTAACATGGCCTGTTCTGTCTCCTTGGCTACTATCTTGTGGGTGACTTCTTCCAAATCAGATTTTACGTACTGTATAATAATTAGCATGGATTGCGGGATAAAACTTACCAGGAAAGGTTAAAGGATCTTAACATGTATAGCTTGGAGGAAAGACGAGACAGGGGGGATATGATAGAAACATTTAAATATATAAAGGGAATCAACACAATAAAGGAGGAGACTATATTTTAAAGAAGAAAAACTACCACAACAAGAGGACATAGTCTTAAATTAGAGGGACAAAGGTTTAAAAATAATACCAGGAAGTATTACTTTACTGAGAGGGTAGTGGATGCATGGAATAGCCTTCCAGCTGAAGTGGTAGAGGTTAACACAATAAAGGAGTTTAAGCATGCGTGGGATAGGCATAAGGCTATCCTAACTATAAGATAAGGCTAGGGACTAATGAAAGTTTTTAGAAAATTGGGCAGACTAGATGGGCCGAATGGTTCTTATCTGCCGTCACATTCTATGTTTCTATGTTTCTATAAGATCAAGCGAGGCTTTATTGAGGACCGCAGTCCAATATTTACAAACCTTCGCCTTGGGTCGACCTATTGTAGGGATATTCATAATACGGAATCCCCTTGGGATCTTTTTGGCCTTGTAGTAGTCCGACAAGAACAGACCATGCAGGTCCAAATCTGTGCGCCTGTGGTCTCAATAACTCAATTATACATCCTTTAAAGTAACTTGAAGTAGTAACTCTGAACTAGTTTGTGTCCATAATATAGCTTGGGCTTCCTCAGATGTAAATTGTAAGGTATCTGCCTGCTGATCATACCCTCCAGCCTGCATCAAAAAAATCATCTGTATGCTCCATATTGCAAAGTCAAAAGTCAATTCTTAAGGGTCAAAAGAAAAAAAATGTATAAACCATTGCAAGCAAGCAACGAATATGTAGGTGCCGGTGCACAGGAACAGAGTATGGCTGCTACTCCAAATATCCAAAAATACCGTCCCCCTCCATAAAATCAACACTTAGTCAATATACCGGAAGTATTGAACAATACGTTGTTGGAATCTAGAAAAAATATTTTCAATTTCATAAACGTAGATGAAGGCATTAGCGTACATGGGTGCCATTGCAGCACCCATGGACGTACCTGATATTTGCATGAACCAATCATTTTCAAATGAAAATAGTTATGTGTTAATGTAAATTCCAAAAGTTCCAAAACAAATTCAATCGTGTGCCCCGATAGACTGAAGCCTGTGTGGGCTGGCTGCAAGCCTTGGCTTGGCTCCCCGCAGTGTTCCAGCCTCCCAGGTCACACGCTCACCAGGGCCGGGCGCCTTGCGGATGTGAGTACTACTGGGACTGGGGGGCCGAGCACATGGGCGTCCGCATGGGGGGGTAAGGGGGGGCATTTTTCAGCTTGTTCTGCTATTTTTCCTGTGAGATTTAAAATGAACTGCAATACCGGCGCCGGCCAGTAGGTATGGAGAGAGACAGGGATAGGAAGCTGCATCTTATCCCTGCTTCTCTCTGCTGATTGAAACCGCAGGGGAACAACACATGCAGCCAGAGACAGCTTACAGATCAGGTAAGTGGGGGATGGGAGGGGGGTTTGAGAGGGGGGCAGCAGCCTATAGATTTGGGGGTAGCAGCAGATAGATTTGGGGGGCAGCAGCCCATAGATTTGGGGCAGCCCATAGATTTGGGGGGGCAGCAGCCTATAGATTTGAGGGCAGCAGCCTTTAGATTTGGGGGCAGCAGCCCATAGATTTGGGGAGGGGCAGCAGCCTATAGATTTGGGGGGGGCAGCAGCCTATAGATTTGGGGGCAGCATCCTATAGATTTGGGGCAGCAGCCCAGCAGCCCATAGATTTGGGAGGGGCAGCAGCCCATAGGGGCAGCAGCCCATAGATTTGGGGGGGGGGCAGCAGCCCATAGATTTGGGGGGGGGGGCAGCAGCCCATAGATTTGGGGAGGGGGGCAGCAGCCTATAGATATATAGAAATGCTCCTCTTTTGTTACCAAGATATTGTTTGGAAGCTCGATGCAACCTTGGCTAAACCTTTATAGAAATAAGATGGTGGCAAAGTTGCTGCTGGAGGGTTTCAGTGAGAGGTTATGGATCCCTCATCGGGACAGGGCAGCGCCTTCTTATTGTCGGAACCTTCGTTGGTTGGGGGATTACCCTGCGATGGTGCAAGACAAACTTGTCCAGGTTTCAGTTTATTAGGGTCTTTCGGATGGCGCTGGAATTACTTGGCATCCCTGGGAGGAATTTGGGAGTCGGTGGCCGATCGGGCTGATTGCGTTTTCCCTTGTTTTTTTCTCTGCAGGGTCCAGCCAATGGGTCTGGTTAGTCAGGCATTCCTATGTTTATTGGGCCCATCTCCGTGCGGGGGTTCGACCTGGTGGGACTCGTCTCGGCCTGTCTCCAGATGGTTTGGGACTCAGGGCATGAGATGGGTACAGCTGCTTCTGAAAATAGTTCAACTTGCGAGTCTGTTGGGTGTCCCGGACATTTTGGTGATACACCTTGGGGGTAACGATTTGGGTGCCATGCCAGTGTGGGGGCTAGGGGATATGATCAAACAGAAGTGCCCACTGAGCCAAAGGCCAGCTAGTGGTTGGCACTGTGGTAAGGTGAGGCCAAGTGGTGGTTAGGACATGGGTGGAGGGCAGGTGCCCAGGAGTACTCGTGTTTGGTGCTAGAATGGGTTGATAAGGACAAGTCTGCGGTTAAATTGTATATCATGTTGAAAAACGTTTAGCAAATGGTCATCTATTGGTTAAATATATTTGTTAAATTATACATAAAGCTGTTGCCTGTTTTATACCAAATATGTCTCAGGTTTTTCTTTGGGGGAGAATAGATTGTAAAAGAAGGTTGGTCGCACTACACGATAACCACTACCTGCACACAAGTATATACTAAGCAGCTCTTATTTTATACATATTTCTTTATATATGGTTATTTTTATTTTTGTGTGTAACAGATCACCTGGCACCCCGACTGGGTACCTCCGTTGATGGATGCTCTTAGAGCTTCTTGAGGGCTCCAAGCACTCTATTCGACACCACAACCACCGCAGGCAGAACCTCTCTTCCTTCCGAGCAAAGCAGGAACAAGCTTTTAAAAGAGTTTAGGAGTAATTATAGCAAGGGAATATGCAGAGCATAGCAATCCCTTGTAGCAGATTCCCCCCAATAAGACACACTACTCCAAATTGAGGGTGAAGTAGAACTGCCTAAAACTTTATTTTACTTGGTAATAGCCCATATGGTCATTACATTAACATTGCTGTGAAAACTCAATAACATTACAAACAATCAAATCATAGCAGGCAACATACAATAACTTATTATAACATAATTACATATTTATAAATGGGTGGGGAAGACCATAATTAACACAAAATGTCTCTCCTGCATGCAGAATTAGCAATATGCAAATCTACCCGAATATGCAAATTACCAGTCTTGCTATTCAGGTAGTGCATATTACTGTTGCTACCAACAGAGGGCACTACACAAGCTCCATAGCCAAATCCATCTAGTTGGTAGCAATCCTCAGCAGTACAGTAGAGCAGGCAATACATCCCAGGGGCCATAGTCACAAGGCAGGAGGCTGGCAATCAGTCTTCTCCAATACCCAGTGGCGAGGCTGGTTCCGCCACATTGTGCATTTATTTATTTTTTCCATTTCCCAGATTTAGCAGATATTCCCCTCTGTATTCTCATTTTATGTCTCTTTTATATATCTAATATTAGAGATTTGGACTATACCAATTGTGGACTTTTATATGTAGTGAATATTTTCCTCTGTATCCATGATGTTATGACTTTTTCCTAAGAGACTTTTACAATATAATGAAGTTTGGAGACATATCCAATAGTCTGTGGATTTTTATCTCTTACGCCCACATTTGTTGGTTTAAATTACGATTTTGGACATTTGGAAGGCGGATCTGAGGAAGCCGAGTCATCAGCGTAACGCGTCATCGTGCCTTCACATCATTACGTCTGCACGCTTGGTCGGAAGCCCCACCTCCCGGATTAGCTTAGTACACAGTACTCAGTCTTCGGAGTTCCGTAGAAGCCAGCAACGGACCCGCTTTCCAGGCAAAGCTCTGTGAGGACTAGCTATATGCAACAAGAGGTCTTACCTGCCAGCCTGCGTGTTGTTTTAAAGAGAAGCTGAATAAAGTATTTTATTACACCACAGTCATCTCTCTGGTCACATTGAGGAGCCTTTACAGTTAAAACAGGCTTTTCTGCTCTACACTTGAGTTTTTTTTATCTCCCCTCTCCCCTATTTATATAATCATTTGTACTGTATTACCCTATATTTTTTTGTTTATTTTTTTCATGAGATATCCCTGAAGTGATTATTCCGTGCTGATTAGAGTATGTATACAGTGTTCTTATATATACACTATTTTTAAGCTATATCTTCTACCAAATTTTTTTGCACTCTATTGTTTTTGGTTATACAGTGCACTGTATTGTATTTAATTGCACAGTGCACTTTTACAAGTTTTTCAGTGATTCACTTTGTATTCACCAGGATAGCACATATGTATACAGTTTATTATTGAGTGAAATCACTATTCACTTTGCAATATTTTAAAGATACAGCACACCTTATTTATATCTTTTTTAATTAGTTATGTGTTTTTTTTAGCCTTTACACATTATAAAGTGCAGCTACTATTATTATTTCTTATATTTCTTAAATTTCATTTATAGAATTTTTAGCGCCATAGTTTTACTTGTTTTTTTTCTTTTATGATTTAGTTATGCCTCATTTCCACTGAGTGGATCGGTTCTGGTCGGTTCGGTACGGTACACTATTTTGAGTGTTTTCATTATGAAAGTGGCCCATACAACCGAACCGTACCGCACCATTCATGGTCGTCCTTCAGATGTAGGGCCATAGGAAATGGTACTGTACGGTTAGGGTGGAGCTGCTAGCGTCACACTATACAATCCATTGATTGGCGGACAGGAAAACATCAATGCTCACGACAAATGACACGCTATGCATTTTTTCTAAACCCCGCATGGCCCATGGTGGTCCGACTTGCAGTGGAAACACTCACCTGAATAGACTGGACCATTCTAAACCTTCCAAACTGTACCGACCCGAACTGTTCCGCTCACTGGAAACGAGGCATAATTTAGCTACTACTATTTATAGGTTACAATTCATCTTAAAAAGCTACACCTGTCATTTTTTATGAGAGCTGCCTGCTACGAGTGTGTATGTACATACAGTACATTGTTTGTCCTAGAAAGATTTCTTTCTGTGCTTATACAAGATATTTTTCCATATTAGGGAAGATATTATGGGTTCAAAAAAAGTTTTCTAATTAGCTGCAACACTGCAATGAATGAGAGGCACATGGCACATGGCACATGGCTGCATAATTTATTCACTCAGCAAGTCACATGCTGTATGGAAGGCTGCAACCACCAGTCTGTGATTACACAGATTTTAACTTAACCCCTGTATATACTATATTTGACCAGACTTTCTGTAAATGGGTTAGAATTATTGAATATATAGAAGAGGTGGCAGCAAATCAGTTAGTCTACAAACCGTTTTTTTCCTACTTTTAATTCTGTTAATTTAACTTACTTTTGCCCTGTAGCCTTTACTGAAATCTTACCTTACCAGTTGATTTAATCCTTGTTAGACCAGTCGGCAATAAACAAATAAATGTAAAATGGCCTCCCTCTGATGCTTATAAACAGGGACCAGCATCAGGGCAATGCTCTGTTATAGGGCTCAGCTGGAGCTCTTTTATGCAAAGCAGTCATGTTGGTGCCTGAAGAACACTTGTTTGTGCAGCAATGTGTGTGACTGGCAGTTTATTTGTATGGGAATGCGTGTCTGAATATGCGTGTCAGTGTTTGTTTGTGAATGAGAATCTGTGTCTGTGTGCCTGGGAGTGTATGTTTGGCAGTCTGTATCCATGTGTATTTGTGCCTACGTATGCATGTGTACATGTCATGGAATGTGTATTTGTTTGTGACTATGTGTTATGTGCATGTCTTGGACTTTGTGTTAGAGTTCCCAAATTTTGATGGGCTTTGAAAATATTTTGATGGGCTTTGAAAATATTTTTAGACTCTTTTATTCCATTATTCCACACACATTTGTAATTTGTGAACTGCAAATTTGTAAGTGTGCTACAAATAACATTAAAGGACCACTATAGTGCCAGGAAAACATACTCGTTTTCCTGGCACTATAGTGCCCTGAGGGTGGGGGACCCCCCCCCTGCCCGGCTCTGGAAAGGGGAAAGGGGTAAAAACTTACCTTTTTCCAGCGCTGGGCGGGGAGCTCTCTTCCTCCTCTCCGCTTCCGATTCGCCCTGTTGGCTGAATGCGCACGCGCGGCAAGAGCTGCGCGCGCATTCAGCCGGTCGCATAGGAAAGCATTCTCAATGCTTTCCTATGGACGCTGGCATGCTCTCACTGTGAAAATCACAGTGAGAAGCACGCAAGCGCCTCTAGCGGCTGTCAATGAGACAGCCGCTAGAGGCTTTGGGAGAAGGCTTAACCCATTGATAAACATCCATCCTCATTGACAGCCGCTAGAGGCGCTTCCACGCTTCTCACTGTGATTTTCACAGTGAGAGGACGCCAGCGTCAATAGGAAAGCATTGAGAATGCTTTCCTATTAGACTGGTTGAATGTGCGCGCGGCTCATGCTGCGCCATGGGCGTCCGCAGGGGGTGGAAGAGGGGGCACTTCCCCCTCCCTGGATTTTTGAGCTTGTTCTGCTTTTTTCGTGTGAGATTTAGAATGAACTGCAATACCGGCGCCGGCTGTGTATGAGAGAGACAGGGATAGGAAGCTGCATCTTATCCCTGCTTCTCTCTGCTGATTGAAACCGCAGGGGAGCAACACCCTAGCCTGTAGATTTTTTTGGGGCAGCAGCCTGTAGGGGGGGCAGCAGCCTGTAGATTTTGGGGGCAGCAGCCTGTAGATTTTGGGGGCAGCAGCCTGTAGATTTTGGGGGGCAGCAGCCTAGATTTTTGGGAAGGGGCAGCAGCCTATAGATTTTTGGGGAAAGGGCAGCAGCCTATAGAATTTTTTATAAGGCAGCCTATAGATTTTTGGGGAAGGGGCAGCAGCCTATAGATATTTTGGGGAAGGGCAGCAGCCTATAGATTTGGGGCAGCAGTCATAGATTTTTGGGGGCAGCAACCTATAGATTTTTGGGGGCAGCAGCCTATAGATTTGGGGGAGCAGCCTATAAATTTAAAGGCAGCAGCCCTATAGATTTGGGGGGCAGCAGCCTATAGATTTGGGGGGGCAGCAGATTTTGGGGGGGCAGCAGCCTATAGATTAGGGGAGTGAGGCATGGGGGGGCAGCCTATAGATAAGGGAAGTGAGCATAGGCGTGCGCAGCCTATTGCATTAGGGTGTGCACCCTAAAGCACAAACACGCCATGTGTATATGTATGTGTGTGTGTGTGTGTATATATATATATATATCTGTTATATATATATATGTATACACACACACTGCTGTGTGTGTGTGTGTGAGGGTGCTGTTAGTGTGCTGTGTATGAGGGTGCTGTTTGTGAGGGAACTGGTAGTGTGCTGTGTCTGTGTGTGTGTGTGAGAGGGTGTTTGTGTGTGCGTGTTTGTTCGGGTCCTGTTAGTGTGCTGTTTGTGTGCGGGTGTTGTGTGTTTGTCAGGGTGCTGTTTGTATGAGAGTGTGCTGTTTGTGTGTGGGTGCTGTGCGGGTGTTGTGTGTGGGTTTTGTGTGTTTGTGAGGATGCTGTTAGTGTGCTGGGTGTGTGTGGGTGTTGTATGTGTGTGGGTGCTGTGTGTGTGAGGGTGATGTATGTGTGTAGGTGCTTTGTGTGTGTGTGGGTGCTGTTTGTGGGCTGTGTGTGCTGTATGTGTGTGTGCTGTATGTTTGGGTGGAGGTGGGGGCAGACTAGTTAATATCCCAGTCCTGCTGCCTTCCCTGGTGGTTCAGTGGAGAGTGAACTCTAGCCCGGGTTCTCTGCTGCCTCCCTCCATGCTGCTGTGGACCGGTGAGGTAGAACTTTGATCTCCCCACCGGCCCATGGCGGCTTAGACCAGAGCCGCCGCTCGGATAGCGTCGGCTCTGCATGAGCCGACCGGGGAGATCCAGAGATCTCCCCTGTCGGTCTCAATCCATTGGCGTGCCGCGGGGATTAGGGTGTGCCCAGGCACACCCGACACTCCCCGTGCGCACGCCTATAGAAGTGAGGAATGGGGGAGACAGCCTACATGAAGAGTCAGCAAGGAGCAGGAAGGTAAGGTAAGAAAAGGAGAAAGAACAGAAATGAGCAGGAAGGGACAGCAAGGAGCACAAAGGTAAAGGAGCAGAACGAATCAGAAGGAGCACAAAGGTAAAGTAGGAGAAAGAGCAGAAAGGGACAGCAAGGAGCACAAAGGTAAAGTAGAAAAGGGAGCAGAAAGGGACAGCAAGGAGCACAAAGGTAAAGTAGAAAGGGTCTGCAAGGAGCAGAAAGGGATCAGAATGAGAAAGGAGCAGAAGGGCGCAAAATAAGCAGAAAGTAGCAGAAAGGTAAAAGAGCAGAAGGGGCCAAGGATAGAAAACAGTGTCAGAAGAAAAAAAAAAGACTGTCAAATGAAGGAGAGGAAAAGGAGATTGGAGCAGGAAGGACAAATGAAGTGAACCCTCCACTTTATTCTGGACACCACATCATAAGGCTTTGGTACCTGGGCCAGGCAGGGAAACGCTGGACCTTCTCATCTCCAAAGGTAAAAAAATATCAGTATTAATGTGTTCACTTTTATTTACTGAGTGTCAGGAAGCACAGAGTGCCGTTGGGTAGGGGTGTTGCTGATTGGCTAGAGCGGTCAGCTGGCACTCTAAGCCAATCAGTAGCTCCCCATTCATAAAAAAGTAAAAATATTTTATGAACCGGGAAGTAGCGATTGGCTTAGAGCGTCAACTGTCCACTCTAGCCAATCAGCGGCACCCATGCCTGACGTCAATCTGCACTTCCTGACACTCTGTTTCAGAAGCCAAATACCACTGAGTGACCTGGAGCTGGAGGAAGCCTTTGGGGTTAAACCATTTGAGAGCGATTTAACCCCTTAAAGGAAAGCGAGCACCCAGGGGCTTCCTGGCATCATAGCATTTTCATTTAGGTGAAGTTGTTATGGTGACCAGAATGGTCCTTTAATTTGCTTAAAGGAACACTATAGTGTCAGGAATACAAACATATATTCCTGACACCATAGTTGTGAAAACGCTATTCACCTTGGCTTTGTGATAATGGCTATGCCCCTTCCCTTTCATGACACTGTCAAAAAGGTACCAAGCATGGATGTCATTACAATTATGCCCCCCCCCCTGGAAAAATTCCTGCGGACGCCCATGTGCTGCGCATGCGCATTCCGCCGATTACGGGGAAAGGAGGAGGAGCGTCCCAACGCCGAGGGAGCCCGGCGCTGGAAAAAAGGTAAGGGATTAACCCCTTCATCACCCTAGAGCCCGGTGGGAGGGGGGCCCTGTGGGTGAGGGGGACCCAAGGACCTTATAGAGCCAGGAAAACGAGTATGTTTTCCTGGCACTATAGTGGTCCTTTAACCCTTTCCCAAACAGTAGTCAGGAATCTGCTAGAGACTCCATTCTTGGACACATAATTTCTGCAGACTGACAGACTGCCTTGAATTATGTAAACTGCATATACTTCTGGAAAGAATGAATCAATTCATTACTCAAAAAGTAATCCCATAGAAATGTCTGTGTTTTAATGAACCAATATCCCTCCTACAATTTATAAAAGCTACTAAAGGACAGCACTATTCATATGCTGCCAACTGGCATGAAGAATCGATACTACTCCAGGAAAATGCTGTCGATCTGTCAACCCAAATCTCACTCCATGTTCAAAACCCAAGTTATTGTGCTTCCAATGTCAGTATAACAGTACTGAATGATGGAATGATAGTTATGTTTTGTTTCTGCTGATTGTATGGCACTTGCGTAACACTGGATTAAGTCTGCTCTGATCTGTTTAATTTCTTTATCCTATACCACTTCTCAGAGTAGGAGTGGCTTCATTGTTTCACAACTAGCATATTTCCTGTTGGCAATATTTTGCTGTCCTATGTCTAGCATTATTCATGTACTTCCAAAATCCTTTATAGTAAAGCCAAAGGGTCCAAAGTGTCCTAAAGACCTAGGTTATATCATCTATTACATAGCTTTAGAATGGGTGGAGCTCATTTAGATAAATGCAAACAATGTCATATTTATATTCTAGCTCTGTTACTCAAAACACCAGACTGCTCTTAGCAGCTAGAACCACCACAGTCAGGGGTGTAAGTAAAAATGTTGTTCAGTGAAGATTTACAGACTCATTGAATAAACATCGGGACCTTGAGGGAGCACTTGGTAACTTTAATAGTGCTCGTTGCAACTCTGGTGGTAGTTCTGCCCCCCCTGTTGCTCCCCTAAATATAGTAAAATCTTACCTTTTGTAGCTGCTGGCTCTGCTCCTGATCTGCCTGTTTGGCTGATATCATCACAAGTGTTGTTCTGAGCCAATCACAATGCTTTCCCATAGGATTGGCTAAGACTGTCAAGCAGATCCGGGGCAGAGCCAGCACATACCAAACACAGTGCTGGCCAATCAACATATCCTGAATCAATGCATCTCTATGAGGAAAGTTCAGTGTCTGCATGCAGAGGGTGGAAACACTGAATGAGTGTGCAGCATTGCCCCAGGAAGCCCCTCTACAGCTATCTTAGGAGTGGCCACTTGAGTTATCCCTTGACTATAATGTAAACAATATATATTCTACGAAAAGGCAGTGTTTACTGCAAAAAGCCTGAAGGGAATTATTATACTCACCAGAACAAATACAATAAGCTGTAGTTGTTCTGTTTATTATAGTGTCCCTTTAACATTTATATTTTCAACAGATCACTCTAAAAAGGAACACTAGCTATGCAAATCCACAGAGGCGGATCCAGAACCTAATCTCGAGAGGGGCACTGGTAGATTATATAAGGAACAATACAGGAGCAATAACCACCATGGCCCTCTGGAGTGGTTATGGTGCCAGAGGTACCATGGTCAAACTCAGGGGCGTATTAGCCGCGAGGCAAACAAGGCATTTGCCGTGGGTGGCATTTTTCAGGGGGCGGCAAAAAACGCTGCCCCCAAATGCCCAGGGCAAATACCTAGTTAGCCTTGCGGCTAATATGCTGGGCTGGCAGGCGGCGCTGGCAGATGGTCGGGCAGGCGGCTGGTGAGGGAGCTCTTCCTCTGAGCGGTCTGCTCAGCTCCCTCACCCGCCGCAGAGTGAGGCTGGGAGCCAGAATATGCCATCATATTCCGGCTCCCAGCCTCACTCTGCGGCGTGCGAGGGACCTGAGCAGACCGCTCAGAGGAAGTGCTCCCTCGCCAGCCGCCCACCCATCAGCCAACCCATCAGCCCGACCGGCAGCCACTGGGCCCCCAGGGAGAGAGAGGAACCCACCCCCAGCATTCCCAAAGGTAAGGAGGCTGGGGGGGGGGTTATGGCAGCACAAAACCAGGATACACCACTGGTCAAACTGTTTAAGAACAGTTTGACAACGTACCTGTGTTCTTCTGGTATAGGGACTAGAGGTAGAAGTGGGAGATAAAAGCTGTAGTGTACTGAGGGGTGCATTGTGTATGGTTGAGGGAAGCAGTGTATGTGTGTGAGGGGTGCAGGGTGTGTGTGTGTGAGGGGTGTACTGTCTGTGTGATTGGGAGGGATGCAGTGTGTGATTTGGAGGCGTGCAATGTGTGATTGGGAGGGGTGCAGAGTGTGATTGTGAGGGGTGCAGTGTGTGAAGTATGACAGACTTTTCAAGCTTGGGGCTGAGTGTTGCAGCATCTGAGAGGGGAGCAGCTTTTTAATTTTATTAGATATATATTATTCCCTGGTGGTCCGGTGGTACTGTATTCCTCGGTGGTCCCATGTGGTTTGCCCTTGTCTGTTTCATACTTGTTATGGTATTTTGACTTTGGCTTGGATTTGACCATTCTTAATTCCGTGCTTATTGACCCGTGCTTGATTATTCTTTTTTGCTACTTTCTGTTGTTCTATTATCTAAACTTTTACTTGCTCTCAGACTTCCCTTTGTCTCTTTCTCAGGCTACTTATCTTATCTATCCCAGCTTTAAAGGGACTCCCTAGAACCCTAAATCATTTTTCCTTTCTGAAGATTGTGTCTGCTTTATATAATTTAGCAAAAAGTGCAGATTTTAATAGAAATAAAGTAACCTTGTTACGTCTCCTGGCTGTCAACAGACAACAGGTCCTGTTACGTCCTGGTTTGTTCAGCTCAGTGGAGCTAAACTTAAGAGGCAGCAATTGCCCAATGCACCTGCATTGCAAAGACTTCTCATTGAGCTGCATTGGTAAGATTGTGATTGGACAGCCACAGAAAGTCTGGGCGTGGTTAGAAGGGGAGAGCTTGCAAAGGCTGCAGAGAAAAGAACTCTGGTTTCTGCCAGGAGTTTTTAGATACACCAATGAAACATGCATAATTAAATGCATTAGCTTATGAGTATATCCCAAACAATATACAATCGATAAATAATATAAAAAGCAATAGTACTTAGCTTATAAAGATGTATGACAGCCTCCCTAGGTCGTTACCCAAACAAACGACCTATATCATATATAATATAAACCAAAACAGAGAAGATTCGGGATATGGCTGTGTAAATCTACAGAGAAAGCATAAAACAAAACATAGTGTGATATTGTTATAAAACACAATATTTCATGCGCAGTAATCTTGTGCACTCACAGGATGTAGGCAGTAAAAGCGCTCTTAAGGTGCCTTCCCCAATGAAATGGGGGGCTAGCTGGTATTCCTTATCACCTCTGGATCCTTGTTCCACCAAAAGACATCCACAGGTCAGGGTTCAGTAATAAAAATTTTTTATTTAGATAAAAAGTGTAGTCACCAATTCAGCATAGGATACAAATAACAAAAGGTTGTCCTACGCGTTTCGTTCTATAAGAACTTCCTCAGGGACCACAATTAAAAACAATAATAACAATGTATCAATGTACAATACATGAACATATCCTATACAAATCCCCCCTCCCTGTGTCCTTAAATAGGGCTAATCCCTAAAGTCTATTGGTGGATCCAGTAGGTGTGTAAATCCTCCTTGGTTCTAATTGGAGGACTGGTCTTCCTGTGGCAGCTGTTTTTCATCCATTCATTTTCTATAATTTGTAATTCGCGCCTTTTTCGGTAAATACCGGAAGTAGTCATAATTTGCCGAAACCGGAAGTGACGTCGCGGCACTAGCTAGCAGGCCAGTTCTCCGGAGGTCTCACCCCCACCTCCAATACACCCTACTTCTCCAAATCATTATTCCTTTTTCAGATGTCACAAGAACCGATCATCGATCTACCATCGGACAAAATATCCAGCTCGCCAGTCAGGCCTGGGTCTCCGGAGAAATCCCTCACCCCTTCTACCCACAGGTCCCTGAGATACTGGACCATTCCAAAACTCTCAGCGGAGTTCAGACTCAAGGGTATCCCTTTTTCTGCCACTGCCAGGAAGGCTGAACTATACAGGCTCATGACCACACAGGCCAACATCCCCAGGCCCGGCTGTAGTTGACTAAGGCCGCCAGCTCACACTTTGGATTCCACATGAGACACCCTGGTCGCTATACTGGCCAGCCTCCAAACGATCAATCACAGGCTGGCGAAAGTTGAATCGGCTATAGCCACACCACGTGTCTCGTTGGGCTTGGCAGACCTTCCCCTGGCGGTCTCTGTCATACCCACTCCATATGTTTCCCCGGCCCACTCTGTCCCAGATTCCATAAAAAAGGAAATTCAAGGGTAAAGACGTTAATTTGATGTCACTTCTCTTGACCTCCCAAGCAACGCTAGAGACCAAAAGTTATGTACATGAGGACCTTTCGGTAGTCCTGAAAGACAGAGACACACGACTTAACTCTAATCTTTCTATTCCTCAGTTTGTAATTGCCTTTGGCATTTATCAGGACGTTATCTGCACGGTGTATCCACATAGGAGGGAAGAGCTTGATTCTTACTTACACAAGGTGGTTGACATGTACGGAGGGTCCTCATTTTACGATTTCCATAAATCAGTTTCGGCCAAGGCAACTTTCCATCTGGCACGGTTCAACATCAGAATCGACTGGTGCCAGATGGACACAGAACTGTTCTTCCGTCACTTTGCTGGTTTGAGGCCCCCGTCCAGTGCCGCTCGTAGCTCCTCTTATCATTTCCCCGACTTGGGCACTAGCAAGACAGACACTTCCACTTCTCACCACTCCATCACCCAACACACTAGTTAGGGAGGCGGGCAGAGACACACGCTGGACAGTCCTATTACATTTCTGGGCATGGCTCAGGTGTGCAGTGACTTGAATGCAGGGGTATGTAATCTCACGGCATGCAGGGCACTGCACATCTGCTCCATCTGCTTCAGAGCCCACACCAAGTCTACTTGCCCAGCCCCTTTTATCCGCTTCCACTGACCCACTTACAGTGGACCACCTTCTGTCCACAGAAATCACAGCTAGTTTCATGATCGGCCCTTTCCTGTCTTCACCTTTCTCATCTTGGCGTACCAATCCCATCGAGGTAGCCACTCACAAATACTCCAACAAAAAATGTTTGATTATAGACCTCTTCGCACCACACTCTTCCTCCACTTCCAGTATCAACTCCCTCATTCCCGCCAAGGAGTTCTCACTACATTACGCTAAAATTGATGATGCCATGCAAGCAATCATATTAGCAGGTAGTAAGGCTTGGTTGAGCAAAACAGATATATCTAATGCCTTTAAACTACTACCTATTCACCCTTCACTATGGCACTTACACAGTGTTAAATGAAGGAACAAGTATGTTTTCGCCACCCGGCTCACTTTTGGCTCTAGGAGCAGCCCTTAGTTATTCGATATCTTCGCAGAAACCCTCTGCTGGCTGCTCCTAAATATAATCAGGTGTCCCTCAGTCATCCACTATCTAGATGATTTTTTTATTGATAGAACCAGGTTCACAGTAATCTCACAGTATACACTACACCACAGCTTTTTTTACAACACTCGAATCCCTTTGTCACCAAGCAAAACACTCTGTCCCTCTACCAGGCTCGTTTTCTTGGGCATAAAATTGGACACCACTACCTTCCAAGCCAGTCTACCACCAGACAAACTGTCCCACATTATGAACGAGATTGTCCTGTTCCTGCGGAGTGTTACGTGCACTAGGAGGGGTCTCCAGTCCTTATTGGGTTCCCTCAACTTTGCAATGCGTATCATTCCGCAGGTGTGCCCGACTCCTGCCCGATCATTTTGGACGATCCAGCTAGGGCAGATTTACACACGTGGAGTAGATTGTTGGCCGATTGGAATGGGATCTCATTGTTTATTCCCCCACTTTCAGAGCACTCACCTTCAATTCACACAGACAAAGTGGCACACACAGGGTTCGCAGCCATCTTCGGCAACCACTGGTTTAGAGGCGACTGAGACGGATGCCTTGCCGGCCTTTAGAGAAACTTCTACTTTATTTGAGATCTACCCCATTGTAGTGGCCGCCCAAGGCAGTTAGATGCTTCTCCGACAACGCCGCAGCCTGCGACATCATTAACAAAGGTCGGTCCTCCTCACTAACAATTATGAGGCTGATTCACAGGCTGACGTGGCTGGCAGCTACCTCTCAGTTCTTTTAAGTCTGCATCCACATTCCAGGTGTCCACAACACAGCAGCTGACGCTCTTTCACGCTCCCAATTTAATGTCTTCTTTCAGGCACTCCCCACGGCCTACCATCCAGGATACCACCATTCCATGAGCTAATCTGGGACTAAGCACACAATTACATCACGCACAGGTATGCACGCTTCACGCAGTTTCACGACTATTCTATCACTTACGCCAGGGCTTTGTATATTGTACCATGTCACAAGCAGATGTTTGCTTGAATTCAAGACTTTCGCAGTTAAATTATGGTAATTGTTGCCTCTTCCTCTAAACCTACAAACCAAGCATCTTACTTAAACCTCCTATGCTGTCACTCAGATGTTATGTCTCTAAGGTCAACCACTCAATATCAGTCCTAATCCATTACTTCACGTCCAACCTTTCCATTAAGCTTGAGCTACATCATGTCTCCTTCGCTGGTCTCTTTTACCAAGCGCTGCAGCAGCAGCTTCAAACTCTTACACCCCAGTCTACATCACTAAGTCATGGGGTCACAAGTAATCATCAGCTCAGTTACATACATACCTCAATCAGAGTAAAGCTCCTTACAAGCTTTCAGTACTCACGCTGTATAAACTTGGAATAAAGTGTGTTTTCCTTGAATCCTCTTTTGCCCTCTTTTATTACAGGCCTACTCGTACGTTGGTTTCAGCACACCACAACCAACTTTGCTTCTCCTTCTACATTCCATTACGTATTAGAAATTCTGAGCACAAGTTAGAAGGCCATTTGGCCTGAATTTGTGGGAGGAGTTATGACCCTATTTAAACCCCTTCCTCCCTACTAACCTTTGTCGGGCAAGCCGTTTGTTCCCACCCACCTACACCCATATATATTTACAATTGACCTTTGTAGGCCCTCTTTTATTACAGGCCTACTCGTATGTTGGTTTCGGCATACCTTAACCAACTTTGCTTCTCCTTCTACATTCCATTACGTATTAGAAATTCCGAGCACAAATATATATAAATTATTTATTTTTCTAATATCTTGAAAAAAAAAAAAATGTTTTCAAGTTTATTCAACACTTTGAACACTTTGTCATGTTCCTCAAACCTTACTTGAACATTTTTAGTAGTGTGAAAGCAGCGCTGTCTTTATTATTGTTTGGACCCTGGATTTGCTTGGGCCTCCTGGACCATGCCCCCCACTAGATACAAACAGTGACACACAAGCAGATACACAGGGGCCCACACTGACACACATGCAGATACATAGAAACACATACAGAAACAAATGCAGATAGACAGACACATGCAGACACACACACACAAATATACTGACACATAGATATACACAGGCACACAGATACACAAATATACACATACAGATACACATATAGATACACAAATAGATACACATACAGACATACATAGACAAACAGATACACAGATATACAGACAAACAGATACACAGATACACATGCATGCACACAGATAGATACACATACAGACAAACAGATACACAGACACACAAACATGCCTGCAGATACACACATTTACACATACAAACATATACAAACACACACACAGACAGGCATACAGTCACATGCAGATATACAGACACAAATGCAGACACACAGATACAAATACTAACACACATACAGAAAGATACAAAGACACACAGATACACATACCTATAGATACACATACATGCAGATATACAGATATAGACACACAGACAGATATACAGACATACATACTGACACATGCAGATAGACAGACTCACATACAGACCCACAGATAAATACAGACACACATACAGATACAGATACACACATGCAAAATGTAACTGTTTTAGCCACCCTCGTTTCTTACTTTTTGGGTGCAGGAGGGTGGCTTCCCTGGGGTCCAGTCAGCTTGCTGATGTTGTTTGGAGTCAGAGGCTCTCCCAGTCTGCACTCCGCTCTGCTCTGTGATAGATGGAAAGAAGTGACCGGCTGTCACTTATTCCCAGCGTTGACATCATGAAAAGGACCCTGTCATGCTATTAAAGGGATGCAGTTCTGACCCGGTCCATGAGGACATGTTGCCATCAGGTGGCCCCAAGTGTATGGGCCACCCGATAGGCTCCCTCCGTGTGAGCGCCCCGGGGCGGCTACCCTATTTGCTATGTTAAAGATGGCCCTGTGTGGTAAGGTACATTATCCTGCTGAAAGAGGCCACTGAGATGAAGTGGTCTTGATGCCCTTTAAATACCGGCACTATCAATGTATAAAAAATTATTTTCAATATTTTATTTTCACCAGGCAAGCAGTCTTCACATAAAAAAAAAAAAAATCCTTCAGTTTGCAAATGCATCTATTTTTTCCTAGTAATATTAATCATTTGTCTTGTGAATGTAATCAGTGGTAAAAGCATTAAAGAAAGAGAATAAAATCTGAAAGACGAATACAAAATTTGGTACAATATAGAAAAGACAGAACAATTGTCCCTAATGTATAAAGGTGGAAGTAACAATGTTATAGACAAGAAAATGGGGCATTTTCCCAAAACCAGAGCAAACATGAAAGCAAAAGTGATCATGTATAAATATAACCTCTATTTTCTGTACTCCTTTTAGTCCTCTTCACCCGTTTTAAAAGACAAACACAAAAGACTTATCTATTGTAGTCAGAAGCTGTTGGCTGAAGCTCTAAGTGAAGCCCTGCACAGCCCTGGTTCTGATTTTGCCAACCATGCATTGGTAGCCCAGAGTCCCTGTAATATTGCAAGAGAAATAACGCACTCAGCCATACAATTTTTGACAGTGTCACTTCAAATTTGGAGTTAATCATACAGTATATGGGAGAAGGTATAATGCTGTCAGATTACGGCTAATGCGAAAGCAGGGCTCATACAGCATGGTATATGGTTTATAAATATAATGTAATGGACCTATGGTAACCCGACTGGTTACCTCCACTAAAATCTCCTCTCAGCCAAAAATGGAACCTTCAGTGAATAGAGCTCTGTTCCCCCAGTTACTAGACGACACATAGCTTTGATTTTATTGTTCCGAATGCAGCCTTTTTTGCACAGGTCGCCAGCATGGGGTCTCCAATTAATACATACAGATCCCGCCCAGCACCTCTGTGACTGGGAGATAATTGTGTCAATGCTTGCTAAACTAATCTCCCGGATACAGAGAGCCCAATACATTTAAAACAGAATAATAACATTTCCGAACCCCGACATGTTACACATCCTCAGATAGCTCTTGCTGGAGTGCCCAATCTGGCCAAACAGCATCCTGTTCTGTGGAGGTTTGCAGAAAAACCTTCCCATTGAAGTTTTGACCGGTTGGTAGTATGCTTCTAGCCAAAAATTAATTCCAGGCGGTTACGGTAATTTGCTGGTACTTTAACAGGGTCTCTGACCAGTTGAGGAAGGGGGGATCCCCTGGGCTCATAGGTAGCGATTGTCCCTTTTGATGTACTGTAACTCCCCTAAAAGAGTGCTCTCATTGGGCATTGGGATAAGTGTGAAAACCGTGATGAAAGGTAACCAGTCCAAGGTGATACTTGTAGACGAGGCCCAGGGGATACAAAGATAAGTTCCACTGACGCGTTCAGGATATTCCGGCTCATGATAGCAGCTGAAAATTGGGCAGAGAGAGGCTGTTGCTGGTTCCATGTAGAGGGGAGAAGGAACAGAGAGCCAGGATAGTGTTAAATTCATTTAGTGGGGTTTTGGTGGTATCCGTCACATTTAAGTTTATAAAATACTCTGAATTCATTCAGAGATTTGGTGTCCTAATGTGATACAGAGTAAATATAATAGTTTAGGGTTGGATATTAAATAGAGTTTTGGAAGTCAATATACCTACGAGGGACCATAAGATTTACCGTTAGGCTTGATGCCTCTAATCTATTATTCCCTTAACAACACCCCTATTTCTTGATGCAACTGCTATAGACTGCAAGAATGTTAATCTGTCTTGAATACACCATTGTAGAAAATAAAAAGAAAACATTTTTCATCAGTGATTCCTTACGATGGCAATTAGTATAAAAGCGGATATGCTTTTAGTAAATTAAACAAGGAAAGTAGTAATTGTGCTCACATGAGACCCAACTATTTAACAAACTGATAAACCATAGGAGGGTCCCATTCAAAATTCTCTTATGTAGCGTGAGGCGTGGAGGAACAGCCAGTATTAGATAAGAGGACATAGCAGGCACATCAGCTGATTGGAAAATGAGTGAAATTGGTAAAACTTGCAATGGATTTGAACATACAATGTTTAAGGTAAGTTTTTAAAAGACATTCTATAGCATAGCACATTCTGTATCAAAATAAATGTATTAAGCTGATAAAACAAAAAAAATACCATTTTCTTAATACAAACTTTTTAGTTACATTACAAATATTAGGGCAACTTTGATTACAACCTGGGGACATCACTGTATAATATTTGTAGTAATGTTTATGATATAATGGGGTAAAAAGTAAAAGTAAAATGACATTTTGGGCAATATTCCAATAATGGAGCAACCATCAAGAAAATCTAATGGGTGACAAGTTAGAGTGTTATTACTTTGAAGGAAAAATTAGGAAATCCGTTTTGAGAATATAACAGTAGTTTTCAAATCTTGATAATTATTCCTTTTATAGACAGGCATGAATTGAAAGGATATCAGTTCATTATGTATAAGATAATTCACTAAACAGTGTGCAAAATTCTGTGAAAATGCAGGAATTCCAGAATGGCAATTCTCACATTTACTAACGGCAATTTCAGCCAAAACTTTTGTCATTTGTTCTGAAGCATTCTGTGTCCTGTTTAAAATTAGTACTTCACATCGAAAACCTTGTACCGTGTATATGATTTAGGCTATGTACTATTTTTTCAACTCAATCAGGATCCAAATGCATCCAGCAGGATTCATGTTCACAAATGATCTTTCACTTGCTTTTTGCAAGTCAACGATAATTTGAAGTACTATTTTACAGTTGGAAACTAGCAGAAAAATATATGTTTTAAAAACTTGGTGGCTTTTTAGCCAGCCAGCACATTAATTGTTACTATAAGGGAGTTTTTAAACCTCCCTTATGCCTCCCCTGCCATGCCCCTAGTGGGAGCATATCTACTAAACAGTGGCTGCTCGTTGTAAGTAAAAGCTAGGGAGATGGCAGCCATTGCCACCAAATAGCTAAAAAGGCCACATTCCATGGGGATTGGGCCTGTAAAATAATAGGGGTGGGGGTTTTAAATTAAATAATGGGCGTGAACAAATCACTGTCCACATCTAGGCTTTTTTAAAGACTTTTTTATGTGGCACCTAACTAGCAAATATTTAATTAACCCTTGCACCCCCTAGGTTTATTTTTTTGAATTTTTTTTGCCGCTGGCTGCTAATGCTGCCACCAGGTTAATAGTTCAGATTTTTAAAATCAGGGTCTGGATTTCAGCCACCGGAAGCTTAAGATCCGGCTCAAATTCAGGTTTATTTGGAGATTGCTCTGCAAAATACAGAGATTGTTAAATGGTGTGAACAATGTCTGGATTTTGCAGTTCAAATAGTTTTACCCCATTCAGTATTGCACCATTCTGACTTTACTGGATAACTCTAATAGTAAGAAAGCAGAATGAAAAAATGGGTCTCTGTTCATAAAATTGGTATATCCATATCAACATTAATTGTTTATAATATACAAACGTTTAATAAATCTTTAAAGTAATCTTTAGCGTGGGATTAAGGGCAGCAATGAGATCATGTATTTTAACATCCCAATGTAAAGGGGAAATACTGTCAGATTACATTGAAATAATACTATATATATATATATATATATACATATATATATATATATAAATAAATAATGGCATTCTAATGGAGAACTGTCACTTGTCTGGAATTTATAACATTGAAAAAAAAAGAAAATATTTTACCTAAAAATAGGTGGTTTGGCGCTAAGTAATATAGTAGCAACTACCCCCAGTGTCTAAAAAAAATCACTCAAAAGACACTACATATATAATACAACCAAGAACAAAGTGAGGGGGTGCAAAACAAAAAATGGTTAATACTTAGAGTTGGGGGACCTCTTGATTATTCTGTGAATGACAGTAAACATCTACACTGCCAGGAAAGTCGGACTCTTCCTCCACAGACTGCGCCAGGACGTCACCACGCTTGGACGTCATCTACGTAATTATGTCAGAATGCGGCATGAATACAGAATGCCGGGAAAAACGATTTCCGGATTAACAGATTAAAAACGAAAGCCGTAATTGTATTTTCTTACAGTCCTTAGTACTGTTTTTATTTTGTATTGTTTCTATTTGGAAGTAAAACATTTTTAACTCTTCCATCTGACCATTGATATTTACCTGGGAAAGGTGAACACTGCAATATCGCTCTGATAGCCAGAATAAGATGATTATTCAACTGCTGATACAGCTAGAGTCTGCTTTTATAGGCTCTACAGAGTGTGAGTGACCCCCATTACTATTGTACAGTATTATGCTATGTGTATCTGTTTACTGTCCTTCACAGCATAATCAAGAGGTCCCACAACTCTAAGTATTAACCATTTGTGTTTTGCACCCCCCTCACTTTGTTCTTGTTTATATCAAGTAGAACCCCTACATACCGTGAAAAAAAAAAGTAGAATTGCCTAAATTAATAATTATAAATAGGGAAAGTGGGTGGGAATAATACTAGTCTCCTTGTCGTTAAGAAAATCATGACTTTACATAATGTTAATAGTAAAATCTTAAAAATCTGGGAATTTTATGAAAAGACTCGGAGGCTCCTATTAGGATTGTTCAAAGCTTTGCCCATCCCCCCTCTGCTCTGCTGACAGGCAGAGAACCACTCACTTTTAATTTTGAGGCAGTTTCAGAACAGCAAACTGTTGTGGCAGCAAAGCAGAGAGATAAACTGACAGTCCTTGAAAATAGAAGTTTAGGTGATGTGTCCAGGGTTAGTCCATAAGCAATGTCCTTTATCCATTCTGAGGTCGTTCAATAGGAGATCAAGCAGTATTGAAGGAAATTCCAAAAGCAGAGTTAAGGCCAGTCTGAATTAGTTAACCAGGTAATCCAAAATATAGGGGTCTGAAGAGGAGATCCAGAAGGCGTCCGGTGATGGAACACACGGTCTCTCTAGGAGTGATCCAAATGATGCTTGTCAATTGTGACAGGGTTTTTCTGTTCAGATGCAAGTAGGGCAATGTGATTTAGCATTGCATGTGCCTTGTGACTCTAAGGTGCAGACTTACGAGTATTTACAGTGGAAGCATGACTAGTTTGTGGAGTAATGTGCCTGCATAAAAGCATGGGCGATAGATTGCGTTTTAGAGGATGACATGACTCCCATGGCCAAAGATAAGGTATTTTTTGATGGAGTTAACCATTGTATCGAACTATTGAATCGAATAGTGTCTGAAATTCCTTTGATGCCATAAAGTTTGTGTCATCACTGGAACTTGTGGGGGAAGAACATGTCAAAGGGAAGGAAGGTTCATGGTTAAATGTAAAGTAAGTAGATAATACAGGCAGAACAGATGGCACTGACAGACCAGCACCAGTGACAAAAAAATAGTAAGCACCAGCAAGTGGTGATAATTTCTAATAGTGGTGATCCACTCCTGTAATATGATCTTGCCCATTTGCCATGTTGGACTGTGTCCACCTAAAGGAATATTGTCAACTTTAGTATAATGACGCTGTTTTAGTGTATAATTCATGCCCTTTAGTCTCACTTGTCAATTATCTGCCATTTAGGCGTTAAATCACTTTTGTTTTTGTTTATGCAGCTCTAGCCACACCTCCCCTGGCTGTCATTGACACATTTTATTTTAAAAAATTATATATAAAACCTCCTTTATCCCTTCACTACTGCCCCATCCCCGCCACAGCTCCTCCCACAACATCTGCCCCTCTCCCTCAACACAGAACCAATCTCTCATTACCCTTTACCCACTAAAGTCCCTATAACCCCTTGCACCCACTACAGTCCATATGACCCCCTACACCTCTTACAGCCCCTATTGACCTATGCACCCATTAAAGCCCCTGTTACTTCCCACACGCACTACAGCCTCTATCCCACTGTATCCACTGAAGCTCCTATCATTATATACACTGACTACAGCACTTATTAACCGTTTCACCCACTACAACTAGGGTAAAGACCCTATGCCCCCCAAGCCCCCACTACACCCCTTATTCCCCCTGCTATCCAATCTATTAGAATTTTAAGGAGGCAGATATAAATTGTTAGATATCTTGTTCAGTCGTCTAACTTGGATTCGATCCTGGGAGGCGCTCTCACACCACTGCAAGTCTGAGGTAGTCTTGGAACGTTTCAGAAATCAATATTATACACAATAACATACTTCATTTGTAAGGACATTTCCTGTTACAAGTAATACATTTTGGTTGCTTGGTAGCAAATTATAATTATCATCATCTATTTCAGGGAATTAAGTGGAATAATAACCAGAACCAATAATTGTATTTCGATATAGACGTATTATTTTATTTTTATTTATAAAATTGAGGCTTAGTTTTTTCTTCCCTAGAAGTGTGTGTTTTCTGCATAACACGTGCCCTGGCACGTTACAGCAGCACTCCCAGTTCATTTATGAATGAAATTGTTCCAGCAGCAGGAAATTTAGGGGTAGATCATGCCAGTCTTTTAGAAAAAGGTTGTGTGAGGGGCAAATAAGGCCGTATAGGGAGTGTACAAAGAGTAGCATAGCATAGGAAGAGAGAAGTTGAGGTGTGCCGGAACCGAGAACGCAGTAGGCCTATAATAAAGAGGGCCCACCCATGAGGTGTAATGAAAAGTATAGAGAGAGGCAGTGGAGGATGGGAACATGCGAATCGCTAAAGCACGTACTGGACAGAGGAAGGTGAGTAGTGGGTTTAAATAGGGTAACATGCCACTCCCACAACTGAAGGCCAAGCCTTCACATTTATCAAACCTTTTGAATGGGTAAGGCAGTGGTTGAGTGACAGGCAACATAGAACTTTAGTCAATGGAGTATATTCAAAGCATGGTCTTATCACCAGTGGGGTACCTCAGGGATCTGTACTTCTTTGGAATTTTCCCACGCTGTGTAATTTGACTCATAACAACACTCTGATTGGTTAGTTGAAAGTAACCAATCAGAGCGTTATGAGTCAAATTACACAGCGTGGGAAATTTCCAAAGAACTTTCCTACGCTGTGTAAAATGACACAGAGCACTCTGATTGGCTGGATTTCAAGCTAACCAATCAGAGTGCTGTGACAGCTAAATGTAGAGACTTACCTGTCAGTCTCCTCATTTACCGGTCAGAGCACTCTGATTGGATGGCTTAAACCAACCAAGCATAGTGCTCTGAGCCTAATTGCTGGGCAGGGGAAGGCTTAATTCATTTTTTGGGGAGGGGGGTGACTAGGGGTTTTGGGGGTTATATTTTTATTTAGGGCCCCCACCCGCCGCTCAGGGGTGGGGATCCGGGGGGGAAGACAATAGGTGTCCCCCCTTATTCTTATTTAGGGTCCCCACCCACCGCTCAGGGGTGGGGGCCAGGGTGGAGGATAATAGGTCCGAATGGCCTGAAATTCGTCCAAATTGACATTCAGAACGAAACTAAGTGCCGATGTTCCAGGAGGGATAAGCCAAATGGCAAATTATTTAGGTAAACTAGAAAAATAGTCAAAGCTGTCGCTGTTGACATTTAATGTGGATAAGTGCAAGATAATGCATCTTGGACTTAAAAACCCAAGGGCAGAGTACACCTCTGAGGAAAGGGATTTAGGGGTAATTATTTCAGATGACTTAAAAGTAGGCAGACAATGTAATAGAGCAGAAGGAAATGCTATCAGAATGCCTGGTTGTATAGGGAGAGGTATTAGGAGTAGAAAGAGGGAAGTGCTCATGCCATTGTACAGAACACTGGTGAGACTTCACTTGGAGTATTGTATGCAGTACTGGAGACTGTATCTCCAGAAGGATATTGATACTTTAGAGAGAGTTTGGAGAAGGGCTACTAAATTGGTTCATGGCTTGCAGTATAAAACTTACAAGGAAAGGTTAAAGGATCATAACAAGTATAGCTTGAAGGAAAGACGAGACAGGGGGAATATGATAGAAACATTTAAATACATAAAGGGAATCAACACAGTAAAGGAGGAGACTATATTTAAAAGAAGAAAAAACTACTACAACAAGAGGACATAGGCTTAAATTAGAGGGGCAAAGGTTTAAAAATAATAACAGGAAGTATTTCTTTACTGAGAGGGTAGTGGATGCATGGCATAGCCTTCCAGTTGAGGTGGTAGAGGTTAACACAATAAAGGCGTTTACGCATGTGTGGGATAGGCATAGGGCTATAAGATAAGGCCAGGGACTAATGAAAGTATTTAGAAAAGTTGGCAGACTAGATGGGGCGAATGGTTTTTATCTGCCATCACATTCTATGTTTTAAATTCTTTTTATATTTACAAAACTGTCCATTAAAATCTATAGAGGTTTTGGCCCATAAATAATTTCAAGATTGTAATAGAAGCTTCCCCACCTTTCAATGGTTGCCCAATGGACATACTCTCCCATATAACTGAATGCCAGCTAAACAGTGACTATAAGGCTTGTGGCGAGGCTTGGAAGCAGCCTCCTTCCTAAATGGAAGTATAAGGTTAGGCCCGAACTGGCCATCGGGCAAATCCCCATTGGACTGTAATGGCCATGGACCAAGGCTGACAGTGGAGATAAGATTCGCCTGCCAGATCATTCATATTGGAGTATGGAGGCATGATAAAGCGCAGCATTGCTGCTAGTTTCTTAGGGAGGTACCAGTTTCTCGAGGAGCCCTCAATTCTATTTCTGTGTGGACTTTAAGGCTTAAGGAATTTAGAGAGGAGGTCACAGAGAGGCCTTCATGATATCACTGCATAGTCACCTGACTTTGCACAGCTTCCTCCGCATCATCTGCTGACAGGTCTACACTGCCCGTTACCACCGGCCCAACAGTTGAACAGAGGACACACAATGATTGTTAGCACTTGTGACTGATCTCACTCCTTCATCAGGGTGCTGCAGACACTTGTATTGTCATGATTCTGAGCAGGTCAGAGAGGAGACTTATGTCGGGGTTGACTTCAGGTACTTGGAATTATTAGACATGGTTTGACAAGAAATAATAAGAGTAGAAAGACAAGAGGGAGAATGGAATAATACATATAGAGAAATGGAGAAAGTAGAACCTATAAAGGAGTTACAGGTAAGAATATTAAGGGATAACTGAAAACAAGAGTTAGGCAATATGCCCCAAGCAGGATATCAGTTAACAGGTAACAAGGATACAATTAGATAAAACTAAACAGGAACATAAAGGATAAAGAAAAACTGGTTAAGGTAGAAATTGAGGTGATCAGCCTCTTTGGTTTGAAATCAGAACTGCAGTTTCAGGGTCTTTTAGGATACTTGCAAATAATATGAAAGTCTGTAATATCCATGTAGGTTTAAACAAAATCAATATAAAAACGAAGTTCAGTATAGAAATAAAGCAGGTTTGAATTGGAGATTGGGTTGGAATAAATCAGGATGGTTCAAGGTAAGTAAGATTAGAGCAGGTTTTCTTTAGTAAGAGCCAGGAGCAGAAGACTTGTCAGGTTCAGAACACAACTTCTCTCAATGTAAAGGCAACTTGGTTATGTCGGGTGTGGCCTTTTATAGCAGATTTGGATTATTATGCTATACAGGTGAGAGTGACTGAGGTTTGTCTAGTGGTTAGGGAGGCCACTAGTGACAAAACATAATTAATGCAGGAACTTGTTTTAAATAAACAGAAAAAGTAATGTAAGTCTTAGTTGTGGATAGGATCCTGACATGTATGGTTGAAGATGATTTCCATCTACATCAATTAATTTTAATTCATAATTAAGGTTTTGTTTTTGTTTTTTTAATACTTCCCCTTTAAACCCACACACACTTCAGCTCAGTCATATTATTCACTAGGGATGTGCATGGGCAAAACATGGTTCAGTTCGGAAATTCGGGTAAGTAAAAAAATTTGTCTGCTTCTGCAATTCAGACCAATGGCATTTGGCATTCGGTTCGGCACATCGGCAATTCGGAACTTCGGAAATTCGGACCCTAACCACTTGTTTTGACACTTTTCAGAAATCCGAAGCACTTCGGAACTTGCGCAATTCGGAACTTCAGACATTCGGAAGCATCCGAATGTCCAAATTGCAGGAAATTTGTCCGAATGTACATTCGGAACGAAACAAATTGCACATCTTTCGTTGTTAATCTCACGCTTTGATGCCATAGGTACCTATTGAGCATCACACAAGTTTATGGCTATTCCGACTGATTGTTCATGAGAAATGGCAGTGGAAACTCAAACATTACCACAGCTTGTCAAAACAGGTATTACATAGTTGTCTAGGTTGAAAAAAACACTAAAAGTCCATTAAGTTTAAACTTGAAATCTATTCTTTTATAAAGTTCATCCAAAAGAAGGCCAAAAAAAAACCAAAATGTCCAATTTTGTCACAAAAAAGGGAAAACCCCATAATGACAGATTTCCCCTTGGATTAGCAACCTGTTCCCATGCACATCAATTATATATTTGGATATTCTGTTTTTGGAGAAAAGCATCCAATCCCTATTTAAAGAAATTTCTATAAGTGTTGCTTTGTCTAACATACAGTGATAGGCTGAGTGTGTCACCTGAACTTACTAATAGTAGAACGGCTGAGGATAATCAGTGCAACAAGCACTTGTGGAACGTTGGTGCTAAACTGTTCCAAAATAGTTTTTAACACTGCAAGATAAGATGGCACATAGGGCTAAAATGGTCCTTGAATAGATTCAATCATTTTAAAAACATTTTTTAATAAATATTTTATTAGATTTTTCCAATAACAATACAAAAAACGCATTTACAGACATAGATACACAAACACGGGATGATTATCGCATATCATCCAGAGTTACATATATGACATAAAAACATACAAACACAATTTCCTTTTTATATCAAAACAGCATTTTAAGAGGTTGGCTTATCAAGCCCAGTTTGCCAACCATATGAAACATACTTGTTTGGCACTCCAAAGGGTTAAATCTTTGACAAGGCAGGAAGCTGCCATTTGCCACATGTGAGCAGCAGAGAATCTTAGCTTTGTAGTGGGAGCTGACTTCTAGGAAGACAAGGGACTTATCTGTTTGATTAGTTATACATGCCTGTAAAGGCATATTAGAGTGTAAAAAAGTTAACAGGGTTATGCACTAAAGTAAGAATTTAAAATCAAAGGTCAAAATAGTAAAAAAATAAAAAACGCCTATGCTTTAAATTTGGCTACTCTGGCTTAAATGTGAAATTCACATTGAATTCTCACTTTAGTGAATATCATTGTCATGCCAGCCAGGACACCAGCAAAATGCATTATACTAGATGCCTATACCCAACCAGATATCCTGGATCAGATGACAAGAGTATTATACACAGTGTAGTCACACACTGAGCTTCAAAGCATCGACACTGTCGCCAGTGCTAGAACCAGCGTTTCTTTTCTTACGGATTAGATCCAGTTATTTACACATTAAAAAGAAGAGCTCTTGTTGTGACAGAGCACCTTTAACTATTTGATCTTCATATATCTTATTTCAGCTTCTTTTATACAGGCTCCAAAAATGTAAATCTGATTTGTCACGGTGGGAAAAAAAGTCTTTCTGTAATATCAGTTATATAATGTCATTTTTTAAAATTCTGTGTTACTACTTTATTTCCTTCATCTGTGATAGGCAGTAAGGGCTTTCAAGCAACAGAGCCTTTGAATTTATATGCTGGGCTCCTATATACATAAACTGCTAAATTAAGGATAACAATAACATAACTGTGACTATAGTGGATTTGGATACTTTTTGCAGATCACCTCTGTTTGATTAAAATGTTGCAATTCATTCGAATGTGCAATGTAGTGGACAAACCTCTCAGTTACACCATTCTAATTCTGTATGTGACACAATTTCACTGCCAGGTCAGCATGAATTATCCATGGAATGGATAAATCATTTTCTGGAAACATTCCTTAGAGATTTTGCTGGTTGATATTGATGTGATAGCATGAAGCAGCTAGTGCAGAATTGTCAGCTGCACATTCATACTGCGTATCTCAGATCATAAATGAGCTATGATTGCATTGAGATCTAGTGATTGTGGAGGCCATTGGAGTACACTGAACTCATTGTCATATTCATGGAACCAGGCCTGACGTGACGTGTGCTTTGTAAAATGTACCTGTAAAAGGAAAAACATAATCATCAACTATTTTCAAGGATGCTGTCGCATTTAAAAGATGTTCAGATGGTATAAAAGGTCCTAAAACGTGGCAAGGTAATATTCACCTTTTCCAGGGCTCAAGTCCTGCAAGAATTTGGGGGAAAGGTGTTCCTGTACTTTTTCCTAACATGAATGCTGTTAATGTTTTCTCAGGGCTACAGCTCCTATATACACACAGTGCAACCTCAATATACACACACAAACACACATACACAATGCAAACCCAATATACATACACTCACAAACTGCAGCCCCTAGATGCACATGAACACACTCTACAGGCCCTATACACGCACAGACACTATAGTTTCTAGCTACACCTAGTATACCACAGCCAAACCAATTTCTTTCCACACACTACACCACTAACAATCCTATACACCAAGCATGTCACACTCAAAGGCTAACACGGGCCAAACAAACAGGGTTTAAATTTATGTTGGCCGCAAAAAATAACAACTTCAGTTTTTTTTATAGAAATGTAGGTTTATTTAAAAAAGTACAGAATAAAAAAACTCCTCAGATGGCTTCTAGAGATCCTTCCTGGGTCATGGCTGCCTAAAATGCATCCACACATTCAGTGTCTCCTCCTTCTGCATGCATACATTGAACTTTCCTCACAGAGATTCATTGATTAAATTCAACTCTATGAGGAGATGTGTTGACTTGTGCTGGCTCTGCCCCTGATCTGCCTCTTTGTCGGTCTCAGCCAATCCTATGGAAAAGCATTGTGATTGGATCAGGCAACCACTTCTGATGATGTCAGCAGACAGCTTGTGTTTCTGAGGCAAATAACATGCAGAGCTACAGCTTCAGGCTTGAATTCAAGTAAGATTTTGCTATATTTATGGAGGCATGATGGGCCCAGGGGGGGCTAGATGGTGGTTTTAACTCTATAGGGTCAGAAATATATGTTTGTGTTCCTGACCCTAAAGTGATCCTTTAAGGAGATGTGCATTTGCATATAACCAATGTTTCAGTCCAACTACCTTGACATATTAAGAAATGTTTGGTAATAAGAGTGAAATGTTGAATGTACACTGTTGCACAACTGTAAAAAATGTGTGTTATTAATTTTGGCTGAGATCATCAAACCATAGGAAAGCATTGGGAGGTTATTGTGCGGTAAAAAGCTGCGTTGCCAATCAGCATCTCCATGGGGAGCGTACAGTGCCTTCATGAAAACCCAATCTAATACACTGCTCCTTTCCCCCATTCTAATACATTGCCCCCAAATTCAATACACTGCCCTCCTCCGTCAACTTTAATGGAATACATTGTCCCCCACTTCTACCACTCTAATTTAATACACTGCCCTCCTCCAATTTAATACACTGTCCCCTTCACTCCCCAATCTAATACACTGCCCCCTCCCTCTCTCAAATTTATACACTGGCCCACTCCCCCTCCCCCCCAAATTAATACACTGGCACCCTCCCTCAAATTAATATACTGGCCCTCTCCCTCCCCCTAAATTAATACACTGGCCACCCTCCCCCAAATTAAAACACTGACCCCTTCCACCAATTTAAAGCGGCACTGTCATGCCGAATCCTGTTTTTTTTTAAAGCCCCCTCCGGCCTCCACTACATCTTACTGACACCCTAGTCACCCCCAAATGCCCCCAAGCCCCCCACATTACCTATTTTTTAATCTTTATTTTCTGCCCCGATCTTTATTCAGGGCGCCGCCATCTTTGTGTGGGTAGATGAAGTCCCTGTGGGACACATCATCAGCCCACACTAGACAGACTGTGAGATTCCCGCACATGCCCAGTGAAACACCTGGACATGCGAACGGGAATTTCATCTATTCATCCATTCATCAGCCTGTGGCTGCTCACTGTAAAAAAACAAAAAAAACTATTGGCCCCCACCCCTAAACGACGGGTGGGGGCCCTAAAGTAAAATAAGGGGGGAGACCTATTGTGTCCCCCCCGCCCCCACCCCTGCGCGGCGGGTGGGGGCCATATTGATAATGAAGGGGGGGACCTACTGCCCCCGCAGGGGTGGGGGCCATATTGATAATGAGGGGGGGGACCTACTGCCTCCCCCGGCCCCCACCCCTGCGCGGCGGGTGGGGGCCATATTGAAAATGAGGGGGGAGGGACCTACTGTCCACCCCCCCCAGCCCCCACCCCTGGGCGGCGGGTGGGGGCCATAAGATAATGAGGGGGGGGAACCTACTGTCCTCCCCCCCCGGCCCCCACCGCTGGGCTATGGGTGGGGGCCCTAAGTAAATCCCCCTAAGGTGACTAGGGGTCCCCAAGCCCCTAGTCACCCACCCCCCCCAAATAAAAAGTCCCTACCTACCCCCCTCACCCTAAAAAATAGTGAGGGGGGAATAAAATAACTAACCTGTAAAATAAAATTAAACTTACCATTCGGCGTCTTCTTTTTTCTCAAATCTTCATTTTTCAGCCCCAAAAAAGGCCAAATAAAAAACCATCATAACCGTCGAATTGAAAAAAAAAAAAATCCTGAGCGCAAAAAAAAAAAAAATCGACGAAAAAGAAAAAACCCGAGCGCAAAAAAATAATCCATCTTCACCTATGGAGGGCTCCGCACAGACTGAGCTCCGCAGGGCGGGGCAAGGCTTATAAAGCCTTGCCCCGCCCTGCAATTAGGCTAAAAACACTTTGATTGGTGGGTTTAAGCCAATCAGAGTGCTCTTTGTCATTCAAAAGAACTTTTCCACGCTGTGTAAAATGACACAGAGCACTGTGATTGGATGGATTTCAAGCCATCCAATCACAGTGCTCTGTGTCATTTTACACAGCGTGGGAAAGTTCTTTTGAATTTTCCCACGCTGTGTAAAATGACAAAGAGCACTCTGGCTTAAACCCACCAATTAGAGTGTTCTTAGCCTAATTGCAGGGCGGGGCAAGGTGACGATGTAGGTGTGCATGTAACGTCACACGGAAGACCCGCGCACATGTTCTGGAGTCAAAGGCCGATTTCGTCCAATCAGATTTGTAAAACGCTTATTTAAACACATTTTTATTTCCCCTAATTGCCCTGTCGTGGTTTCCCTTAGTGGTTGTCCGAGAGTGAGTTTCTGAGTGTTTATTTCTGGTTATTGACTTTGGCTTTGTTTGACTTCCCTGTATTCTGGTATCCCTGACTTTTGGCTTTCCCTCATCGTTGTGTCTCATTCTGTGTCCCCGACCTTGGCAAGTATTCTGACTATTCTCTGGTACGTTAAATCGGGCCATTCTAAGGCCCAGTAAGACGTTACCATTTAGTCCTAGGTGTGATACAGTTCTAAGTGCTGGATCAACTAGTAATCCTGACACAATTTGAGGGACTTGCCTGACAACGCAGGCAGAAAGTTCAGAGAATATGGTTCGCAAGCCCTATATTTTACAATGTAACTTTCCAAGACACTATAAAAACCTGTACATAGGGGGTACTGTTTTACTCAGGAGACTTCGCTGAACACAACAAATATTAGTGTTTCAAAACCGTAAAACATATCACAACAATGATATTGTCTGTAAAAGTGCAGTTTTTTGCATTTTTCACACACAAACGGCACTTTCATTGACAATATAATAGTTATGATAAGCTGTTATGTTTAGAAACACTAATAATTGTGTTCAGCGAAGTCTCTCGAGTATAACAGTCAGGGCCGCCACCAGAAATTTTGGGGCCCCTAACTCAGCTCAGGGTCTGGGCCCCCTGGGGCCCGCCTCCAAATACCGCCCACTGGGTCTGCCTCCAAATACCGCCCACAGGAATACACACAGACACAAACACACACACTGATACAAAAAGACAGAGATACATACTAACAGACACACATACTGAAACAGACATACACGCATACAGGCATACATACTGAGACATACACACAGGCATACATAGTGACAGACAGACACATACACATACATACATGCATGAGGACATAAAGACACATACATACATACAGACAGACACCGACATACATACACACACACAGACATACTGACAGACATACAGACACTGTCATCCATACACACATACATTCATAAACAGACATACATACATTCAGATTGACATACATGCATATATACAGACATACTGACAGACATACATGCATACAGACATCCATACACACATACACACAGACATACGTTCATAATGATAAGCAGGCATACATTCATACTGACATACAGACATACATATATAATGACATACAAACATACATATATATATATATATATACACACATACATAGACATACATGCATACAGACATACATACATCCATAGACATACATGCAAGCATACAGACATACACATACATACATGCAGTCAGACAAGCATAGACATACACACAGACATACATACAGACACACACAGACATACATAGACATAAATACATACATAGACATTCATACATACAGAGACAGACATACAGAGACAGACATACATACACAGACAGACATACATACATAGACATACATGCATGTCTACAGACAGACATACAGACATACACATACATACAGACACACACAGACATGCATGCAGACAGACATACATAGACATACATGCATACAGAGAGACATACATGCATGCCTACAGACAGACATACAGACATACACATACATACATACATAGACATACATGCATACAGACAGACATACATACAGAGACAGACATACATACATGCATGCCTACAGACAGACATACACATACATACATACAGACACACACAGACATACATGCATACAGACAGACATACATACACAGACAGACATACATACATGCATGCCTACAGACAGACATACATACATACACAGACAGACAGACATACATGCATACAGACAGACATACATACAGACATACATGCATACAGACACACACAGCTCATTTTCCAGCCACCCTCCTGTCTCTTACCTTTTCTTTGCAGGAGGGTGGCTGGGGATGATGGGAGTCGGCGCAGCTCTCCCTCTTCACCGGCGCGCGCGCTCCTCCAGCGCGGAGTGGGCTGGGAGGAAGTGACCACTTCCTCCCAGCAGCACTTGCGGCTTTTTTTTTTTTTTTTTTAAGGGGCCCGGTCGCAGCCACAGCGCTGACCGGGCCACTGAAGATATAGGGCCCATCGGCCCATCGGCCCATCGTTATGGTTGTCACCCCCTGATGGCGGCCCTGATAACAGTACCCACCATGTACAGGTCTTATGGTATTTTCAAAAGTTACAGAGTGTAATATAAGACATGCATTTCCATTTTTTCACATTAAAATTCGCCAGATTGGTTATGTTGCCTTTGAGACCGTATGGTAGCCTAGGAATGAGAATTACCCCCATGATGGCATACCATTTGCATAGGTAGACAACCCAAGGTATTGCAAATGGGGTACGTCCAGTCTTTTTTAGTAGCCGCTTAGTCACAAATATATATATTTAAATTCTATGTGTATACTTATGTAAATATATATATATATATATATATATATATTTGCGCTTATTTGTATTTTATATATAGATAGATATATATAGAATGTCATTCTAAGTGTATTTTGTTACCAATATATATATATATATATAAAAATAAAATTCACACTGGGTCCCCATGTGGACTTGTGTATGTGGGCAAAATGTCTAATGATCTCCGTGAGGGAATGAGGGGACACCGTTCAACTATATGGACAGCGTTGGCAAACAAATGTGCAAGTACTCCAGTGGCATGTAATTTTTTAGAAATGGGACACTCTTTGCCCTTATTGAGATTTATGGGGATAGATCATGTCCCAGAACTGTCTAGGGGTGGCAACCGTGAGATGCGATTGCTACAAAAGGAGGCATTTTGGATTTTTACAGTGGACACTATGTCTCCCAATGGACTAAATGAAATGAATTCACTTCAATGCTTTCTCCCAAGAAGATAGTCTGTGATATGTGTTCCACGGCATAACATGTATTCTATATGTTTAGTGATATTTAGTTGATCTACCCGTTTTCTAGGATCAGTTTTATTAATGAGTATTGACATTATGCCGACTAGATTATGGATAGTGGATTTGTTAATATTATTTGGCTGGTTATGAATGAGCTATATGATTAAGTTAAGATCCAAATCCAGTTTCATAATCGACTAGTAATGTCTGATATGAGCGTTTGTAAATACTTTACTTTATTTTGTTGCTATTTTGCAGTAAGATTTTGTTGATAATTTAGTGCACCTTGTGGCCATATATCATAGTTTATACTGCTCTTATCGTTTGGCTTTTTACGAATGAGTTGTATAATCGAGTTAAGATTCAAACTTATTTCTATAATTGACTAGTTATATCTGATAGGAGTTCCTGCAAATACTTTATTTTGTTCGAGACTGAACCTTGTTGTTATCCTACAGTAAGAATGTACTTAATGCATTTAGTGCTTAAATATCAGAGTTTATACTGCTTTTATGTGTAGATTTCCCCCATGCTGATACATGCTTGGACCTGGGGTAGTAGGAGTTAACAGCTGTCTCTAAGAGTGAAACTCTGTATCTCGGTCAGTATGATACCACTTTGTATACATTGTATACCCATAGGCGTGCGAAGCCTATTGTATTAGGGTGTTCACCCTAAAGCACAAGCCGCGTATATATATATATATATATATATATATATATATATATATATATACATACACACACACACACACACATACACTGCTCTGTGTGTGTGTGTGTGCTGTGTGAGGGTGCTGGTAGTGTGCTATGTGGGTGAGGGTGTTTGTGTGTGTGTGCGCTTGTGAGGGTGCTGGTAGTGTGCTATGTGGGTGAGGGTGTTTGTGTGTGTGCGCTTGTGAGGGTGCTGGTAGTGTGCTATGTGGGTGAGGGTGTTTGTGTGTGTGTGCGCTTGTGAGGGTGCTGTTAATGTACTGTGTGTGAGGGTGCTGTTTGTGTGTGAGGTTACTGGTAGTGTGCTGTGTGTGTGTTTGTTAGGGTCCTGTTAGTGTGCTATGTGTGAGGATGCTGTGTGTGGGTGCTGTGTGTGTGTGCTGTATGTGTGTGGGTGCTGTGTGTGTGCTGTATGTGTGTGTGCTGTTTGTGTGCTGTATGTGTGTGGGTGCTGTGTGTGTGCTGTATGTGTGTGTGCGGTTTGTGTGCTGTATGTGTGCTGTATGTGTTTGTGTGCTGTATGTGTGTGTGTGTGCTGTTTGTGTAATGTATGTGTGTGTGCTGTATGTTTGGGTGATTTGTGGGGTTGGAGGTGGGGGTAGATTAGTTAATAAATATCCCCCCTCCCTTCTTACCTTTTGTAGGGAGGGGGACCGTGCTGCTGCCTTCCCTGGTGGTCCAGTGGAGATGGGGGCAGATTACTTAATACCCCCCCTCCCTTGTTACCTTTTGCCAAGGAGGGGATCCTTTCTGCCTTCCCTGGTGGTCCTAGTGCTAAGAGTGAACTCTAGCCTGCGGGGCTAGAATTCACTCTCGCAAGATCTGAGCCGCGGCAACGCTCAGATCTCGCGAGAGGAACCCGGTGGAGCTGCTGGCAGGAGCTCCCCAGGTCCTCTCCTGCCTCCCTATCTGTGGGTCGGTGGGGAGGGAGGCTGAGAGCAGAGCTGGTGCTCAGATAGCGCCGGCTCTGCATGAGTCGACAGGGGAGATCCTAAGATCTCCCCTGCCGGTCTCACTCCATAGGCGTGCCCGGCACACCTATGTGTATACCGATCGCTCCGGTCCAGTATGTATTCTCAGCTTGGGGAAAACATTTGGTCATGTTTTGAATATATGTAAATAGTTGCGTTTTTTCACTTTAGGTATGTTCAATGGTTTTATTGAATACTGTATATATAATTAATTAAACACTTTAGTAATTGGTACCATATGTTATACTCACGATGCACGTGATGTAATTGAACCTCGTTAGTGTTCCTTTACCCTCCAATCAACAGTTCACAGTGTATATTTAAATGCAATGAGTCACGTTGTTAGATTGTCTTGAAAAAAGTCCCTAGTGGACTGAAACGTCAACACTATGTAATCAACTTTTGAAGCTTGAATAAATGGCACATTTTTGGCACCAGTATCGAGTCCTGTGAGTGCACTTCCAACAAGGTATTTCATATATATATATATATATATATATATATATATATATATATATATATAATAATAAAATACAGTTAGAATTATATTACATATGTATATATAATTTAGTTTAAAAAAAAAAAATTGATTATTGTAATTATACGTATATATACAAATATGAAGTGTGTGTGTGTGTAACTTCATTTTAAGTGTATTTTATTACTCTGGCTTTCGGGGACCAGATTTGCCGGGGAGGGCTGCCTGGGCCGTCAGGCAGTCCTCCCGAAGAGGATTGCGGGGGAGGTTAGTACCGCTGAGCTCCTGGGGGCTTAAGCCGTTACATCGTTCTATGCTGCCACAATGGCTTTAAAGCCCATTATAATAGGGACGGCATAGAACACCGTAACGGCATTAAGGATTTAAAGGGTCACCCAGACCACTTCATCTCATTGAAGTGGTCTGGGTGCACTGTAGCTGTTCCCCTTAGTCCTGCAATGTTAAACAGGAAAGCATTGGAGTGGGTGAGATCATCAATTCTGATTATGTCAGCCAAGGAGGCGGATCAGGGGTGGCGCTGGAAATAAGGTGCATCTATTTAAGAGGGGCAATGGGGGGGAGGAGGTAAGTAGGCTAAATAGTGTTTTGAACACTATATGGTCAGGAATACACATTTGTATTCCTGACCTATAGTGTCCCTTTAAGTATCTTAAGAGGATACCCAAGAGTGTTCTGGTTAACACACCGCATTAGAGAACATTGGGGCAACAGAGGTACACTAGGTACAAACGAAGCCACAAGTCCACTAGTGAAGGGGACCTGAGAGGTGTAAGAATAGAAGTATCAATAAGAGAGCATTGTTGGGGAAAATATTATGTATATATCTGTTTAATATGTGCTTGATTAAGTCTGTGTGCACGGGAGGTCAGGAATTATCTTCAAAGGGAGTTTCTGTTTAGATAGCTGGAAAGATACAGCACCTGAAAGGCACCAATCACATTTACATTCAACTGGTCTTCAAAGGAGTCCCTATCTAGGAAAACACACATTGGGTTAGAGGCAAAGGGATGGCTGGGAGAGTTAACACTTAAATAAAATAACAGGATAGACAACACTTTGGGCCTTGGGAAAGTAAATCACATTTCCATATCAATTGAGCTGAAGAATTTGCTATTTACAACATGGGAACCAATTCCTTTAAAAATAGATACTGGCATCACATTAGATTAGGTTTGGTAAGACACACAAGCTGCACATAACATTGCACAGCACATACACAATGTAGCAGATAGTATTAGATAGATGGAATGTGTGAGTGTCATGAATGTATTTTAACTATAACTCTAACATTCTTCTTCTGTAATATTTAACTGGGCAGATTCTAAGTAAAGATTTCTCTCTGGTAAGAACTATGGTGTTGGCTGTTTATTTGTAATATCGGGTAGAATACCTTAGTAGTGCTAGTCATATATTTATCTGGACAAGGGGATAAAGGTATATGTTAGTTCTTGGAAGAGGTGACACAGGGATATTACATTCACTATTAATACACAACGCAGAGTGGATTTCTCTCAAAAGGATACCAATTGGAAGTATTGGTGGTGAGAGAAGGATTATACAACATAATTGGTGCATGTAAACAGTATTGAAGAAAGAAGAAAGAGAGAGGGGCTATGGGGTGGGGAAACCACCACCACTACCCCACAAAAAGGTTACAGAGGTACAAGGGGCGTAACCCCACAATATATATAGAAAAAAAAGAGACGAAAAATGGGGCAGACAGTCCACTCACAAAAAAGGGCCTCATAGTACCTCATAATGTAAATAGTCATATAGAAGAGGATAAACAACCTTTATTAGAAAAAAATGCTAAAATGGTAAATGTGGCGAAACCGGCCTCGCCACGTGTCCTTGGAGGGGGCTGCTTGCCCGCCTCTTGCCTTTGGACTATGGACCAGACTTTATGTGAATGTGTTAACCCAGAAAGCTATGCCATGGAGCCCATTCGTGTAGTTAAAGACTTCGGCTCCATGGCAATTGAACTGTGTGAATAGGATCTGAGCGCTATTCGGTAGTTTTGTGCGCTCAGATCCCAGCTATCTGGGGATATGTGAAATGTCTGTGTCTTATGTGTAAAAGGTGACTTTATGTATTTTAAAGTGTTTTGTGTCTTTTTGCAACCATGTGCTTAATGGAGTCTTGTGTCTGTCCTGGGAGATAATTGAATTATCTACTTATCTCCAGGATAGAAGACTCTGAAACTGGTTTGGGCCGGAAAGCCATGCTTCATTTAGTCACAAAGGACTTTCCCTTAACTTTTAAACCCCTGGTCTGATTCGTGCCATTTTTTAATATGTTGTTCCCCTGAATGGATTGATTATGAAAATGTATGTTTTATGTTTGTGACATGTATATTTTAGAAGTTATAAATATTGTGTAAAAACTGTATTCCTCTGCCGGTGATAATGAGATTACCCATTGTGTTCAGTAATCATATCACAGACAGAGGGGAGGATTTTGTGTGGGAGTGTCTGGGTGTATTGTACGGATTGATTGGTTGTTTTGTAACGGCCTGTGGGCTGTACTATGTTTGTGGATTGGGAATAAAAGAGACTGTATGTGACAGTACAGGGAGTTCCTGTTTTAACCCTCAAAGTGAAGTGTCGTCTCATTATTGGGGGAAGGATTTATTGTATGCTGTTCCAGTTTGACTGCTAGGAGAGTAAACCTATTCGTATGGTTCCTATTCAACTGTCTACAGCATTCATATGCTTGAGAGGATTCATATGCTTCTCCGGTTCGGTGGTTGTGGTGTCTGCTGCAGTGCTTGGAGTCCTCAGGAAGCGCTAGGAGCATCCTTTAACGGAGGTACCCAGTCAGGGTGCCAGGCGATCCGTACAGTATATAGTCCAAATACTATTACCATACACTAAAATAGTGTATTGATTATAAGTTAACCACCAAACTTATAAAAGCCTGGGAGAGGCTAATCCTGCAAGGTATAGAAACATAGAAACATAGAATGTGACGGCAGATAAGAACCATTCGGCCCATCTAGTCTGCCCAATTTTCTAAAAACTTTCATTAGTCCCTAGCCTTATCTTATAGTTAGGATAGCCTTATGCCTATCCCATGCATGCTTAAACTCCTTTACTGTGTTAACCTCTACCACTTCAGCTGGAAGGCTATTCCATGCATCCACTACCCTCTCAGTAAAGTAATACTTCCTGATATTATTTTTAAACCTTTGTCCCTCTAATTTAAGACTATGTCCTCTTGTTGTGGTAGTTTTTCTTCTTTTAAATATAGTCTCCTCCTTTACTGTGTTGATTCCCTTTATATATTTAAATGTTTCTATCATATCCCCCCTGTCTCGTCTTTCCTCCAAGCTATACATGTTAAGATCCTTTAACCTTTCCTGGTAAGTTTTATCCCGCAATCCATGAACCAGTTTAGTAGCCCTTCTCTGAACCCTCTCTAAGGTATCAATATCCTTCTGAAGATACGGTCTCCAGTACTGTGTACAATACTCCAAGTGAGGTCTCACCAGTGTTCTGTACAATGGCATGAGCACTTCCCTCTTTCTACTGCTAATACCTCTCCCTATACAACCAAGCATTCTGCTAGCATTTCCTGCTGCTCTATTACTTTGTCTGCCTACCTTTAAGTCATCAGAAATAATCACCCCTAAATCCCTTTCCTCATTGTTGAGGTTAGGACTCTATCAAATATTCTGTACTCTGCCCTTGGGTTTTTTCGTCCAAGATGCATTATCTTGCACTTATCCACATTAAATGTCAGTTGCCACAATTCTGACCATTTTTCTAGTTTACCTAAATCATTTGTCATTTGGCTTATCCCTCCTGGAACATCAACCCTGTTACATATCTTAGTATCATCAGCAAAAAGACATACCTTACCATCAAGACCTTCTGCAATATCACTAATAAAAATATTAAAGAGAATGGGTCCAAGTACAGATCCCTGAGGTACCCACTGGTGACAAGTCCAAGCTTCGAATATATTCCATTAACTACAACCCTCTGTTGCCTGTCACTCAGCCACTGCCTTACCCATTCAACAATATTGGAATCCAAACTTAAAGATTGCAGTTTATTGATAAGCCTTCTATGTGCAACAGTGTCAAAAGCCTTACTGAAATCTAGGTAAGCAATGTCTACTGCACCACCCTGATCTATAATTTTAGTTACCCAATCAAAAAAATAAATAAGATTAGTTTGGCATGATCTCCCTGAAGTAAACCCATGTTGTCTCTGATCTTGAAATCCATGTGTTTTTAGATGTTCATCAATCCTATCCTTTAACATGGTTTCCATCACTTTCCCCACTACTGAAGTAAGGCTTACTGGCCTATAGTTGCCCGACTCCTCCCTATTACCTTTTCTTGTAAATGGGCACAACATTCGCTAACTTCCAATCTTCTGGGACTACTCCTGTTAACAATGATTGGTTAAATAAATCTGTTAATGGTTTTGCTAGTACACCACTAAGCTCTTTTAATAGCTTTGGGTGTATTCCATCAGGTCCCATTGACTTATTTGTCTTTACTTTTGACAGTTGAAATAGAACCTCTTCCTCTGTAAACTCACGTGTAATAAATGACTCATTTATCCTTTTTCTCAACTGAGGTCCCTTTCCTTCATTTTCTTCTGTAAATACAGAACAAAAATATTCATTGAGGCAGTCAGCCTGACCTTTATCCTCTTCTACATACCTTCCTTCTTTTGTTTTTAATCTAACTAATCCTTGTTTTACTTTTCTTTTCTCATTTATGTATCTAAAAAATGTTTTATCCCCCTTTTTTACTGTCTGTGCTATTTTCTCTTCTGTGTGTGATTTGGAAGCTCTTATAACTTGCTTAGCCTCTTTCTGCCTAATCTTATAGATCATTTTGTCTCCCTCACTCTGGGTTTTTTTATAATTCCTAAATGCTAACTTTTTGTTTTTAACTATTTTGGCCACATCTGCGGAGTACCACAGTGGTTTCTTGAATTTTTTGCTTTTACTGACAAGCCTAATGCAATTTTCTGTTGCCTTCAATAGTGCAACTTTTAAATAATCCCATTTTTCTTGGACTCCATTTAAATTGCTCCAGTCTGATAATGACTCCTCTACCCATATTCTAATTTTAGAAAAGTCTGTTTTTCTAAAGTCTAAAACTTTTGTTTTTGTGTGGTGTTGTGGGGATATTTATGGGATAATAATAGTAACAGTGAGAATTGCCCACTAATTCAATTCTCAGATCCCAAAGAACGTTTATCGTGTTAAGTGGAATGTATTTCATATAATTAATATCACAATGTATAAAAATAGATTTTATTTATATGACAAATAATTAATAATAATATGTAACATGCATGACAATAATCAATGAATATTCAGTATAAAATGATATGCAATACAAAGGAATGGGTATTACGTTTCAATGGCTAAATAGCATTTTCTGTCAAGACTTTATTTATGACTATCTTTCATAGACTTAAAGTGAAACTTTTCACAGGGAAGAACAGAATTCCTCAGTGTGCAGCGTAAGGTCGTAAAGTTTAGCAGACAGTTAGAATAACCCTTTCAATGCTGGCTAGATCTCCTAGGTAATTAAGATCTATTCTTATGTAATTTTTAAATAAAATAACATTTAACCAGTTCATTAGCGGTTTCCTGAAATCATCCAATAAGAGAATTTACCATATTATATAAGCAGATTTTTAATTTGTCTAAAAGATATCTATCTTAATTTAGAGCAAATCAATACACCTGGATAAAAACAGCGGTATGCTAACACGTGATAATATCACTTCAATATATAATTATTCTTAATTCCACCTGCAGAATGGAATGTTTATAACTATATATTCTTAGTTAACTAAGATTTCTTAATATGGAAATCTGACCGTGCTTTATCCAGTCATACATAATGCTATTAATACATTTTAATTAATTTAATTAATTAAATGAAACCAGTATAATTACCAGTTGAGTAGATATTTCATCCGATTGGTAGTCTCAGGAACTTATTTGGATGTCTCTCTGCATGGAGGTTGGAGTCCCCAAACTTCCAATTCCTCTCTCCTCTCCTTTGCATCTCTTGCATACCCTGCCTTCTCCCCTATCTTCCCTTTGTCTTAACTTTTAAGGGGCCAGACTCTCTGTACGTCATCAGTTGGTAACCCAATAGAAGCACTAGAGGTGTGGTTATCTTCCAGATCGCAATTTAGTTATTTGGTCTGTAGAGGGCAGTCTTGTCCCACTAAACATACCTATCCAGGAAAGAGTTAACTTTTCCTGGTGGCTATTTTGACGTCATTTTGCTTATCTCAAATGACCACTATAACTTACGTATCCTTCAAAGATCAAAGGGTTTCTTAAATTTTGTCCAGACTTAGCGTCTGCAATTCCTGCCATAATTTCTGATATGACAGATCATGAACTAAGTTTACCCTTTTCCATACAATGGTACCTTATATATATAGACAGTTAAATATTATTTAATCTTCTCTGTCACAATTGTCTGGGTTTAGATTTGATTATATTCTTCTTATCACTTGTTTATACTATGCTATACATTCCTTAGCTCTGGCAAAGAGGCCAGTCTTACAGAAAGAAATCTAGTGTCTTCTTTGTTAACTTGAAAATAACAAAATGGAGTCTGATCTGTTCAGAGTGACTCAGAATATACACTTTTAGTTTCTATCATAGCACAAAAATGTCTGCCGATATAAATACTCTGACAGTGTGACTCAGTCACTGTTCTTATATTAAACCACACTGACTGATGATCACTGGATCCTAAACTTTCACCTACAGTAACATCTGATACTAAATCTCCATTTGTTAACACTAAATCTAGTATGGCCTCTTTACGAGTTGGCTCCTCAACAACTTGTTTTAGAGACAAACTCAGTAGGGAGTTTAGAATATGTGTGCTCCTGGCACAAGTAGCTAATTTTGTTTTCCAATTTACATCAGGAAGATTAAAGTCACCCATGATGATAACTTCCCCTTCATTGTCATTTTAGCTATTTCCTCAACTAGTAGATTATCTAACTCTTCAATTTGTCCTGGGGGCCTATAAATCACACCTACACGAGTTACTGTGTGATTACCAAATTCTAACGTAGCCCAAGCGGACTCTATGTTTGCCTCACTAACTTTTATTAGGCTAGATTTTATGCTATCCTTCACATACAAGGCCACCCCTCCCCCTTTCTTGCCTTCCCTATATAAAGAGTACCCTGGTATTGCTATGTCCCAGTCATTTTTGACTTAATAAAGGTGTAAAAATACACCTAAAATAATAAATGGGTAACAAAGCAGGTTAGTCTAAATCCATTCTAGGAAAGGACCCAACTGGGTAATTGGATAGAAAAAGGATAGTCTTAGAGCAGTGTCTGAGAGAATCTGGAAAGGGCAGGGTTAATAGCAACTAATGGGGCGCGCCCAAACTAATATCGAGTAGCTTATACTAAAGAGAAAAGGAGCTAATACCCCATAAAGAGAGGAAAGATAGAACCCCCCCCCCCCCTTGAGTCACCCTAAAAAAACTAACTATCCTAAGAGAAACAGCAAAACTAACTGCTGCTTCGTGGCAGCCTATCCAAATCCCTAAGTCTGTATCAGGAGAAAATATAGGCGCAAACACATGCGCTGTGGAAACCCAGGTAAATGAAAGATGAGAGTAAAGAAAATCAATTGAGTATAATAGCATCGGCTAGAAAATATCTCGACGCGCGTTTCGGCGTTTTAGATACGCCTTTGTCAAGAGCTACCTGGTAAGTGACACGGGAAGCAGTTATAAAGGGGATATAGACACACCCTTCAATTAAAGCCCTCCAATCAAAAGACCACAGGTTGTGAAAGAGTGACAGGTGACCTCCCCTGCATATTGAACCAATCGGAGGAGGTGGGAGTGGTCACCCTATTCACTCAGTATACACTAATGGCAAAAAAAAAAAAAAAAACAACCTCTAAATAAAGAGTAGATACATGTTGCAATTCAGGCTCAAAACTAAAGTAAGTATGTTTTTAACAAAAAGGTAACAAAACATCAAAGCAGATTAGCACAGTAACAACATTCATCCAGAAAGGAGTATAAGGATGCAAGGTTAAATGATAATAAAAATAATAAATATTCAGTTCAAAGGCTAGAAAGAACGGCAAATAATCGCTTTAAGGGTACATTGAGAAATAATAAAAGCCGTATAAGCCTTACTAAACTCCAGGTGTTATCAGGGCCGGACTGGCCCACCGGGATACCGGGAAATTTCCCGGTGGGCCGTCGGCACCTGGGGCCGGGCAGACACCTGGGTCTGCTGTCGGCCGCTGGGGAGGTCTTCTTGCGGCCGCTGGCAGACTTGTCCTGGCGGCCGCTGGGGGAGCTGCGCTGGCTCTGCTCCCCAGCGCGCAGCTGAATGAGACCGGTGCCGGTCTCATTCAGTAGCGCGCGAGGGCGGGAGGGCAGAGCCAGCGCAGCTCCCCCAGCGGCCGCCAGGACAAGTCTGCCAGCGGCCGCCAGAAGACCTCCCCAGCCGCCGACAGGACATGTCCCCCAGATGCCCCCAGAAGACCTCCCCAGTGGTAAAAGGCCCCCAGAAGACCTCCCCCTGGCAGGTATAAGTAATGTGACTGTCTGGTGTGTGTCTGTCTGTGTCATGGTGTCTGTCTGTATGGTGTGTGTCTCTGTCTGTATGGTGTGTGTGTCTGTCTGTCTGTGTCATGGTGTCTGTCTGTATGGTGTCTGTGTGTGTCTGTCTGTATGGTGTGTGTGTGTGTGTGTGTCTGTGTCATGGTGTCTGTCTGTCTGTATGGTGTGTGTGTGTGTCTGTCTGTGTCATGGTGTCTGTCTGTATGGTGTGTGTCTGTCTGTCTGTCCGTCATGGGGTGTGTGTGTGTGTGTCCGTCATGGGGTGTGTGTGTTTGTGTGTCTGTCTGTCCATCATGGGGTGTGTGTGTGTGTGTCTGTCTGTCTGTCCGTCATGGGGTGTGTGTGTCTGTCTGTCCGTCATGGGGTGTGTGTGTCTGTCTGTCCGTCATGGGGTGTGTGTCTGTCTGTCCGTCATGGGGTGTGTGTGTGTCTGTCCGTCACGGGGTGTGTGTGTGTGTTTGTGTGTCTGTCTGTCATTCATGTCTGTGTCATTCATGTGTGTGTGTGTGTGTCTGTCCGTCATGGTGTGTGTGTGTCTATCATGGTGTGTGTCTGTCTGTGTCATGGTGTGTGTCTGTCTGTGTCATGGTCTGTCATGGTGTGTGTGTGTGTCTGTCATGGGGTGTGTATCTGTCATGGTATATGTGTGTTTCTGTGTCTGTCATGGTGTAAATGTGTGTTTAAAAATAGTGTTTTTGCTCACCTTTTTTTTCCCCACGCAGCGTGCTGGTCTCCCTCGACTGGCCCTGCCTCTATAGCTGAGATCATCAAGCTTGATGATCTCAGCCAATCCAATGCTTTGCCATAGGATTGGCTGCAAAACGCCACTCCAATTAGCATCTCCTCATAGAGATGCATTGAATCAATGTATCTCTATGGGGAACGTTCAGCACCTACAGAGTGTGGAGGCCCTGAATGTAGGTGCACTAACACAGGAAGCACCTCTAGTGACCGTCTGAGTGACTGTCACTAGCAGTGTCACTTTGAAGCAATGTAAACACTGCCTTTTGTCTGAAAAGTCAGTGTTTACGTTGAAAAGCCTGTAGGGACATGCTATAGACACCAGTACCACCACATTAAGCTGTGTGTGTGCGTCTGCTAGTGAGTGAGCTTGCTTGCATGCGTGTGCCTGCTAGTGAGTGAGCTTGTGTTTTTATGTCAATGAGCTGATGTATATCAGTAAGATTGTTTGTCTATGAGGCTGTGTATCAATGAGCTTGTGTGTGTCACTGAAATGTCAGTGAAATTGCTTGTGTCTGCATGTGAGTATGCTTACTGTATAATTAAACGTTTTACCCTGAAAGGACCAATATTTTATATTAGAAAATAAAATATATATATATATATATATATATATATATAACTCAATCATCTGTCCTGGCAAGACATAGCCTTACATATTACACGCGACAATATATGGCGCAGTGACTTATTGGGCTGGCACAAATTTTTTTTCCAGGGCTGCTTTGTATCCCCAGTCTGGCCCTGGGTTTTATATCAAACGAGACTTTAGTATTGAAGAAAACATGCAGATGAATGAGAAAACTATAATTAGGGGCTAAAGTTTAATACAATGGAATTTGTGTGGACTGCTAGAGAGTAGAAAACTAGACCAAAAGGAATTGAGTCATGCTTCTAGGAATTTGCATAACTGGTCAGCTTATAACACATGTATTGGTATGTTTTTGTCAACAGTGTCCACCACTTGTCCCTTGTAGACCTTGAAAAATACAATGCCACCTGTGTCTACAGAGGCATGTACTTCCCAAATGAAATGTACAATTGTACAAAAAAATTGGCTTGCTACAATCAAACATCTGATCTCAAAAGCAAAATCTGTGCATCCGCCTGTGTATTGTTGTTATAATTACCAGACAGAACAAGAAAGATCTTGTTGAATAAATGGGTGGCAACATCGCAATAAGCCTCTTCTACTAAGACATTTAAATAGGCTTTATAAAATGGGGGAAAAAAAATCCCAGGGATTTATTCACTAAATATCAAATTTTAGTGTGATGATAATTGCAACATTTAAAGCCATTAAATCTAAAGTGATAACGTTCTCCAACTCACCCATAGTCATAGCTTGGCTATTTTTTTCCTTGACCTTGCAATTTGAGTTTCAGTTTATTACAGTACGCTGTTTAGTGAATAAACACCTCAAAGTGTACATACCAACCACCTCTCCAAACAATGAATTTATTCAGACTTCTTGTACTCACAATAAGCAAAACATTGCAAGGTTCAAGCCTAAGAGGAAGATATCCAACTAAATATCATCTTATGTCTGTTACTTATTGACTTGGTTTGGGTTGGGAAATCCTTTGGAGTAAGCAGGAATTAATCATTTCAAAGCAAAAGTGTGGATATTTTTTGGCAATCACACTCATGTTTGCCCTGGGACTGGCTGGGAATAAGTCTCATCTTGTACTTTCATGCACTTGCTGCTGAGTTATTTACAAGCGAGTTTTGCAGATTTCTTTGAAGTGTGATTTGTGTGGGCTTTTTTGGACTATTTGCTTTTACACCTGCAGACATGATCCAGGAGATTGGTGGACAAGATAATCCAACATTTGAGGTGAGTGTTTTTTATTTTTTTATTTTTATATTTGAGGTTATTAGTGCCCCTTCTTTGAGAACAGTAATCTGCCCCTGTTGTAATTACAGGGGATTTGCCTAGTTGTGTTCCTGACGGGGCTAAAAGTAAAGGCAGTATTTTGAACTACTTTTGAAAATTAGTCTTGCATTAACATGCAGCTGTGATCAGAATTTTATTTGCTAATCTTAATTTCATAGATGAGAAATCTGCTTCTGTATGTAAATAGACCTGTATTGTTAAAGGAGCACTAAATGCAGAGTACTTCATATCAATAGGAGGGCAGTGATCTAAATAGGTATCAGGACACTATGGTGTTAGGTATATAGGTTTGTATTCCTAATGCTATAATGTTCCTTTAAATGACGGATTTTAATATAAAATCTGAATGTCCTCTGGTTGCATTTGGACATCATGGTTAGTCAGGTCATTAATTGCAAGATTACGTGGAACAGTTGCAAATGCCCTGAAATCTGGAACCTAATATTTATCTATATAATAATTAAGCATCATATTTGGCCACTGTGTAATTGCAAATTCAGTACAGGTTTATATAAATTGAGTGGACTACATTTGCAGGTTTATAATGGCCAGGCACCAAGTGGAATAAAATGTTATATGCGTCTTCAGATGAGAGAACTGAATTTGAATCAAATTTGCCTTTTAGTACATATGCTAATTGGGTTGTTTTAACTGAGGTTTCGTTAGCTGGCTTGTATTTGCTTCTTAAGTGAATTACCCTGTTAATGTTTCTCAGAAACATGCTCATTAGTGACTTTAAATTGCGTTTGATGCTGTCTCTTGAGATGCACAAATGTTGAATCACTGATGAACTCACCTGTGATAAAGCAGGGTTCTCTTAAAAGCTGTAAAAAGACCACTTCACACCCATATAGCACTTACCATTTTCATTACATTTGATAAACCAAATGATTTATGAGAAATCAACACTTTTATAACTCCATTATGAAACCATTCCCTGGCTGTCAGACAGCCGTGGAGATTTTATTCCTCTTGGCTATAACATCTGCCATCAAGGGGGTCCTGATGGGGCCCTATATTACCAATGTGCATGGGCGGCTGCTTCATCCCTTGTCCCCCTCAGTGTGTGCGTGGCTGAGAATCAGAGAGATCTTTTTACAAGCTTGTTTTTAGATAAGCCTCCAATGAACACACTGCAAAAATGCATGCATGTTTTTGTTGTAGATATATCTACTAAATAGTGGTTCTTCACCCAGTCTTAGAGTGAAACGTTTTTGTTTTTTTTAAATTGTGGAGTTAGAGAACACTGTCCAAAGTATACAGTAATTTAAAATCCAAATATCAAGTTTTGAAGAAACCCTATAGTGTCACAAATACAAACTTGTATTCCTGCCACTATGATTTTAAAAACACATTTTAGGTCCCTGGCTGCTGACTCCAGTCAGGGCCGGACTGGCCCACCGGGATACCGGGAAATTTCCCGGTGGGATGTCGGCATCTAGGGCCGCAAGGGGAGCTGGCTCTTCTGGTTCTGCTCCCCCGCCCTCGCACGCTACTTAATAAGACTGGAGCCGGAAGATGACGTAATATTCCAGCCCTGGTCTCATTAAGTAGCGTGCAAGGGCGGGGGAGCAGAGACATCACAGCCAGCTCCCCCTGCGGCCGTCATCAGAGCTCCCCCTGCAGCCACCAGCACAGACAGCTGTCTGCACACAGGTGTCATGGTGTGTGTCTGTGTCATGGTGTGTGTGTCTGTCTGTCACGATGTGTGTGTGTGTCTGTCTGTCTGTGTCATGGTATGTGTGTGTTTCTGTCATGGTATGTGTGTGTTTTTAAAAATAGTGGTTTATTCCCCTTTTTTTTTTCCCTACGTCGTGCTGGTCTCCCCTCGACTGATCCTGCCTCTATGGCTGAGGTAATCAAGCTTGATGATCTCAGCCAAACCGCACTGACCGCACCTCTAGTGACCGTCTGAGTATCTGTCACTAGGAAGCAATGTAAACACTGCCTTTTCTCTGAAAAGTCAGTGTTTACATTGAAAAGCCTGCAGGGACAGGTTATAGACACCAGAACCACTACATTAAGGTGTGTGTGTGTGTGTGTGTCTGCTAGTGAGTGAGCTTGTGTTTTTATGTCAATGAGCTTATGTATATCAGTGAGATTGCTTGTGTGTGTCTGTGTCTCCATGTGAGTATGCTTACTGTATAATTAAACATTTTACTCTGAAAGGACCAATATTTTATATTAAAAAAGCAATATATATAACTCAGTCATCTGGGGTGGCAAGACATAGCCTTACATATTACATGCGAAAATATATGGCGCAATGACTTACGGGGCTGGCATAGATTTCCAGGGCTGCTTTGTATCCCCAGTCTGGCCCTGGCTCCGGTGTGGTACAGAGGCTGTAGTGGAAGGGAAAAAGGTAGGTATAGAGGTTCTAGTGACGGATAGTGGTGCTGTAGATAGGGACTGTGGTGGGGAAACAGTGGCTGTAATGGTAGGGGAAAATGGTGTATAGGGGCTGTAGTGGGGCAATAGAAGCACTAGTGGGGTATAGGGGCTGTGGTGTTGGAGATGGGGACAGTGGTTGTAGCGTGGCTATAGTGGGGGGACTGTAGTGTGAGGGATGCTTTAAAAAGCATTTTTAATAAAACAAAAATAAAACAACTAAACAAAAGTATTCCCGCTTCCCTAATGCTTACCTTGTGTCAGTGAGGGGCAACCAGATCCCTGGTGATCCAGTGGGTGATGTTGCTGTCTGAACAATAGAATATTCAGTATTCTAATTTGTTAATTTTTTTTAAATTTTTTTTTACTAATCTGCCATTGGGGGGGCGGGGTGGGAGAAAAGTTTAAGGTGCTGCAGGGAAAGGGTAGGGTAGAGAGAAATGGAGGGGCTGCAGGGGTGAGGAGAGAGAGAAAAGGAGGAGCTGTAGGGGAGGGGGGGATAGAAATGGAGTGGCTGTGGGGGAATGAAGGGGGATTAGAGAAATAGAGGGGCTGCATGGTAAGTGGGAAAGAGAAACCGAGGGAAAGCAGTGGGGTGGGGAGACATATTGAGGGGCAAGATTGGTGGGGGTAGAAAGACACATGGAGGTGCCTGGGGCAATGAGACACGTGGAGGTGCCTGGGGGGAACAAATGAGACACGTGGAGGTGCCTGGGGGGAACAAATGAGACACGTGGAGGTGCCTGGGGGGAACAAATGAGACACGTGGAGGTGCCTGGGGGGAACAAATGAGACACATGGAGGTGCCTGGGGGGAACAAATGAGACACATGGAGGTGCCTGGGGGGAACAAATAAGACACATGGGGGGGAAATGAGACACATGAATGGGCAAGACTGGTGGGGCGGGGGGGGGAGAGACTATTGAAGAGGAATGATACCCGTGGAGGGGCTTGTGGGAAGGAATGATACATGTGGAGGGGCTTGGGGGGGAAAGAATTATACACATGGAGGGATGATTGGAGGTAATGAGACACATGGAGGGGCTGGGGAGAGAAAGAATGAGACATCGAGGGACTGGGGGGCAATTTTCCCACCAGGGCCCCATGGTTTCTAGTTATGCCTCTGGTTACAACAATAGGTAGGAATTGTACTGCCCCATCTTGATATCACAAAAGCTTGTATGAAGCTCTATTACATGTAAGTGCTTATTTGTTAGATCTGTCTTTTTCTGTGATTTCATCCATACAGTGGATTTTTGTTGTCTTTGCTTGTATTTTATATTATTCCTTCGGATTTCAAAATCAAATAAGGATCAAGATAACTCTGTGATGATTTGGACATTTATTATCATGGAATATTTGCATGTATGTTAATGATATCACATTGTATCACCTGGTTTTATTTGATTTGCTATTGGGATTTCTCTTTGGGATATAGAAGGGACAAATGTTTTTTCAGTTTGTGCTGGCCTCATTACAGATTTGTAGCACTTTATCCATCCTGTATTTTCTATCTCTCTCTCTCAAGGAATAGACTCCCCTATGAATAGACTGACACTTTGATAACTGTTGCTCATCTGGAAACCAATCACACAGCCTTTGAGGTAAAAGGAATGGGAAACAATGTTTGTTTTGGAGGTCAGAAAATACTTCCACAGGAAGTGGTGAATCAGCCATTTTGGATATGGGTAATTGACATATGGGAGTTATTATAGCTGTAAAACTGCTAGTTTTGGTATGCTAGCAATAAGAGGTAGAAAAGGGTCAGTATCTGATTGGGCAGGGATTGTGTGTTGTTGTTTTTTTGTTTTGTTTTTATAATAAATATGCTCATATCTGAGCAGTGCTTAACTTAATAGATCAGGCAGTACTGGAAGTGAGCCGCCGCCATTTTGGATGTGGGCAATACTAGAGCGTTTAGGGTGAAACATAGAAACAGAATGTGACGGCAGATAAGAACCATTCGGCCCATCTAGTCTGCCCAATTTTCTACATACTTTCATTAGTCCCTGGCCTTATCTTATAGTTAGCTTTATGCTTATCCCAGGCATGCTTAAACTCCTTTACTGTGTTAACCTCTACCACTTCAGCTGGAAGGCTATTCCATGCATCCACTACCATCTCAGTAAAGTCATACTTCCTGATATTATTTTTAAACCTTTGTCCCTCTAGTTTAAGACTATGTCCTCTTGTTGTGGTAGTTTTTCTTCTTTTAAATATAGTCTCCTCCTTTACTGTGTTGATTCCCTTTATATATTTAAATGTTTCTATCATATCCCCCCTGTCTCGTCTTTCCTCCAAGCTATACATGTTAACAGGGCCGGACTGGGAGAAAAATTTGGCCCGGGCATTTTTTTAACACAGTGGCCCACTAAGAAGGGGGCGGGGCAGAGGAGGTGTGTTTTGTCATCACCAATGACAAACACGCCCCCTCTCAAAGTGAGCATGTTGGTTCAATGCTCTCCCAGGGCAGACCATGCGCAGAGCTCTGCTGAAGCATGATGTGGCTATGGGCTGTAGAGAATGTGTGTATTGGGGATATAGCAAGTGTGTGCATACAGGCTATAGTGTGTGTGTGTGTGTATATATAGGTGATGATGTGTGTGTTTAGGGGTGTAGTATGTGTTTGCTTACAAGGAATCTAGTGTGTGTGTATAGGTGATTAAGAGTGTAGTGTGTGTGTATATATTTTTTTATTTATTTTTGGAAGTATTGTGTATGTGTGTGGTGCAGTGTTTTGGGGGGTTTTGTGTGTATGTGAGGGGTGCAGTATGTGTGTGTGAGAGTGCGGTGTGTGCAACAGTGCCGTGTGTGCGAGAGTGCCGCGTGTGCTGTGTGTGTGAGAGTGATGTGAGAGAGTGCTGTGTGTGAGAGTGCTATGAGAGAGTGATGTGTGTGTGTGTGTGAGAGTGCTGTGAGTGAGTGCTGTGTGTGATGGGTGTGAGAGTGCTGTGTGTGATGGGTGTGAGAGTGCTCTGTGTGAGAGTGCTCTGTGTGATGTGAGAGTGCTGTGTGTGATGGGTGTGAGAGTGCTCTGTGTGAGAGTGCTCTGTGTGAGAGTGCTCTGTGTGAGAGTGCTGTGTGTGATGGGTGTGAGAGTGCTCTGTGTGAGAGTGCTGTGTGTGAGAGTGCTGTATAAATGTTAGAATGGATTGTGTGTGTGTTGGGGGGACAAATAAAAATAAAAAATAAAAAAAAAGGTAAATCCCCCCCTCCCTTCTTACCTTTAGCCTGGGAGGGGGGGACCGGCACGCTGGGAATGGCAGGCGGGGAGGCTGTGTTCCCTGGTGGTCCTCGTGGGTGAGTGAACTCTAGCCTGTGAGGCTAGAGTTCACTCTCGCAAGATCCGGTCGTTGCCATGGCAACGCGCCGGATCTCGCAAGAGGAACCCGGCGGAGCTGCAAGTTAGAGCTCCGCCGGGTCCTCCTCTCCTGGCGGCTGGCTCCCTCCCTCTCTGCCCGCCGGCGGCCGCAATATCCTGCATGTGGGCCGGTGAGGGAGATCTCCCCACCGGCCCTCCATGGAAAACAGCGGGGCCGGCGCTCGGATAGTGCCGGCCCCGCATAGACCGGCAGGGGAGATCCTGGGACCTCCCCTGCCGGCCTCGGCCACCGCGGCCCACCTGTGCCCGATGGCCAGTCCGGGCCTGCATGTTAAGATCCTTTACCTTTCCTGGTAAGTTTTATCCCGCAATCCATGAACCAGTTTAGTAGCCCTTCTCTGAACCCTCTCTAAGGTATCAATATCCTTCTGAAGATACGGTCTCCAGTACTGTGTACAATACTCCAAGTGAGGTCTCACCAGTGTTCTGTACAATGGCATGAGCACTTCCCTCTCTCTACTGCTAATACCTCTCCCTATACAACCAAGCATTCTGCTAGCATTTCCTGCTGCTCTATTACATTGTCTGCCAACCTTTAAGTCATCAGAAATAATCACCCCTAAATCCCTTTCTTCAGATGTTGAGGTTAGGACTCTATAAAGTATTCTGTACTCTGCCCTTGGGTTTTTACGTCCAAGGTGCATTATCTTGCACTCATCCACATTAAATGTCAGTTGCCACAATTCTGACCATTTTTCTAGTTTACCTAAATCATTTGCCATTTGGCTTATCCCTCCTGGAACATCAACCCTGTTATATATCTTAGTATCATCAGCAAAAAGACATACCTTACCATCAAGACCTTCTGCAATATCACTAATAAAAATATTAAAGAGAATGGGTCCAAGTACAGATCCCTGAGGTACCCCACTTGTGACAAGTCCAAGCTTTGAATATATTCCATTGACTACAACCCTCTGTTGCCTGTCACTCAGCCACTGCCTTACCCATTCAACAACATTGGAATCCAAACTTAAACATTGCAGTTTATTGATAAGCCTTCTATGTGCAACAGTGTCAAAAGCCTTACTGAAATCTAGGTTAGCAATGTCTACTGCACCACCCTGATCTATAATTTTAGTTGCCCAATCAAAAAAATCAATAATATTAGTTTGGCATGATCTCACTGAAGTAAATCCATGTTGTCTCTGATCTTGAAATCCATGTGTTTTTAGATGTTCAACAATCCTATCCTTTAACATGGTTTCCATCACTTTCCCCACTACTGAAGTAAGGCTTACTGGCCTATAGTTGCCCGACTCCTCCCTATTACCTTTCTTGTGAATGGGCACAACATTCGCTAACTTCCAATCTTCTGGGACTACTCCTGTTAACAATGATAGGTTAAATAAATCTGTTAATGGTTTACTAGTACACCAGTAAGCTCTTTTAATAGCTTTAGGTGTATTCCATCAGGTCCCATTGACTTATTTGTCTTTACTTTTGACAGTTGAAATAGAACCTCTTCCTCTGTAAACTCACGTGTAATAAATGACTCGTTTTATCCTTTTTCTTAACTGAGGTCCCTTTTCTTCATTTTCATCTGTAAATACAGAACAAAAATATTAATTGAGGCAGTCAGCTAGACCTTTATCATCTTCTACATACCTTCCTCCTTTTGTTTTTAATCTAACTAATCCTTGTTTTACTTTTCTTTTCTCATTTATGTATCTAAAAAAAGTTTTATCCCCCTTTTTTGCTGACTGTGCTATTTTCTCTTCTGTGTGTGATTTGGAAGCTCTTATAACTTGCTTAGCCTCTTTCTGCCTAATCTTATAGATCATTTTGTCTTCCTCACTCTAGGTTTTTTATAATTACTAAATGCTAACTTTTTGTTTTGAACTATTTTGGTTACATCTGCGGAGTACCATAGTGGTTTCTTGATTTTTTTTGCTTTTACTGACAAGCCTAATGCAATTTTCTGTTGCCTTCAGTAGTGCAACTTTTAAATAATTCCATTTCTCTTGGACTCCATTTAAATTGCTCCAGTCTGATAATGACTCCTCTACCCATATTCTAATTTTAGAAAAGTCTGTTTTTCTAAAGTCTAAAACTTTTGTTTTTGTGTGGTGTGACTCAGTCACTGTTCTTATATTAAACCACACTGACTGATGATCACTGGATCCTAAACTTTCACCTACAGTAATATCTGATACCAAATCTCCATTTGTTAACACTAAATCTAGTATGGCCTCTTTATGAGTTGGCTCCTCAATGACTTGTTTTAGAGACAATCCCAGTAGGGAGTTTAGAATATGTGTGCTCCTGGCACAAGTAGCTAATTTTGTTTTCCAATTTACATCAGGAAGATTAAAGTCACCCATGATGATAACTTCCCCCTTCATTGTCATTTTAGCTATTTCCTCAACTAGTAGATTATCTAACTCTTCAGTTTGTCCTGGGGGCCTATAAATCACACCTATACGAATTACTGTGTGATTACCAAATTCTAACGTAACCCAAACGGACTCTATGCTCGCCTCACTAACTTTTATTAGGCTAGATTTTATGCTATCCTTCACATACAGGGCCACTCCCCCCCCTTTCTTGCCTTCCCTGTCTTTTCTATATAAAGAGTACCCTGGTATTGCTATGTCCCAGTCATTTTTCTCATTGTATCATGTCTCAGTAACAGCGACTAAATCTACACTATCAGTTGCCATTATTGTCACAAGTTCATGGATCTTATTCCCTAAACTGCGAGCATTTGTAGACATGACTCTAAGCTTATCATTTTTTAACACACTTGCTACAGGCACCTTCTGTCCTTGTTTTGGGGGACAATTGGATTGATGTTTTATCACCCTTTTGCCCTCCTCTCCCCCCCCCCTCCTAGTTTAAATACATCCTAGCAAAACCTCTGAACTGCTCACTGAGAACATTTTGTTCTTTTTTGTACAGGTTATTTCCATTCCAAACAGAACTACCATGAGAAATAAAGCCAAATCCTTGCTCCCGACACCATTCACCAAACCAAGGCAAACCTAATAATAGAGCCAAAATACATACTGCACTTGCATAAATAGGCTTCTAAATGAAGAATAATAGATACATAGGAGGGAGAGAGGGCATAAAATACACTTGGGAATTAAATAAATGATGGTGTTAAATAACTTTACCAGGAGTGAAAATATATATAGTGATTCCACATTACTGGTATTAAAAAATACAAATTGTATGGGTAAGTGTATAAGAGGGAAAATATGACTAAGACATGGTACTAGTATTAGTGACATTGAATAAAATATTATTGTTGTGTGTAATATAAATATATGATTTATATATGTCTAAATGAAAATATATGCTTTACAAATGGATAAATACATATAGTGAGGATACATACACAATATATAATTGTTAAAAAATATTTAAATCTAGTAATTAGGGATGTAAAAAATAAACTATACAAGTCTAGGGGGAATATTTTTTTTTTTTGACATTAGGTAAAATTAAATATAGGATGTTACGCAAGTTAAATTCTGCATTCAGACTGTAGGGTTCTAAAGTTTTGAAGGATACCCAGCTCATCTCCATTTTCCTAATAAAGTTTTCATGTTTCCACCTCTTTATGGGAGTTTGCATGACATGCGCATCGTTGTCCCTCATGGCATATTCCTGATGTTACCCAAATAACTTCATTAAATAAGTACAAACACAATCATTTTTTGGCAAAATTATTCCACGGCTTTATTAAGATACAGATTAACTTAATAAGGTCATTGTCAGCAAACATTTAATATGACATCACCCCCAGCCACCATTTAACATGACTATACCCCCAGACAATGACCCAATCAAAATTAACAGTAATACATCCATACAACCATAACACATTAATATAAATAACATAAACTGTTATCACAGCCACCTAGGGCATCCATTTCCAACTGTAGGGGCATACCAAGACATCCCTACACCCCCAGGTTCGGAGCTACCGACGAGCTCGAACCTACCAAACCAAATCCAAACATAAGTATTCCTCCTGAACTATCCCACCTACCAAAGCCAACCTACCCCCCAATTATCCTATCCATCCCCCGCCGCCATGACCAAACGAGGGCAAACCAACAGGGAGGGTGGGTGGGACAGCTACAAGAAGGTAAGAATTTAAATTTAAAATGGATCACAACTTAAAATTCCCGTTATTTGACCCTGTACCTCACAGTCAGCAGACACATTCCAGCCAATCAGCAGCAGACCCTCCCTCCCAGACCCTCCCACCTCCTGGACAGCATCCATTTTACATTCATTGTGAAGCTGCATTCTTAGTGAGCTGTCCTGGAGGTGGGAGGGTCTGGGAGGGAGGGTCTCCTGCTGATTGGCTGTAATGTGTCTGCTGACTGTGAGGTACAGGGTCAAAGTTTACCGCATATGTTCGCCGTCCGCGGCGAACCGTTCGGGACATCACTACCCAGGGTAGTTTTTATCTAAAAACTTGTTTGCTTTTTTTAAAACTGAGATTGCTCATTAAAATCTTCTAGTAGAGTACAATTCCTCCTGATTCTTATGAATTGGCTCTTGGGGATACTATTTAGCCAGGGGCTATAGTGACAGCTACCCTGATCAATAATAGAATTTGAACTAAATTGAAAAATGTTTGTGTTCTAATAACATGCATGGAAAACTGGTTGGAAGGAGAACTGCTGGAGGGATGTAAGCTATTGTTGCTTTTGCTGGGGGGTGTAAAATGCAACTGAAAGCTTTAATTGAGCAGGGCCCTCAACCCCTCTGTTCCTGTGTGACCAACTTGTATGGTTATAACTACATGTCTGTTCGTCCACCCATTGTAAAGCGCTGCGGAATTTGACGGCGCTATATAAATAATAACATAATGATAATAATCATTATCACACTGTTATCAAGTACATGACCCCAAGTTGTGAAACAGGTCACATACACAGAAAGCTTTATACAATATTGCAGTTTTGCATATCAATTTCTTACAATATGATAATATTTTATTCAATGTCACTAATACTAGTACCATTTCTTAGTCATATTTTTCCTCTTATACACCTAACCATACAGTCTGTATTTTTTAAAACCAGTAATGTAGAATCACTATATTTATATTTTAACTCCTGGTGCAGTTACTTAAAACAATGATATATTTTATTCCCAAGTGTATTTAATTACCTCTCTCCCTCCTATGTATCTATTATTCTTCAGTTAGAAGCCTATTTATGCAAATGCAGTATGTATTTTGGCTCTGTTGTTAGGTTTGCCTTAGTTTCACTGTAAACGCTCTAGTATTGCCCACATCCAAAATGGCTGGGGCTCACTTCCTGTACTGCATGATATATTAAAGGATCACTATAGTGTCAGCAAAACAAAGCGCTGACACTATAGTGCCCTTAGGGCGCCCCCACCCTCGGGGTCCCCCTCCCGTGACGCTTACCCCCTCCCGTGACGCTTACCTTACGGTGACCTCTCCTCCCCGCCGACGTCACTGGAGCTGAATGCGCAAATGCCGCACACGCATTCAAAGAGTCAATAGGAAAGCATTTCTCAATGCTTTCCTATGGACGCTCTGCGCGATGGAGGCGAAATTCGCCTCCAACATCGCAGATTCGCCTCTAGTGGCTGTCCGGAAGACAATTACGCCCTATTATAGGCGGCTCTAAACGCCGTCGGGCGTAATTGTACGCCCTCCGGTTTTTGCCTACTTACCCGGTCGCCGGCGGTCCCACGCCAGCGATCGCGGTGGGGGGACTCCCAGGGAGCCCCCCGCGGCACGTCCATCCTCGTCAAAGCCCCCCGGCCATGTGAGAGTGGGGTCCTAGCGAGGACTCCACAATCACATGGCCGGGGATAGCTGGCTTCTGTATTGCCAGCAGGGGGGCTGCCTGTAATTACAGGTGGTCCCCCTGCTGGCTGGAAATAAAATGAAAATAAAATGTATTAGTGTAAAAAAAAAAAAAAAATATATATATATATATACTTAGATCATATATATATATATATATATATATATATATATATATATATTACACATATACATACACACACGTACACCGTCTAGGTGTATTTTACTATTAATATATATATATATATATATATATATATATATATTAATATCAAATTACACGTAGACTGATACTGGTTAAATATATATATAATTATTGTTATATATATATTTATATATAATATAAAAAAATTAAATATGTAAATACGTTAAAAAATAAAATTTAAAAAATAATTTAAAAAAAATAAAAATATATAGATGTGTGTTATTTCATTCTAACTGTATTGTGATATTAATATATATATATTTTTATCAAAATACACGTAGAACGAAATAATATATATCTACATACATAAATATATACGTATATATCACTATATATATATATATATACCTATATATAAATAAAAATATTTAAAAAAAAATTATATAGATATACACATATAGATTCACATATGTGTATATATATATACATATATTAATTATACATATATATTTATGTAATATTTTTACATAATTACGTATCTTAATTAATTACAATTAGCGGGACCTGCATGACAACCGATGCCGAAAGTAAAGGGAATTTAATTGGCTAGCACTATATTTAACCCTATAACTTTCCAAGACACCATAAAACCTGTACATGGGGGGTACTGTTCTATTCGGGAGACTTCGCTGAACACAAATATTAGTGTTTCAAAACAGTCAAATGTATTACAACGATGATATCGCCAGTAAAAGTGCAGTTTTTTGCATTTTTCATGCACAAACAGCACTTACACGGACGATATTATTGCTGCGATACTTTTTGCTGTTTTGAAACACAAATATTTGTGTTCAGCGAAGTCTTCCGAGTACAACAGTGCCCCTCATGTACAGGTTTTATGGTGTTTTCAAAATTTACAGCGTCAAATATAAGGCTTGCGTTTCATTTTTTTCACATTAAAATTCGCCAGATTGGTTACGGTGCCTTTGAGACCCTATGGTAGCCCGAGAATGAAAATTACCCTTATGATGGCATACCATTTGCAATAGTAGACAACCCAAGGTATTGCAAACGGGGTATGTCCAGTCTTTTTTAGTAGCCACTTAGTCACAAACACTGGCCAAAATTGGCGTTTTTTTGCATTTTTCACACAAATACTAACGCTAACTTTGGCCAGTGTTTGTGACCAAATGGCTACTAAAAAAGACTGGACATACCCCATTTTCAATACCTTGGGTTGTCTACTACTGCAAATGGTATGCCATTATGGGTGTAAATTTCATTCCTGGCTACTATAAAGTCCCAAAGGCAACGTAACCTATCTGGCGAATTTCAATTTCAAATGTAACGTGCTATATTTGACCCTGTAACTTCCCAAAACGCCATAAAACCTGTACATAGGGGGTACTGTTTTACACGTGAGACTTTGCTGAATAAAAATATGTGTATTTTATTGCAATAAAAGCAAACAGTATTATGACATTGACAGTTAAAATGTCACGTAGAACAAAAAAATTTTTAAAAAATCTTATTTTCTCCCATTTTTTTCATATTAAATTATGTTTCACATCTAAATATTTGATATTAAATGAAATCCCTGTTTCCCCTGAATAAAATTATATATAATAAGGGTGGGTGAATTTACTATGAAATAGGTGAATTACGGTCGGACAGACATGTAGCGCAAATGCCAGGTTTTGTTTACATTTTGTTTTGTTCACAACGTGTACATTTGGCTCCGTCCTTAAGGGGTTAATTAACCTCAAATGTAAACATAGCAGTTTCTCTGAAACTGCTATGTTTGCATCTGAAGGGTTAAAACCTGAGGGTCCTGGCACCCAGATTGAGCTGAAGTGGTCTGGGTGACTATAGTGTCCCTTTAAGTTAAGCACAGATATGATGGAGTAGGTGGAATATCTTGCATACAGTTTTGAAAACGTTTAGTAGGTTGAATCTTTAAGGAGTGTAGTCCTATAAATACGGAAAAGAAAAACAAACACTAGTGCAATATTGTCTGAATAAAAGAGTTGGAGTGGATAAAAATGTGCTATTACACTCACAAATAAAGAGCCTGTAAATTCTCGGCTCAAGATATCAGCGTGGTGGGATTTTGTAGGGTCCCACTCTCTCTTAAATGTTTTCAAAACTGTATGTAAGATACTCCACCTTGTGTATATTTGTATTTGTTGGTGTGGGTTAAGGGGACCCCACTTAGGTGTTAGAGTATCAAATATCGTTTGTCAGACTCACTGGGATTTTGTTTTTTTATAGTTTTGAACAGATATGAGCGTGTTTATTATTAAAAAAACAAAACATCCCCTGCTCACTCATATACTGCTACCTCATATACCACTGTTGTGAGTCCTATTTTCCTGCCAAAACAGTCTGCACTATTATTTGTCACTTTGTGTCTCCCTACATATATTTGCAAGAACCAACATTCCCCAAGAATCCAGAAACAGCTGGGATTGCGATATTTGGACTGTGAATATTTTGACTTTTTTTTTTTTTTTTTTAGTAGTATATTATTTTATCGTTTTACACATTTTGGTGCAACCTCTTTTCTAGTATTTTATGCTGTCTATTTTTAGGGTTTGCTGCCAAAGTCTAGCTAGTTGTTTCCTTAGTGCATATCCATTTTTGTGTTTTCCTATATATTGTATAATTCCTGTCTCAACTGACAACAGCCATGGTTTCATAAGCATTTGCTTTCTGTTTGTGTTGGATAAGTGGTTGTTATAGCATTGCTTTGGATGATAAAGTTCATTCATCAGAGCACTGTAATCTATTTTACAGTGTAGATAAGTACATATTTGAATTTAATTTTATGGCTCCCTATTATAAGTGTTTACATTTTATGGTACACTGCTCTTGTATAATGGCCAGTTTGTGCTCCTAGGTAAATTTTTGTATTTCATAGTATATAAATACACCTATTTTTTTCTGAATTAACCCATCAAGGAAGGTTTGCTATGGAAGCAGGAGGTATCACTTAACTACAAGTGCCTCTCTCATACAGTACCAAAGAAAAAGGAGTGAGAGGATTGCTTGATAGACCCTCCACTGCACCAACATGGATATCACCAACAGCATATGGGTGTATTTACTATAGGCACCTTGATGCCAAGCTGGTACTACAGATGCCATGGAGATTTTTTTTTATTCTTCTTAAAGGACCACTATAGGCACCCAGACCACTTCAGCTTAATGAAGTGGTCTGGGTGCCAAGTCCAGCTAGGTTTAACCCTTTGTGACAGATCCATCTGTGTAGAGACTGGTTGCTGGATTCGTCTGTTTGCCTGTTTTTGCCTTTTCGTGGAATTACCCGTTCGTATGCCTCTGTTGAGTGAATTTACTTTTTCCGCCGAATGAAACTACCGAACGGACGGCCACCCAGAAGAGAAGTGTGCTGCTGGTTAACCTATTGATCCCAATTAGAACGTTGTGGTTAACCGCAGACACTTCTCAATTAAGAACCGAATACCGGGTGGTCGTCGTTCGTATGTCGACCACGAGGCGGCGGCCATTTTAAAACATGCGAAAGACCAGCGGTGTTCGGCATATATTTCATGGAACTGAAATCGGACACTCTTTCTGCCGAACACCGCTGGAGCCATCGACCTCCCCTTCTCAGTCGACAGAAGGATGCGAACACCGGCCGTTCGGGAGGTTTAAACATACGAATGGACTTACCCCAGATAGCCTTCCCATGGAGTCGATCGCATACCGAAGGACTGTAATAGACTTTGACTCCATGGCGATTGAACTGTGCATATGGGATCTGAGCGCTATTCGCCAATAATATGCACTCAGATCCAGGCTATCTGGGGATATGTGATACGAATGGGTAGCATTCGACAGAAGCCAAGTTATATATTTTTATGTGTTTTTCTATATTGTATTTAAAATGGTGATTTGTCCTTGTCCTGGAGATAATTGAATTACTTCTCAATTATCTCCAGGGCAGAGGGGAGGAAATCCTAATGCATGCTGGGAATATTCTGTGTCTGTGGATCCTAACTTGCCATATGTCTGTCTGTTGTTACAGTCTCCCATTTGGTCCCCTAGGGGAGTGTCCACCAAGTGGGAGACCTGCATAAATACAGGCAGGTAGCCCACAGTAAAGCCGGTTCTTGTTTTACCCTCAATGCGGAGCTTGGTCTCGTTATTGGGGGGGATTTATTACCAACGACTAGAGACTGCTGGATGGGATTATTAGCCGCTTGGGAGATATATGCGTTCGGCTACTATTGGCGATTCGTGAGTTTGGTGCTCGTGGAGTGAAGTGCCCGTACGGATCCCGTTCGTGAGTTTGCAGTGTTCCCTTGCTTGCGGTTCGCATGATTGTACTAGATACGCATGCAGTCTATGCTATTGCGAAAGGGGAGCATTCACTAAACGGCGTTTTGTACATTTAATGCTGAGGGTACCGTAACACCCTTTTTGCTGTAAACATAGCAGTTTCAGAGAAATTCTCATTGACAGGCGCTTCCGCGCTTCTCACTGTGATTTTCATATTGAATCCCACAGGCATTGGGGTTTTATTTGACAGCTGGCTAGCAAGAGATGACCAGCTGCCACATACTTAATTTTCAAACTGCTGAGGAGGCTTTAGCTATTTGCCTGCTGGCGGCAAATAGTCTTGATTTCAAGAGATCTGCTTGCACAATGCTCATGTAGAGGGACACAAAAAGAGAGACACAAAAAGAGGAACAGAGCAGCATCATGAGTTTAAAAAAAAAAAAAAATTAATCCGGGCAGAACTGCCAGTGCAACCATATTATAGCCCACCAGAATGAGGTGGTCCTTCAGGAATAATCTAGTGAGCTGACAATTCCAATTCCAAAAAGCACTCTTGCACTGGGTCCATTTGTCCATTATGTCCACCACTAATGTAAAACTATGAAGTGGAAAAATCAGACTATTCCAAAGCAATAGGTAGCGCAAATGAAAACTGCAAACATCTTTACAGCTTAGTATTGTATTTATGTTGTCAACAATCTATTGGTGCTGACCCCTACTTCTTTGTCAAACCTTTTAGAAACGGTTTGATGAAAATGGGGCTATATCTAGTACTCAGTGTAGTGGAGCTCCTATATCCTGGCTGGATATATCTGCTGGAATTCCCTCTTAGCTGGAAGAAGTGCTGGTCAGTAAATGATTATAGACCCTTTTTTCCCAGTCATCAGATGACACGATTCTAGAAGTACAACTGGTTTTATTGAAAACCATGCTGTCTTTTATACATGGATTCCATCATGGGGTCTCTATTTAATACATAGGTGATCCCGCCCTGACGTGTCTGGATAAAAGATTGAGTTACCCATCGCTAAACTAATTATCTCCCGGACATAGAAAGCACAACACAAAATACCCCCAACATTAAAATAAAACAGCACCTATGTTGGCAAAAAAAGCACCATTCAGAATTGGTAAATCGCGACTGGGACAAAGATTTGACAACTGCTATCAAAATCCAAGCCAAAAAGAGTTCCATAGCGGTTGTCATTTGCCGGTCAAACAGGAGCTCCTGTAGGTCAAAAAGGCCGATCCCTCTGGCTCTTAGGGAGCGATTATTCAAATTTATAATAATTGTAACCGCAGCTGAGCCAGAGTTCCACGGACATTGGACCAGGTCCTGCTAATCCATGTGGTTCCTTCTAGCTTTCCCAAATCAGGGCAAGGTGGAGAGGTGCTCTTCGATGTTGGGCATGGATTAGCAGGCAGAGAGCCAAACAGTCTTTTTGAGGTAAAACAACACAGTCCGCCATACCCAGTGATGCCCCTTCCAGTCACATTGATAACGTAGAATTGACACTTACATAATCAGTGTCAACTTTGTCCAGTCTGCGCAGCATTTATCTGCTGAGGCTGTTGGGCTAAACCCATCACTTGAATCCTCTCCCACTATTCAGGGGTGTCCAAGTTTTTTCTGCCTTGGGCCATTTCATCAGAAATGTATGTGTGCGTTGGCCGCATTCATTTTTCACTGAGAGAAAATGTGGTCTTTTAGCTGTGTATTGCATGTAAATACAATTAGACAAAGTTTTTAGATCAACTTTTCTATATCATACTAACAATACAAAATTATTTAAACAGTAAATCCAAATCAGTCCACAAACAATTTAAAACCTGTTTAACCAATTAAAACTGCACAATACAGTTACAAAATCTAATGATTGACTGAACAATTTTTGAGAACTCTGGAGTGTATTTAGTCAGGGAAGATCTTAAATGGAGCTTGGGTTTGAGTATCTTCATAAATGAGAACATGCTTTCACACAGCCGAGTCGACTCAAACATTGCCCAGAGTTAGGCAACATAGGTCAACATTTCTAGATAATTTTCAGATTTATATATCTGTTTTCAAAAGTCCAGAGACACTGGGTATTCTTGGTGGGCATAGTCTGCTTTCAGTTCCTCTTAAATTTTTGCCATGCTGATAGTGCCTATTCTTGACAATTCGGTCACATCTTGAGGCTTGCATTCCAAAGTGAGGTGAAAAAAGTGAAAGCATGAGTTAAACTCATCAAAGCCCTTGAACCATTTTTGAAATTGTGATTTTGTTTAAAGCAAATACATCTGCAGTTGTTTAAAATCTGGGATTCTACTGAGCTCAGGGGAGCTTAGCAATGGGAAATAAGTGCAATCTCCATTGCCAGTTTTAGTCTGGATATCTGGGCTCCTTTGTACAAATCTGCAATGCTTTTGTTTCTCCATTCTTCAGCTTTTTGTTTACTTCTTCCATCGCCTAGTGCAATGCACTCAACACAGTTCACAACACAATCTCTCCTGATGTACGGTGAAGTGGAAGCTGGGAACGCAAACCTTCTCCTTTGATGGGAACAACCTGCTGAAATCTTAATTTTTCTCTTTCATTAAAGGTGCCCCATCTGCAGCAAGTGAAGTCAGTTTTTGCATGTTTAATCCAAATTTCTTAAACTCCCCGTGTTTGGTCATTAATTTGGGACAATGCTAGTAGCTCTTACTTCACTTTAAAGTTTTTGGTGATCAGTCTTATCCAAATGTACAGTTGTGTATCTCATATTGGTGGATTCATGAAAGGCAGGAATTCAGCTAATTTTTTCAGTAGATCCTTCAATATTCTGAGACAAATTTACGATTCGTCTAGCTGTCGTTTGTCGCCTTAATGGAAACATCTTGATTCTTTTAGTCAGTTTTTCTCTTTCCTTTTCTGCAAAGCCAAGTTACTGCTTCCAGTGCTCTTAGCAGAGTTTCTTACAGCATTTCTGAATCTGCAAGATATCCTCCACCTTGCCAAAATTCAAATGCATCTGATCTGAAGGTGGAAATTTGAATCGTTACCTTTACTTAAGAATTTTCTCTTTTAGCTCTGTCTGCACATTCCTTTTAAACATTTCTAACATTTCTAACTCCTTTCTTTCCTCAGATTTGTGCAGAAATCTCTCTTCTATTTCCAAGTGAGTTTAATAATGACATTTCATATTGTGTTTTTTACCAATAGCAAGAGTTTTGGTGGTTCATTACTACTAATGGCACATTCCTCAGTCATGCAGAAGTCGTGTGTTTGGGATTTTTTTTTTTTGGTAAACCATTTATCCACTGTCAGGGTTTAACAAGATGATGCTAGAAGGTTGCAACTTATGCAAGAAAAAAATAATTGCCATTTATGGCAGCTACAAGAAATGATTTCTCACAGTAATGTGTGATGTAGGGGCATATCGCAGAGCTCTACAGAAATAAAATTCACAGTATGTGCAGTGTGTATGTATCACAGACAGGGCTGGCCCAAGACATTGTGATAAAATGCTAACCCCCCCCAAACCAAAAAACACACACACATCTGATAAGGATAATGAGAAAAGATACAAGTTTTAGATTAAGTCCCCAAGCCATGAAAAAGTGGGACTCGGGAGATCAGGTCTCACAAGTAAACCCCCCTAAGTAATTCCATTCATCTTGGTATTAAAATTGTTTAGTCTTTATTCAATTTAATTAGATCACCAGCAACATACATACATTTACAGTGAATAATGTGATCATGAGAGTATAATAAGGGGAAACTAGATAAGCCAGAATTTGCCGCCCTAGGCAAAAAAGAAAATTGCCGCCCCATTTGCTCCACCCACTCTTGCAGACTGACATACACTGACCCATGCAGACTGATGCACACGCACTAAACCCATGCAGACTGACGCACATGCACTGACCCACGCAGAGTGACGCACACTCACTGACACACACACTGGCCCATCAGACACATACACTGATATATGCAGAGACACACGCTGACCCATACTGCAGATACACACGCTGACCCATAGTGCAGATACACACGCTGGGAGAGGCTAGCAAGGCAGGGCTGGGAGAGGCTAGCAAAGCAGGGCTGGGAGAGGCTAACAAGGCAGGGCTGGGAGAGGCTAGAGAGACAGGGTGGGGGGGCTAGAGAGACAGGGTTAGGGGGTTAGAGAGACAGGGGTTAGAGGGTTAATGTTACTTTGCCAAACCTGCTGACCTTCTGTGAAGGCAGGGGAGGCAATAATAAGCTGGCTCAAGGAAGCGGGCTTGACCCCCCCCCCCCCTCTGTCGCTGCCCCCTCAGTGTGTAAGCCCGCTGCCGGCAACAATTTTTTTTTTTTTTTAGGATTGGGTATCCAGGATACAGGGCAAATGGGGCAGCTACTTTGGGCCCCCCAGGAGTAACTGGGCCCGGGCAGCTGCCCTGTTTGTCCCACGTTAAAGACAGCCCTTGGTGCAGTATGTTCACTGAGTCTAGATATTAGAGGAAATAAAATATAATGCAGATACGTGGGGTATTCCGTAGTCTATTGTGACTAAAACCCCACATTTTGACAGGACAGCTAACAGATCAAAAGTGCCCCATTTATAGAATCAAAAAGCAATTATATTGTTTGAAAGCATGTAGGTGCTTTTTGAAGATATTTGGAGATTTAAATACTTTTTTCCAAGATTTTTTTTTATATCTCATAGGATTCAAATCATACAGGGTATCTGTGACAAAGATCCTCCACAGCAAATTCTGAGTCATTGTGATGCTTAAAACAATATTACACCTTGACTGGAGTGCTAGTGGATAAAGGTTGTCTTTATTAAGATACCACAAGATGCTATAATCAATAGATCTACAGACTGTTTCGAATATAGTTTTTAGTGCAGGGAAAAGTCCATTCATTATATGCTATAAACAATGGCAAAAATATCAGTATCAAAGTTGACAAAATCTATTGAACCACTATCAGAGAAAAATAATATTAAATATTTAAACCATCTTCTAGGTTCCTTCCACCATGTTGCTTCGAATCAACCCCGCTAGTAACTAAACAGAGTTTCTTATTTAGTAAACAGGCACATAGTCTTAGCTAAATAGGTTCCCCTAGCAAAAACACACATACACAAATGTGGCATCCTCTCGACATTCATTTTGGTGCTGAAATTTGCTTTTTTTTTCAAGAGTAACCCGCCCGGTGATACTTCCCGAGTATTTAATGCGATAGTCCCGCCCTGCCCAGAGGACATCACGTTGCCAATCCGCTTCAAGGACGTCACTCTGGGCTGAATGTACTAGAAGTGTAATGTTTGCTTGAGCAGTGATTTGGGCATGCCTCTGTATTCCAAACAGACGCATTCGTCGTTCACTGCCATTTAACCCTTGCAATGCTATAAGATATTTATCGTACAGAATCTGTACTTCAAGAGAATTGTCAGCCATGGCTTATACCCATATCTAAACATGTAACTGTGACGAGACCAATCTCGCCACATTGCATTGGAGGAGCCTGGTTGCCCGCCTGTTGCCTCTGGACTATGGCCCCATGGTAAACCTTGTATTTTCCCCTACAGAAAGGCTTGTTCGTGCCTTTCTGTCAGGGTGTTCGGTAGATTCAAAGTACCGAACAAACTCACAAATGACTGGACCACCTGGGAGCTGGAGTGTGCCATCAATTGACCTCCCAGAAGCTGCTTAATTGACGAATGCTGGGTGCAGGGCCGGACTGGCCCACCGGGATACCGGGAAATTTCACGGTGGGCCGTCGGCACCTGCGGCCGGGCAGACACCTTGGACTGCTGGCGGCCGCTGGGGAAGCTGCACTGGCTCTGCTCCCCAGCGCGCAGCTGAATGATACTGGTCTCATTCAGCAGCGCGCGAGGGAGGGAGAGCACAGACAGCGCAGCTCCCCCAGCGGCCCCCAGGACAAGTCCCCCAGTGGCCGCCAGAAGCCCCCAGAAGACCTCCCCAGTGGCCGCCAGCACAAGTCCTCCAGCGGCCGCCAGAAGACCTCCCCAGCGGCCACCAGCACAAGTCCTCCAGCGGCCGCCAGAAGCCCCCAGAAGACCTCCCCAGCGGCAGCCAGCAAAAGTCCACCAGCGGCCGCCAGAAGACCTCCCCCTGGTGGCAGGTACTAGTAATGTGTCTGTCTGTCTGTGTTATGGTGTCTGTCTGTCTGTATGGTGTGTGTGTCTGTCTGTCCGTGTCATGGTGTCTGTCTGTATGGTGTGTGTGTGTGTGTCTGTCGGTCTGTCGGTCTGTCTGTATGGTGTCTGTCTGTAAGCTGTCTGTCCGTGTCGTGGTGTCCGTCTGTATGGTGTGTGTGTGTCTGTCTGTCTGTATGTATGTTGTGTGTGTCTGTCTGTCCGTGTCATGGTGTCTGTCTGTATGGTGTGTGTCTGTCTGTATGGTGTGTGTGTGTCTGTCTGTCCGTGTCATGGTGTCTGTCTGTATGGTGTGTGTGTGTCTGTCTGTATGTATGTTGTGTGTGTCTGTCTGTCTGTCTGTCTGTGTCATGGTGTCTGTCTGTATGGTGTGTGTGTGTGTGTGTGTGTCTCTGTCTGTGTCATAGTGTGTGTGTCTGTCCGTCATGGGGTGTGTATGTGTCTGTCTGTCCATCATGGGGTGTGTGTGTGTGTCTGTCTGTCGTGTGTGTGTCTGTCTGTCTGTCGTGTGTGTGTCTGTCTGTCCGTCGTGTGTGTGTCTGTCTGTCCTTCGTGTGTGTATGTCTGTCTGTCCGTCATTGGGTGTGTGTCTGTCTGTGTCATGGTCTGTCATGGTGTGTGTGTGTGTGTGTCTGTCATGGGGTGTGTATCTGTCATGGTATATGTGTGTTTCTGTGTCTGTCATGGTGTATATGTGTGTTTAAAAATAGTGTTTTTGCTCACCTTTTTTTCCCCCACGCAGCGTGCTGGTCTCCCCTCGACTGGCCCTGCCTCTATAGCTGAGATCATCAAGCTTGATGATCTCAGCCAATCCAATGCTTTGCCATAGGATTGGCTGCAAAACGCCACTCCAATCAGCATCTCCTCATAGAGATGCATTGAATCAATGTATCTCTATGGGGAACGTTCAGCACCTACAGAGTGTGGAGGCCCTGAATGTAGGTGCACTAACACAGGAAGCACCTCTAGTGACCGTCTGAGTGACTGTCACTAGCAGTGTAACTTTGAAGCAATGTAAACACTGCCTTTTCTCTGAAAAGTCAGTGTTTACGTTGAAAAGCCTGTAGGGACATGCTATAGACACCAGTACCACCATATTAAGCTGTGAGTGTGCATCTGCTAGTGAGTGAGCTTGCTTGCATGCGTGTGCCTGCTAGTGAGTGAGCTTGTGTTTTTATGTCAATGAGCTGATGTATATCAGTAAGATTGTTTGTCTATGAGGCTGTGTATCAATGAGCTTGTGTGTGTCATTTAGATGTCAGTGAATTTGCCTGTGTCTGCATGTGAGTATGCTTACTGTATAATTAAACGTTTTACCCTGAAAGCACCAATATTTTATATTAGAAAAAGCAATATATATATACTCAATCATCTGTCCTGGCAAGACATAGCCTTACATATTACACGCAACAATATATGGCGCAGTGACTTATGGGGCTGGCACAAATTTTTTTTCCAGGGCTGCTTTGTATCCCCAGTCCGGCCCTGGCTGGGTGGCCTTTGTTCGTTTGCCGAACACGTGGCGCCGGCCATTTTAAAGTCCCGAACGGCCAGCGGTGTTCAGCGCATAAACTATGGAACTGGAAAAGGACACTTATTTGTGCGAACACCTCTGAGCCGTCAGCCTCCTTGCTTCTGCATTCGGTCATTTAACCGAATGTCTGTTCATTCGGTAGTTTAACTGTATGTGCAGCATCACTCCAGATAGCCATGCCATGGAGCCTAATCGTGTAACGAAAGACTATGTGAAAGACTATGGCTCCATGGCGATTGAACTGTATGCATGTGATCTGAGCGCCATTCAGTAATAATGTGCACTCAGATCTAAGCTATCTGGGGATAGGTAGAATGTATATGTTTTGTTCATTATTTACAACATTGTGTATTTTTGTGTCTTTTTACTAACATGTGCTCAATGGAGTTTTGCCTCTGTCCTTGGAAATAATTGGATTACTTCCCAATTATCTCCAGGATAGAGGGGAGGGATTGTAATGTACTGTGGGAGTGTTTTAACCCTGTATGCCTGTGATTGGTCATTTTACCATTTGTGTCCCAGTCTTCCATCTGGTCCCCTAGAGGAGTGTCCACCAGGTGGAAGGCCTGCATAAATACCGGGCAGGTAGCCCTCAATAAACCAGACCACTGCTTGACCCTCAACACGGAGCTCTGTCTCCTCTTTGGGGGGATTTACTATGTGCTGTTAGAGACCGATTGCCAGGAGTGTAAGGCGCTTGGGTGCTTTTCCTGTTCGTCTGCTAGCAGCTATTCGTGAGGTTCCAGTTCGGGAGTTTGGAGTGCTACCTTTTCTCAATTCAGGAGTTTGGAGCATTCCCTTGTATCCAGTTCAGGAGTTTGGTGTTCTGCAGTAGCTGTGCCTGTGTCTCTGGAAGGGAAGATCTACTAAACAGTGGTTTAACCCTTTTATGCCCGGGGTGCCGTAACAGTAACTGACATCCATGTCAGTCTCAGGCTATTCCAAAAAAAAGACTATTGCATTATTTAATCTTAATTCATTAAAGTGACCCTGGCTGTGTATGTTATTAGGGATTCCAAAGATTACCAAACTGGTAACATCTATAGATACTTTACACTTAGGGTAAGACTTAACTCTGAAAATTATTTGACGTCAGATTATAAGTCATCAAATACTGACGACAATAATTCTAATACACAATCTCAGTCCCAGCCACAAACTCCCACCACATATGCTCAAAACAATCCTAGAAGTATATTAACCCCTTAAAGACATATGACATGTGTGACATGTCATGATTCCCTTTTATTCCAGAAGTTTGGTCATTAAGGGGTTAAAGGAGTGATTTTTTTTTGGGGGGGGGGGCGGAGCTAGCAGCAGACCCGGCCAGACACATCTCCCGCGAGCTCCGACACTAAGTGGGCCAAACGGCCAATTTAACGGCCGAAAACCGGAGCACACGGGCAGTCACGTACCCTGCAGCAGGTCGCAAGAATATGGGCCAAAAAACAAAGAAAACTAAGGCGGACCGGGCAGCCAGCAGCCGAGATATCAGCAATCTCCTGCGGCGCGCACAGCAGACCGCATGGCCCAATATGGCGCCGCATATGGAAGATGACGCATCTTCTTACTCCTCTGAGGACTTCCACGCTGATATGGACGGAGGAGTCATGCTGGGAGCTGTACCAAAGGTCCAAACTACACCACCTGCTGGCCAAGAACCGATCACTAAAAATATGCTGAAATCCATGCTGGAGGAGTTGCGCTCCAATATAGCAGCTGACATCTCACAATTTAAATAGACAGTAGCTGGCGCACTTACCCGACTTACAGCCCTAGAGGCCACATCTAGCAACCAGGATTCCAGACTAATTAAAGTACAGCAGAGGCTGGAAGAAATACAACTAGCCCAGAAAGGCATGGAGGCCAGAGTTGACACCCTGGAAGAACAGAGGCGACGGTACAACCTTAAACTGAGGGGCATCCCTGACACAGTGAGTACAGAGGAAACACCGCACTACATAAGGCGTCTCATCTCAACACTGCTACCGGTCAAACAAACAAAGGCACTAAAACTGGACGGCATGTTCAGGCTACCAATGCCAAAAAATGCCCCTACCACGGCCACGGCGGATCTTATTCTCCGCTTCCAAACAATGCACGACAAAGCTCTAATCTTATCTGCAGTCAGAGGGAAAACCCCAATCCAATTCGAAGGCTCATCTCTGCTCCTATTCCCTGACCTCACCAAAAAGACATTACTCTGGCGCAGGTCAATGAAACCCCAACTCCAAATCCTAAGAGCCCAGGATGTGCCTTACCGCTGGGGAAACCCAGACAACTCATACTCACTCACCAGGGAGGCACCTATAGAGCCAAGAACCCTCTGGAACTAGAGGCCAACATGCGCAGCCTGAAGCTGCTACCCGAACAAGACTCAACCTCCCGCCTCCAAAACCTGGACCTGTCTAAGACCTTACACATGTTCGCGGCCATCTTACGCATGAACAGCGGTGTTTGCCAGCAATCGCCTGGAACTAAAAACGGATACGCAAACAGGCGAACACCCCTGAGACCTCCGGGACAACATAGATTCGTGCTGAAACTACCGAACAACCGGCCGTTCGGTAGAAAGACTAAACCTTACATGGGGATTCCAGCGAACACCGAGATAGCTGTGGATGGCAAGGGTTTCGTGGGGTTTTAATGCACGAACTGAGACCGACCGCAAGGCCAAAACTTGTGGAACTATTTTCGGTTAGAAAGTCTGTGCGGTCGGTCAAAACTTCAAAGATCCATAACTCCAGAACCCTTTAACTGAATGAGCTGGATTTGGGATATGTTGTTCCCCTGAACCAGAGCTATCTGGGGATACTGGATTTAAAGATGTACCCCCTGTTTTTGGGGTACATCCAGAACTTGGGTAAAATTGTGTGTGTGTTAATTATGTTAAATGTTTATCTGAGGGGAGGAAACATGAGGGTTGTACCATGTATGTGATTGGTTATTGTGTTAATTATGTAAGTGTAGCCCTTTCCAGGGCAGCATTGCATAAAAGGAGACCCCTTGACCCAGTTCTACTTGACCCTTCAAAACGTAGTCTCGTCTCGTTCTTGGAAGGGGATTTATTGTACAGTTACTCTGCTCCATTTTACATTGATGCCTGACTCTACCCTTGGATATCGTGGATGGGAATAAGAACTCCATTACTACACAGCAACTTGCCAGGAAAAGGACGTCTCCAACGGCAGATACCCCTTACCACTTGGGTAGCCGTTACACCTAACTATCCTTCTCCCCTCTGTAATGTAGCTGTTACCTCAACAGGGAGCTGATACACCTCGACCTAGACGCTATCCTAACAAACCTACACAGAGGGTGCACGTTATCTGAGAAGACCCCCAACCCACCCTCCCCACTCTTTATAGCACGATACACATATGCCATAGATATGTTATAAGAGGGTGCTAATCTGTACCTTTAGAAAGGTTCTACACTACAGTGGATGCTACCTGTTAGGCCAGCATGCCCATACATATATAAAAATCCTCCCCCCACTCCGTACTGATACACATTGTCTAAATGTCATGCTTGTTGTATGATATAATATAAGTGATTTTTTTTGGGGGGGAGGGTGGATTTTTTTTTTTTTATAGGAGGAGATATTAAACTTCCAAGTTCAATGCACAGACACTTCTAAACTAAGAGTAATTCATCTTTCTAATCATGATTTAAGTGAGGATCACCTAAGACTATTGGAGAAGGGTCTGTTTTGTAACAATTCTGCCATATGAGTTCAAGTTAAGGGTTTACATCTCTTATTATGTTGGTATGGTGGGGAGGGTTTTGGAAACCTACAGGATCCTTAAACTGGATCCAACAAATGATTTCCTCCAAAAATACAAAGAGATTCTGGACTTGGGCCTCAGTGTGGGGTTGCTGTCGGGTAACGAGTACGAATTTTTCCTGAATCGTCACCCTAGAATAGCAACCTTTTATTGCTTGCCCAAAGTCCATAAGAGTCTCAACAACTTCCCAGGTTACCCTATTATGTCAGATGTTGGTAACCTAACACAAAATGGAGACATTTTGTGAAGAGTCTAGCTTCATAAATTCAGGACACCAAACAGGCTCTTGCCCTCTTTTCAAAACTTAAGGTGCCAGCCTCTGCAAGTTTGGACGTAGAGCCACTTTACTCTTCCATCCTGCATGTGAAGGGCATCCAGCATGTCAAATTCTTCCTAGATAAAAGGGGGATGATGACCTTCCAGATACCAGGTTCACACTGGAGCTCCTTGAGTTTGTCCTGTCACACAATTATTTTCTTTTTAACAATACGTTTTACCACCAGGTGAGGGGCACTGTGATGGGGACAGCTTGTGCCCCTTCGTATGCCAACCTTCACTTGGGTTGGTTGGAGGAGAATCTTATACGATCAGAAATATCCAGATACCTCCTCATGTTTCATGTGACGTTGCTATATAGATGATATCATAATTGTGTGGCATGGTAGCCTTGAGGAGTTCAACAACTTTGTGATAATTTTAAACATAAATGATGAGAATCTGAGGTTCACTAGTGAGTTTGGAGGGTCAACTCTCAATATTTGGGATTTGACAATCTCAGTCACTCAACAGAATATGATTCAAACCACTCTTCTAAAAAGACATCAACCTTTTAAGATGGGATAGCTTCCACCACAGACCCCTGAGGCAGGGCATACCTACTGACAATATCTCAGAGTGCAGAATAATTTTAATAGTATCGAAGAATTTAAGATGAAAGCAAAGCAATTAAGACAACAGATATCTAAAAAGATAAGAAAGGAGAGCAGGGAGAACACAGCTCCCTCGCCATCTCTACCGGGAACATAGCCACCCACCGCACTGAAGCCCCACTGGACCCCAGGGTTAGATCCACGCAAGCTCTCCAGAGAGGCTGGGTGGACATTTTTTAATAAAAAAATATGAATAATTTGTGTGTGTGTGTCTGAATGTGTGTATGTGTATGCGTGTGTCTGAATGTGTGTGTCTGTTAGTGCATGTCTGTGTGTCTGTGTGTGTCTCTGTATGTATGGATCTATGTGTGTGTGTCTGAATGTGTATCTGTTTGTCTGCATGTGTTGGGTGGACATATGGGGTGGGATGTAGATGTATGGGAGGGCCCCAGGGCAATTTTCGCACTGAGGCCCAGTGGTTTCTAGTTAAGCCTCTGACATCGAACATCTTACATCAAACCAGTTGTAGATATTTTCTCTTTTTGGATTTCCATTGACTGAAGAAACAACTATTGGCATTGCTACTGTAACCATTTTAGTTCCATAATTACCTACAGTTGTAGGAATCTAATTTAGATACAATTTATATAGAATTGGCAGTGACTATCAGTTAGTGAGTAATACAAGAATTACCTTTGTATTTTTCTAATCTATATAAGGACACTGAAACTGAGTATTCCGGTTTATCTAGTCTCTCCTTTTTATTATTATTTTCTCACAATCCTGTTAGTCACTGTAAATGTATGTATGTTGATGATCTAATTAAATGTAATAAAGACTAAAAATGTTAAAGTTTCAAGTTGCACCTAAGGTCAGCAGTTCACCGCTGCAGATATCAAAAGAGCCTCACCTCAATGTCCGGCGGGTCACATTTGGCATTTTGGATGCACTTGCACTATTGGTTTCCATTGTGATTGCCCTATTCTTAGTACTATAGACCTTTTTAGAAGAGAACACTTTGACATTTTTTTTTCCTCTTCTCTCTATGCCCTTCTATTCTGACTGTCAGAGATCTCTGGCTCTGTATGTTTGGGGTCCATCTTTAAGGCTAAATACATGAAACTGGAAACCTAGTTGAATTTGGAACATCTTCCTGTCCAATGCATATTTTCTAATGAAATTTTGGTGATTAATGATTTAGTGTCATCCCTGACACAGTCGAAAGTCACAAAATCAAAAATGAAAATCAAAAAAGCCTCTTACGAAACTCTCTTAGACACAACATGATGATGCATTATTCACACTCAGGCATGAAAGCATTAGAGATAATATGGTAAAAAAATAAAAAATAAAAAAAGTAACAAATTAAAACAATCATTGTTGTGGAGATTATTGACAAAGAGTGAAGCAACATTTTGAAAGTAGAATGCTTGTCCACATTAGATAAGCATGTCTCAATATTCTGATCATTTTTGTATTTTAAAATATTAAAGGAATAGTCCAAGCACCATAAGCTTATATGGTGCTAGGTGTGCCCTGGTACCCCCCAAATGTGGCGAGAAGCAGCACTCGGTAAACATCATATTGTGAGTCAAACCATCAGCAAACTCTTTGTTGACTACTTACATTGGGTGGGGGGAAGGACACTCATGGCACCATAGCCACTATGTCGCACTCTAGGTTATTATGCTTGCAGTGTTCCTTTTAAGACCGCACGGGAAAAAGGGCAGGTGGTGGGGGGAAATATACTTCCAAAATGCTAGGGTGTATATATAAAAAGAGCTTGCACAAGCTGCAGTTCTTACGTATGCAGCCTTTGCAAGCCCTCTCCTTCCTTTCACTGAGAAGCCCCTGAATCTGTCTCTCTTGTATGCTTACACAAGCACTACAACATCATTCAGGTAGAACGCTGGTTTGATGTGAGGTCTGTGAAGAGGAATGGGGAGAGAGGCAGGCATTCTCACCTTAGTGTGTGGCTGACACTCCATGGGAGCTAAATCTCTTTTCACTGCTTGAGCACCAACAAGAGAATGAAACATGTTCTTGGTATACTCACGACAGCAGGCCGCACTGTAGCTACAGATTGTGCCAGTTAGTGAACCTGCTCCATGAGAAATGATATGTTAGACAATAAAGCTAGCTGTTGTGGGCCAGATCAAATTTAACACAAATGCACATGGCTTCAAATGTCCTACTCCCTGATTCCTAAATCAACTGATCCCTTAATCAGCTTTAATTCAACCAGCGCATTTAGTAGCATTTGCAGTAGCTGCAGCTTGCAGGGCATTAATAATTACGTCCAGAGTCCTCCTATGCTGTAAGTGCTTGGGAAGTGTGGAGGAGCTAGAATGGGGGACCATTTTTCCTCTGCTACATAAAAATAAGAGCTGTAACAAGTGGAGAAGGTTTATTTGCTTAGTATAGGATATTTATGCAGGTTGTTTCTAGTAAAGTGATTATGTTAAAGTGTTACTGTTACATTCCAATGCTGTTCTAATATCCAAAAGAAACATGCATCTATAATATTATCAAGTCTCAAAGAGCTCCAGTGTCAGTTATTCCAAGTAATACAAACTTTATTTAGTAAAGAATAATACAGCACTGCAATATTTTAATCTTATCTTAATTTTATAGTCTTAACTAATAAGAGTTGACTGAGTCTTTGATAATTGCTGTTGCTTGTGGAAACTTGCTGTGAATGCCAATTCCTTGCCCAGGCAAAATAAATAAATGGGACTGTGCTGTCTGTTTGTGAGAATTAAATATTTACAAACGTTTAATCTAGTTGTTGTATAATGTTCTCTATTTATTTTACAGATAGAAGATGGCAATCATTACCATATCATGTCTTCATATGACACCAAACTCCCAGGAGCCGTTAAAAAGCAAAAAGAATGTGCAATTGACAATGATCGGAACAAACTTGCATACACTGTGACTGATGTACCCCCCTGGTATCTCTGCATATTTTTGGGCATTCAGGTAAAAATAAAGTCTGCAGTTTGTCCCCCTTGGTATCTGCATATTTTTTTACATTTATGTAAAGAAAAGGTCTGCAGCTTCCCCATTTCTAGCTTATCATGCAGAGAGGCTCTGTGTTTCAGGGAGAACCTTGTCAAACTACTCTAAAAGGATTTGACAACAAAGGTGGGGAATGTAGCACATGGGCTCATAATACCATAACCACTAAAGTGCAGAGGTATAGCAGAGGGAGCCAACCTCCACCGAGAGCTCGCCTGATGACTGTCACTTATAGCGGCGTACTGGCCAATAGCAAGCACCCTGTAGGCCACTACACATTGTCTTCCCTAACCATTGGAATAGACATGATACACATCTCATTCCCTCAAGATTATATCCATTTACACCATAAATAATGGTTACAGGAAAGACCTTTTTATTTCTCCATGACATTTAACAATAGTACAAACTGCTCACATACCAATGTGGATATGGTATAATTAGATGTATGCTGAAAGTGTTAGGTAATTAAGGTATTGAAAGAAGGAAGAAAGATTGTGATTATCTTCCTCAGCATTAGCAGTTTAGCTTATTGCTTAATGTGAAATCTATGTGATGAAGCCAGATATGTGCAGATAAGACTCTGGAATGTGGCATGCACTTTAAACCAAAGCATTTTATTGCAGGTACCATCACAGACTAAATTACAGAGGTAGAATAGTAGTTCCGTCTAAACGAGTGCAGAGAACATAGCAGCCTCCAGGGACACCATCAGAGGACACGGCTAGGACTAAAAGAGTGAGGTCCACTTGGGCAACCTGAGCACTATCTAGTCCAGTTCAAGAAAAATAGCTACTGTTGTAATCAAAATTATCTAACCCCCATTGTAAATCAGGTTTATTGTCAAAATTTACAGATTTTCAGTTGTTTGCAATGAACAAATCAAACAAAAGCAATTAAAATAGCTTAACACAACAAATGCTTTAAGTGGTTCCCCAAATTCAACTGAAAATGCAACTTATAATGACTTCTCCAGTCTCAAAATTATTCAACATCTTCATGGTCTTTAGTACATAGTAGAACACCCGTTTGCTGTAATGACCTGTTGCAAATTAGATGCACAGCCAGACACCAGCTTCTGGCTGTGTTCCAGAGGAATCTTAGTCAAATGGTCTGCAGTTCAGTAATATTCTTGGCTTTACATTCTGCAACCACCTTCTTCAAATCCCACCACCGATTTTCTATGGAATTCAAGTCAGGTGACTGTGATGGCCTCTGTAGACATTTCCAGGACTTCAAATTCCACCGGGGCTTTGTTGCAGAAGAAGTAAGATTGAGATCATTGTCCTATTGGTCCAATGACACCTTTAGATTCCTCACAGATGGCATGGCATTGACTCCTAGGATTTCCTGATACTGCAATAAATATATCTTGCCTTCCACACGATGCAGGTTTTCAGTGCCCAGGATGCAAAGGAGTCCCAGAGTATCAGTGAGCCACCACCATGCTTAACAGAGTGTTATTTTTAGCATATGCTTCATTCTCCTTCTTACAGCATACAGCTGATCCGTTGGTCCGAAAAGTTCCAGTTTTGTTTCATCCCTCCACAGAACAATATCCCAAAATTTCTGTGGCTTATTTACTTTTTTTTCAGCATATTAGAGTCAACCTTTCTAGTGTTTTTGGGTAAGTAGTGATGTACGTCTTGGAGTTCTGGCATGGAAACATTCTGTGTTTAGTACGCACCTTACTGTGCTCACTGAAACCTCAGTGCCTCTTGCCACCAAGTCCTGCTTGACATGTACTCAAATGTGACACAACAAACCGCTAGCCAGCTCAAGCACACCTGGTGCAGCTAATGAAGCCCTTGATTAGTTGCATCAGGTGTGCTTGAGAAAACACCTGTTTTGCACGTGTGTGCTGTTGTGAGGGATTTTATTCAGCGGATTGAATCATTTTTTGACTGGAGAAGTCATTTTAAGTTGAATTTCCTGTTGAATTTGGGGAAACCACTTGAAGTATTCGTTTTGTTGTGCTATTTCAATTGTTTTTAGTTGATTTGTTCATTGGAAACAGCTGAGAGTTTGTACATTTTGCACAAAAAACCTGATTTTCAATAGGGGTTGAATAAGTTTGATTATAATTGTATTATCCCAACAAGGCAAACCACTTAGGTGGGTCCTACACTAACAATTCACCTTGCTTCCTTTAACTTCAGGGAAAAATAAAAATTCTAAGTGAATCCCAATACTCTATTTCTAAACCTCTACATACAGTAGTGGGATTCAAAAACTTTAGTAACCAGTTCCGATTTTTTTTTTTTTGTTTCCAACTCCACTTGGCCAGCCAAAGACATTGTGCTGCGTGGGTACAAGACTCTCACCCTCTCCCCCCCCCCGCCACAGTCATGCAAGCACATACACAAACACATTGACGCAGTCACTGATATATATACCCTTTGGAGAGAGAGAGAGACATATATAGAGAGAGAGGTTTTATCATGCCAATGAACATTAAATGTGTAAACTTGGTATATCATGCCACTAAAGCAGTAAATACATAAACTGCATATATCATGCAAACAAGCAATAAATGCGTAAACGTGGCATATCATGCCAATGAGCAGTAAATGCATAAATCCAAAATAGTATGCCAGTAAATTCATAAAATTTGTACATCATCCCACATGTACCTCCAAAACACCTGCTAGTGCCATGTGCCCTCCTATAGGTCTGTATAATGTAGTCTGCCCCAATCTTTCGTGGTAGAGCATAGGTGTGAATAGAGCATGGTGATGAGGCCCTTTTGATACAATTCAACGTCATTGGGGTACGGGCCGCCTTCCTAATGTGGGTTTGTTGGGCGAAGTCCCTGGCTTGTAAGTATCGGAAATAGTCTGAATTAGTTCGGGTTGACCTAGTTTTGAGGTAATTAAAAGCGGGAACACTATCATATTATTTATGAGAGCTTTTTTCACTAATTGATACTTAAAGAGAAACTATAGACACCAAAACAACTTAATAAATCAGTTTTGGTGTATAGATGATGCCACTGCAGTCTTACTGTTCAATTCTCTGCCATTTAGGAGTTACAAATCACTTTGTTTATATAGCCCTAGTCACAACTCCATGCATGTGACTTTCACAGTCTTCCTAAACACTTCCTGTAAAATAAGATCTAATGTCCAAACTGCCTTTATTGCACATACTGTTTAATTTAGAATTTCTAAATTTCAAATTTATTCGCCCCTGGCCTGGTCTTGTTCCTGCCTGGTCTCCAATGATAATATTTATTAACCATATTGTCCCCACAAAATAGTTAAAGCATGTGCATGTGTTAACTATCTCATAGGCACACTCTAATAAATTATGCATAAGACATAGTACAATGTGCGCACAATTTATAAAATAAAATAAAAATTCACCTGTCACTGTTGGGGCTTTGTAGAAACTCATATTTTAAGATTACAGTTTACATTCGAGTGCATTTCTCAAAATTTTCATAAAGCATTTAGTACATTTAGTTTTTGATTTTAAAAGGATTAAAGAGAGAATACATGTGACTACTCATCTTCCACCATTTTATCCTTTTCACAAATTAAACATAAATTCCAGCTAAGTGACACTGACGCCCCTATTCAAGAACAGATGGTAGAACAAATTATTGATCGTTTTGAGATTTCTTGCCGGGATCTGAATTGCAAACAATTGGAACTACTACATTTTTAGAAAAAACTATATATTTCAGATCCTGGCCAGAAACGTACCACCTCTCAGCGCTGTTTTTGCAGACGAACTAGGTGCAAAACAACCTTATATGATTAAATGGGAGAGTGATTTGGGTGAGGTTTACAGTTTCAGAGTGGCATAATTTAATATTGGCTTTAAAGGAGATTACTCGTAATATTATCCATTTGGAAACCTATTTGAAATTATTATATAGATGTTACTTTACTCCCTTTAACCCCTTAAGGACCAAACTTCTGGAATAAAAGGGAATCTTGACATGTCATGTGTCCTTAAGGTGTTAAACTATATAGACTAAATCTTTCCCAATCTAAATTGTGTTGGAGGGGATGTGGCCAAACGGGTATTCTTTTTCATATTTTCTGGACATGTCCAAAAATTCAAAATTATTGGCAAAACATTTCAGAATGAATTTTATATTGATTTAACCCCCAGTATGTGTCTCCTTAAACATTTCCCGGATGATCTAGCATATCATAAACGTGTTATGTTGGGTCATCTACTTATTTCAGCCACCTCCGCTATTCCCCGCCTATGGAAATTGGCTGCTACTCCAACTGTCACCGATGTTCTTACTCACTTATTTGAAAGCAAAAGATGTGAGCTTGCTCTCCGCATACCATCAGCCAGTAATGTCCTTTTACAACACGACTGGTGTGAATGTGAAAAGGCGATGAATACATTTAAATTGAATTGAGTACCCATCTGGCTGAATACAATTGTTTCATTTAAAAAATATATATATATTTTCTGTTTTTGTTTTTTTTCATCTCAATATTGACCGTATAAAATATATAAGGAAAGCATGACCATCTAATATATATTCATTGTACACATTCTTTTTTTTGGGGGGGGGAGAGATTCGTCATGGACATAATATTATCTTTTTTTATTTTATTTACAATTTAATATTCCTTTTATTTTATTTTCTCTCCCCCAGTTAAATTATTACTGTATAGATATCGTAAATGCTTATTATAGGTCATTATAGTATTAATACACTTACTCTAACAGCGTCAAGTTTCTGAAATTGTCCTATATATTTTGGTTATGTATGTTTATTTAAATGTATGACCACTACATGATACAGTTTATTACATATTTATTTATTTTTCCTCATATAATTCAATATATTTCAAAAAATAAAAAATATTTGAAAGAATACATTTGACTTAATACTAGGGAAAGGTGCTTCCTTAAACTGAGAACTGACAAGGACCAAAATGAAAGCATTTTCAAACTTGGCTGCATTTTACCTGTTATGGACTGATATTTACATTTTTCCTGTCAGTTGACCTCGTTCACCAGTTTAGTGAATACATTAAATACGTAATGAATAAAAAGCAGTCCAGTAGCCAGCCTACAGAGTAAATGCAAACAAAGAATATTAAACTGTATTTAATGGTCTCTAACTGTGTTAGATAGGTGTACTGCAGTTACATAGTAAATACACAATTATTGAATTCCTGTATGTGTTTATTTCCACAGCATTACCTGACTGCACTGGGTGGTATTGTTGCAATTCCTTTGATTCTTTCCAAGGAACTCTGCTTGACACATGACCCATTGACTCAAAGTCACTTGATCAGCACCATTTTCTTTGTTTCAGGAATCTGCACCTTACTCCAGGTTGTCTTTGGCGTCAGGTAAAGTTCCGTTCAATGCTTGAAAATGGCAGTTCTGAACTTGGCCTTTGTGTAGCAATACTATTGACGTCTACATGCTTCATATTACTAACGTGTAGCATCTAGACCAGGATTTTCAATCTCCACTTGCCAATGGCCAAGTTGTCTTTAGCATGTAGACTACTTAAACAATTAAGAAATTCCAAACGTTTTTAAAAATGTACTTGAACTATATGCAGCACTAGTCAATGCTTGCTGACAGCCACATGTGTTTGTGAATAGGGTGGATGTGTGTTATGTCTATTTGGAGACTTTGTGTTGCATGTGGGGGTGGAGACTGTGTGTCAGGTGGCTGTTTGTATTGTGTGTGTGTATATGCAGGTGTTGTGACTTCACATATTTTATTATTAGTTAATACTTGCGCTTGGTGGGCAAGTGTCGGTGACTAATTCTGTTGGGGAGACCATGGTTTGCACTTCAAGATGGGTAACTTAAACCCAGCACTCAGGCGAGAAAGTGATCTACACCTGTCAAAGGTGCAGATGGCAAGCTCCCTCACTGTAATGAGGAGGCACGTTATCGTCCAGGGAGTGCTTTCAATCTATGCCAGTCCATCAGGCGACAGACTGCTAAACTTAAATAGCTGGGTGTGAGAGGGACAGGAACAATTATCTGTGCTGCTGGGCAACGTAGAGGGGAATAAGGCATTCTCCACAGCTCACCAGACCCGTTAGACAGTATGGAATGAAAGTTTAGCCGAAAAATAAGTACGCTTGCCTGTAAATGTTTTACCCTCTCTATACAATTCAACATTCAAGTCATACACCAGCTAATCTTTCCAGGAGACTTCCAGTGGTTAGGATGAGATTTGTTTTAACATAAATAGCTAATCCATCAGCTAATAACTAGCTAAAATATATTCCTTCTCATCTCCTTTTTCCATTTTATAACATGTTGTAGTGTTTACGGTGCTTAGACTGCCCGCTCAGTTTTGCTGTGTATTTCTTTATATATTTAAACAATGTATTGCTTAGTGTTCTCTGTGGTTTTGTGGGTTATACTGAGTGCTTATTTTTTTTTAACCTATACCCCAACAATTTGAACATAACATTAGATTGTTTCAGATTTAACAATTAGTACATATATACTACTGCTACATTTTATAAATGTGCACATGAGTCACTTAGACCCTGCCGGGGAGTAAACTGGAGAATTTGTTAAGGGATCAGCTAACTTAAACATTCAATGTGACTCTGGAGTATCTACAAACTCAACTCTAAGACAATGTACACACATTTGTTTTTTTTAAAGGAGTTGGTGATTATTCATCAAGTCTTGTGGATATTACAACATTTATTTTGCTCTACAAATAGCAAAAGTAAATTATGTTATGACTAAAAAGCCACGAAATAGGTCACCCACAGCTTTTCAGATAGAGCCAGTTTGGCATCTGAATAAAGTTTTCTGGGTGCAGTGTTCCTGTCCTCTGTCCTTGAGAGAATGACAGCGTCTAGAGATGATTCCGCTGCCCTTACTGAGTAAAACTACTTTCATAGGCGGAATTTTTTTAGGCATGGACGGAGCTCACCACAGATGCGCATTAGGTCTCAAATGCTTCTCTAACAGGAAGCGGAGAGAGAAGCTGTCCCAAGGGAGCCTCAGAACCGGAAAAAATATTTTATTGTTTTTATTTTATAGCGAACCGAGGGGGCTGAAAAAGAAAACAGGGACAGGAACACTAAAGCATTAGGAATAAAGATTTGTATTCCTAAAGGCAATAGTGTTGCTTTAAAATTGTTGATGCTCGCTAGTTTCATTGTAACATAGTGGAACCCTATTCATAAAAATGCAGAATTTCTATATTGTTGCCTATAGCAGCATTTCCCAATTGGTGTTCCGCGAACATAATTGGGGTTCTGACAAAAGTTTAAAAATAAAATGGCCGCGGGCGGCGAGGGAGCAGTGAGCAGTGATCTCCCTGCTCAACTCTCTTGTGCGGACAGCAGTGATGCTGGAGCTGGAATATGACATCACTCCAGCTCCGGCATCACTAAAAGGAACGCGAGGGAACTGAGCAGAGAGATCACTGCTCCTTCAGTGCCCGCACACCAGCCGCTCAACAGCCCCCCTGGACACCAGTGACCGCACGCTCATTACGCCAGCCGCTTAGCAGCCCCACTGGACCCCAGGGATTCCATGCAAGCACTCCTAAAGGTAGTGGGGCTAGGTGGATGAAAAATGTAAAAATATACATATGTGTGTGTGTTTGTCAGTGAGAGTGTATGTGTGTCTGCCAAAGAGTATGTGTGTCTGAGTGTGTCAGTGTGTATCTGTGTCAAGGTTTGTGTATGTGTCACTGTGCGTATGTGCCAGTGTGTATCAGTGTGTTTGTATGTGCCTGTGCGTGTATGTGTGTATGGCAGTGTGTGTGTATCTGAGTGTGCCAGTGTGTATCTGTGGTTGCAAGTGTGTGTATATGTCACTGTGTGTTTCTGTGTGTGTTTGTGAGTCAAGATGTGTGTGTATCTGTGTGTCAAGGTTTGTGTATGTGTCAGTGTGTTTGTGTGTGCCAGTGTGCATCTGTGGGTGCAAGTGTGTATGTCACTGTGTGTATCTGAGTGTGTATCTGTGTGTCAATGTGTATCTGTGTGCCACTATGTACCAGTGTGTGTGTATATGTATGTTAGATACATATATACAAACACACACACAGATACACACTGACACAGAGATGCACACACTGGCGCATATAAGCACAGAAACACACACCATGACACACACTGGCACATACAAACACACACACACACACACTTTGAAACATATACACACACCTTGTGTATCTGTGTGCCACTATCTGCCAGTGTGTGTGTATCTGTGTGTCAGATTCATACACACTGGCAAATACAAACACAGATACACAAACCTTGATACACAGACACATACAAACACAGATACACACACACAGACACATACTTTGACACACAGATACACACACATACACACACACACACACACACACTTTGACACACACACAATTTGACACACAGATACACACACACACTTTGACACACAAATACACACACTGTGTGTCAAAGTGTGTGTATCTATGTGAAAGTGTGTGTGTGTTTATATCTGTGTGTCAGATATACACATAGACACACTGGCACATAAGCACAGATATACACACCTTGACATATAAAAAACTGTGCAATTTAAAAAAAATAAAAAATTCCCGGGGGGTCGGGGTTCCACGACATTGATATACTATGTCAAAGGGTTCCACGGGAAAAATTGAGATCCCCTGGCCTATAGTGACAGCATTCTATAGAGCACTGGGTGTGACAGACCGCTGGCACTCCGACTGAGTACCTACGCCAATCGATGCTCCTAGCGCTTGCGGAGGACTCCGAGCACTTCAACCGACACCATCAGAACTGCGGACCCCACTTCCAGCGATGCAGCTGCGCTGAGGTCTCGCCGTCTCTCACCAACCCTGGATCCACAACCTGGATCCAGCTCCCAGTTCGTGAACCTCTCCTAAATCCAGAGAGCGTAGCAGGAACAAATCAAGCTCTTACAAGAGCTTACTCTGGGGAGGAAGTGATTATAGCAATCCCCAGAGTGTAGGTATCCCTTCCTCCAAGCATGAACCAAGGCTTCAAGAAAGGTGCAAGTAGGTCTGGTTTATTGAGCGCTACCTGCCCGGTATTTATGCAAGTGTCCACCAGGTGGACACTCCCCTAGGGGACCTGATGGAACAATGGGACACATATTGGATATTAGCCAATCACAGACAATACAAACAAAACACTCCCACAGTGACATCACAATCCCTCCTCTCTATCCTAGAGATAATTGGGAAGTAATCAAATTATCTCCCCGGACAGAGGCAAGACTCCATTAACCACATGGTTACAAAAAAGACATAAAATTACACAATGTTACAATTACTACATAATACATGCAACATATCCCCAGACAACTTAGATCTGAGCGCACATTATTACCGAATGGTGGTCAGATCACCTACATACAGTTCAATCGCCATGGAGCCAAAGTCTTTTCCATAGTCTTTTGTTACACGAATAGACTCCATGGCATAGCTATCTGGGGTAGCACTACTCACATACTGAAAGTCCCGAACGCCCCAGCAGAAATACACAAATAAACCTTTCTGCAGGGGAAAATACAGCTATCAGCACAGGGGCCATAGTCGGAAGGCAGGAGGCTAGCCAGTAGTCCCCTCCAGGCACAAGTGGCAAAGGGCGCTTTGTCACACTGGGGTCGAGTGCTATGGGGTGGAGTACATCACATGGGTTCTGGAGTTGTTCTTGACTATAACAACATCCATCAGATATTTTATAAACTACTGTATAACTGTTAGTTTATGTGTAAGTCTGCAGTATCTGTATGTGTGCATGTTGGTGTTCATGTGAGTGCAATGTATGCGCATAAATAGATAATGACCCTCTAACTATTTTAAAGTACAGTTAAGTGCAATTCCCCTGATTTTTACTCAGATGGCACTCTACGCACCAAAACAACTTTAGCTTAAGTGATTTGTGTGTATAGATCATGCCCTGTGAGTCTGATTGCTAAATTCTCTGCAATGTAGGAGTTTAATCACCTTTGTTTACACAGCCCTAGCCACACATCCTCTGGCCATGAGTCACACAGCTTCCTCACAATCTTCCTAAAAAGAAGTCTCATTTTTAAACTTCCTTTTTTACACATTGTGTTTCATTTAAACATTCTTATCTCTTGTTTTATTAATTGCATCCAGTGTAATAGCATCCAGTGTGTGAAATGAATAGTATGAAAGTCTGACAATTTTGGAATAAATAGTTTAAAGTAACTTGTGAGGAAAACTTGTTTTAATTGAGTCCCTTGTTACCTGCTACCACTACTCCTATGTTATACTTTGATCATAGATAACTATACTATATTGGATTTGAGTACTTTCTGTTTTCTCCTTCTCCACCGTAATGCATACTGTATTTTGACTGCAGGCTGCCAATCCTACAAGGGGGGACCTTTGCTTTTTTGACCCCAACTTTAGCCATGCTTTCATTACCAAAATGGCAATGCCCTGATTGGACGCAGAATGCAAGTATGGTGAATGCTTCATCACCTGTGTTTGTGGAGCTTTGGCAATCACGTATACGAGAGGTAACTGCTTATTGTTCCTGACAAAAAAATTTTTACATTAAAATGATTAAGTTACACAGCGAAAAGAGCTGTCATCGCTCCTATTGTGAAACACATCAGAAGTAGGAAAAAGGCCATGCAAAGTAAATACATTCTCTGTATATACCAGGTATAGCTAACATGTAGATTTCTAAATGATTAGCTACAGCTCGCATGTGGTCTTTCTAGTTCAAGGGAGCAAAGCCAGAGGAAGATTTAGTTACTCAACAACTGTAATGTTACCTGATGGTTCGCCTTGACCGAAAGGGACAAAACCAATACATTAGTTGCTTTTACTTTACAGCCAGCATTATACGTAATCTCAACAAAATATGGAAGTTTATCAATGTATATATTTACTATGTCTGCCATGTGCGTTATGAATCTAAAATGTGAGGTTGTAGCAGAACTTTTACGGTAAGTTTTCCTTTTCTGCTCTAGGGACCTTGTCTGTAGATTAATTTATCAAATAAATTATGCACCGAGAAAATCATAGTACAAAACAATGTCTTAATTTGTTTAAACCCTTATAGATGTTACACTTGCATAGGCCTATTCACTTCCTTCTAAAGACAAAAGAGGGCATAAAGCTGTTGCTAAAATATAGTAGTGTAACTTGTGCCTGCTATTGAGGGATCCACTTTGTATGGAGTTCAACTCAACAAACAACTCATTTGCCTGCTATTGAGTTTGTCTGCTAGTGAGTGAGCTTGTATGTGTGTGTAATGAGACATGAAAAAAGGTAAAAGCGCACACTTAAACAAGGAGGTTGTTACCTGACGTATTAACTGGTAAAGAATAACTCCTCCTTATATGCAGTATGTAAATACACTGTAGATATTACCTATACAGAAAATAACACAAAAGAAAACATAGTGTAGTCTGTATATAAAACACAGTAAGAAGGAAATTATGAGCTGAAATCACTCACACTTTTCTGAGCCGTTTAAAGTAGGCTCGGGACTTATGTAGCTCTATATGTCACTTTAATGGGACATACGCATTCCTTCACTCTTCAGGCAAATCCTTCAGTGGTCTCAATAGTCATCTGATGAAAGGTTGGAGTCAGGAGCCAGGAGTATCAGGATGTATAAAAACAAATAAAAACAAATAAAAGATAATGCACAACGCGTTTCAACCATCAAGTGGTCTTCCTCAAGTGCTGTTCAAGGCTACAATGAACCTGCTGCTACATATATAGGGCTTCACATAAAATGATATTTGATATTGATAATGATATTTTATGTGAAGCCCTATATATGTAGCAGCAGGTTCACTGTAGCCTTGAACAGCACTTGAGGAAGACCACTTGATGGTTGAAACGCGTTGTGCATTATCTTTTATTTGTTTTTATTTGTTTTTATACAAATAAATGTTTTTTATACATCCTGATACTCCTGGCTCCTGACTCCAACCTTTCATCAGATGACTATTGAGACCACTGAAGGATTTGCCTGAAGAGTGAAGGAATGCGTATGTCCCATTAAAGTGACATATAGAGCTACATAAGTCCCGAGCCTACTTTAAACGGCTCAGAAAAGTGTGAGTGATTTCAGCTCATAATTTCCTTCTTACTGTGTTTTATATACAGACCACACTATGTTTTCTTTTGTGTTATTTTCTGTATAGGTAATATCTACAGTGTATTTACATACTGCATATAAGGAGGAGTTATTCTTTACCAGTTAATACGTCAGGTAACAACCTCCTTGTTTAAGTGTGCGCTTTTACCTTTTTTCATGTCTCATTGTACTCTTTCTAAGTATATATAGTGGTGATATACTTGGGTATAGCGGCACCTTTTATTTACTTTATCCTCTAGCGCCATTTTCTATTATTTTTCTTACTACTTGTATGTGTGTGTGCCTGCTAGTGAGTGAGCATGTGTGTGTGTGTGAGTGTGAGCGTTAGTGAGGGAGCTTCTGTGTGTGTGTGCACCTGCTAGTGAGGGAGCTTCTGTGTGTGTGTGCGTGCATGCTAGTGAGTGAGCTTGTGTGTGTGTGTGTCTGCTAGTAAGTGAGCTTGTGTGTGTGCCTGCTAGTGAGTTAGCTTGTGTGTGTTAGTGAGCTTGTCTGTAGTAAGCATGTGTGTGTCAGTAAGCTTGTCTCTAGTTAGCGGGTGTCAGTGAGCTTGTCTGTAGCAAGTCTGCGTGTTATTGAGCTCTTCTGTAGGGAGCATGTGTGTGTCAGTGGGCTTGTCTGTTGGGAGAGTGTGCGTGTTAGTGAGCTTGTCTCTAGTGAGCATGTCTGTGTGACAGTGAGCTTGTCTGCCATTGATCCTATTTGACATAAAAATGCAAGCTCACTGATTCACACACACAATGAGCTTATGTATATTAATGAGATTGTCTGTGAGTCTGTGTATCAATGAGCTTGTGTCAGTAAGATTGTCTTTGTTTGCATGTGAGTATGTTTTACTGTATAATTTAATTACGTTGAAAGGACTCCTATTTTAAATTAGAAATATAAATATATTAAACACTACATAGCACAATGACTTATGGGTCTGGCATAGATTTTTTTCCAGGGCTGCTTTGTATCCCCAGTCCGGCCCTGGCCATGTGATACCTGCCACTGCTTTCATGGACACCAGAACACCAGATAGTGGCAGCAGTACTATGGGTGTTGAGAGATCAAAGGGGAAAAGTGCATACTTACAGCTCGTCCCCCTCCTTCTGCCATTGAAGACAAAAAAAATTGTATGCCAATACTCCTGCATTAGTGACATTTTATGGCCACTATCCTGTTGTGATAATAATATTCCATATTAATTAAGACTGATTGATCACTATTGAGCAAATTAAACTATTATAGATAGTTAAGATGGCCCGGTACACAGTACTGAAAATGTTAATAACCACAAAATACAGTATCAGAATGACTCATGCATAGCTTCACGAGATAGTTATGAGAACAGAGCGAGCTTTTTAGATAAGAGATACTAACCGCATAGATCTGGCATGGCATTGTTGGTGGGACTGGAAAGCCTGGCCAGCTGCAGGTCCCATCCAACGCTTTTGCAAGGTTTTTGCTGGGCTGCACTGGTAAGAAGATTTGGTGGAAAAGTACAGACTATTCACCCCATTGATTAAGTTTCTCATAAAAGACGAGAAAACTTGGCACTCAATTGGAGTACTACCCACCGGTAATACAGACGCGTATTGCTGGTTCTGCTGATTTCCCAGTAAGAGAGGGTCCCCTTCAAGCCTGACTGCCAGAAGTTCTCTCTTATGGTGATGTATACTTAAGCTGATATCTAGATATTTGAGCTGTTTCTTTAAGCTGTTTTTATATTAAGCTGAATATTAAGCTGTTTCCATAAGATTAATTAAGTCTCTGTTAATCAATGAAGTTTGTATCGATTATTTACAAGTACTTGATGTCAGTGTCTTTTCCTTTCTCAAATACTCAATTCACTCATCCAGAAAAGGGTTTTGGTGCCCACTAATATCTTTAGAAACCTTAGGGTAATTGATTATTGCTTTTTGATATTGGCGCTTCATGAATTTAATGATTAGGCACAACACCTGTTCAGAGGATTTGAAAAAACCAAGCTAATGTCTAATTACAAGTCAATGCCATTGTTTTTTTAGGTCACAATAATGTTATTCATTAAACAAGGAATTGTTGATAATTGACCAGAAAAGTAATAATAGCCAAATTAAGAAATTCTGCCTTTGTTTATTTTTTTTTTGTATTTTTGTGCCTATTTATTTTTTTTCTTTCAGGTACAAGGAGCCATCATGGTAGCTTCCTGTTTTCAAATATTTGTAGGATTTTCTGGACTAATTGGGTTCCTCATGAGGTTTATTGGCCCTTTAACAATTGCTCCAACCATTACCCTTATTGGTTTGCCTCTCTTTGAGTCTGCTGGTCGAGATGCAGGAAGTCACTGGGGCATTTCTGCCATGTAAGTGAAAAAAACAAAGTTCAAAAAATACCCTAAAGGGTAGATATTTGGGCAAGGAAACCCAACAGACCTTAAATGAACTTCTGGTCCTACATTTGCAATCAAGTTGATACTATACACTAACTCTGTGATAACAGTTATCTTTAGATTCACCAAATGGTAAGACATGCCTCTCTGTCAGTTCCCTATTGTCACGAGGAATAACCCCATCACGCAGCGTTTAGGATAACCGTAAGAGACTGAACTGAATTAGACATGTCACAGGTCCTTACAGTGGCTGGATTTAATGTACAATAGAGAGGAAACGTAATCAAATTCAAGCCTAATTCAGGCTCACTCAGACAGCGAAAACAAGAACTAGCCGGAGTCTGGTATACGGTATATCGATAGACAGGTAAACATATCAGAAAAGGGTTACAGAGAAACTTAGGTTCAGGACCAAACCCAAGTTCACCATAAATATCACGAAGTAACAAGGAACGCACTATAGGGTACTTGGAACAGAAATCATGATAGGGCACAGTGAATGGGGGCAAAGGAGTTTAAATACGGTTATGTTTGATTTGATTGGTCCACATCATGTCTGCAACCCCAGAACATGCATGAACAGGGATGACAAGGTAAAGTGGACCAATTAGAGACGGAAATTATGTTACGTTCCCTGTGTCTTTAAGAGTGCGCTCCGAATTTGAGCAGCAATCTCAAAGCTGAGATTCAAGCCTTGTGATCTGTTATTTTGTTCAGTGCGCAAAAAACCCCCTCGGAGATTCCCTATCGGCTCGAGGACCGGGTAATGGACCTTACACATATTTTCTAACTTTTCATACTCCCATACATTTTCTTAATCTTGGTATTCCTCTCCATCTCAGAAATCTGCCCTTCCACATTTTCATATTCCTTCCATTGCATTCATATAAAGGTTTTCCTACTGCCCTCCATTTCTTTACACCTTTCACCTGTAATGACGTGTCCATAGAGCACCTAGGAAAGCACCATTTAATTATTTTCATAACAAAAAAACAAATAAAACTAACTATCTATTGTCAGTTGTAAAGGAGTGATATACTGACAGTAGTTGCACATTTCCATTATAAATGGTAAACATAGACCATAGGTACTACAGTGCTATGATTTCTTCTCCCTATCTTCTATTACAACACAAAATGAATCATTGATGATAGTTAAAACCTCTTAAAATAACATTCATCTTGGTGGTTGTGAGTTTAGTTCTTGCTCAATTTGTATTTTCAGATTTAGGGGATTGTGAGTTTAATCTCTGCCTTTTATGTGTGTGCATGTGTTTTGTTCTGCTCGTTCTTTATTTGCCTCAAGTGTAATGTAACCTAAGTCCCATATATGTCTATTATCCTATATTTAGTGAATAACCTGATTGAAGTTTAATAAGTTTAAATTCTCTTAACTTGTATGAGTCACAAAGGCTATGTACTTTAGAACACCCCAGTGGCCCCCCAAGCCAGTGATCGGGGGTCCAGAGCCCCCAGTATATGGGCTCAAAGTGGAATGCGGCAATGCAGGCATCGTGAGAATTAAATCCTAAAGATTTAATGCAGGGAAACTGTGTCTCACGGCTGTGATGAGGGGCGCCCTATGATAGTTGGGAGGTGGAATTTTACCACTCCAAGATGTATATGTGGGTCAAAGCCTGGGTGTTGTAAGGCGCTGGGTTGCTTCTATGGCCCTTAGGAGTGAGATTCCCCCAGAGACCCCCACAGTGTGCAATTAATTAAGGTGAGACAGCAATACTTTAGGCATTGTTAAGCCATTGAGAGGTACACTTAAGTAGATGTGGCCTCGCGTAGAAATAGCAAACATGGTTAGGCAATACTCCTGTCTGTGGCAAGTGTGTTAGACTTGTGTATGTTTGTCAGAGCGTCCAAGTGAGTGTCTGTTCCGTTGTGATTGTCTTCTCCGCGGGCTTTGCTGCCCCTGCACGGCATTCGAGGAGGTATTGCGGATCTGGCAGCTTTGCTGGAGCGGTGCTTCGTGTCGGGACCCGTCCTCTCGAGTGGGCACTGGGGTAAGTGTGTGAGGACTGCCCACCTGTTTTGCTTCAGCGGTGCGTGTGCCGCTCGATGTGTCTCCGGCTCCTCCGCTCATCCAGGGCCCGTGTTCTGTCGATCTGCGTGGAGTAAGTGCAGGTCTGGGGATTTAAGTTGCTTCTTTTTAGTTGCTTTTCCCTGGTGTCGAGCCAGCCCTACCAGCCATCTTCTTGTGGTGAGTCGAGTGAGGAGGGAGCTTCCCCTCCCCCGCACCCCCCCAGCATGGGTGACACGCCACGCGGTATCCGCCATTTTAGTTGCGGCTCCTGGGTGTTGGTTTGTCCTGGCTGTATTTGGAGCCATGGGGGGTGGACCGGGAACATCCCCACCGGTCCAGAGGGGGGGGAAATGGGCGACGAAGATCACCCCTCCAAGGGACTAAAATAGTCTCTGCAAGCATCGCCTCAGATCAGGTGTGCCTCCCTGCAATGTGCTGTAGCTGTCAGTCGTAAGGTTGGTGCAAAATTCACAGTTTTATGCTTTAATTGTGGAAAGGTTGCAGGAGCTGCTCTCTTGTGCGACTGTTCAGCACGGCGGTCTAGCCCCGCCCCAAAACCAAACTAATTTTAAATAGCTTTTTCTAATGCACTATACATTTTCTAGCAAGACTACTATCACAATGTATAGACACAAAGTTAAGCTCTTTCAAAAAAGCACAAGTAAAAATAGCAATGATCAGTATCCTTTATAACTTCACCAGCTGCCACTGCCTTCCACTCCCTCCATCCTTCCCTTTTCTACTTCTTCAATGCAGTCCTTCTGTTTGTTTCATATTCACAACCCCTTTGCTCCCTTCTCTTTGGTTCCCCTTCTGCTCATTACACCTCCACACTTTTTTAGCATTATACACGACCAATTAATTTTTATTTATTTTTTTATCCATTCTGCACTATGTCACATATCTCTGGAAAATTTCCATTTCAGAAGATGTTTCCGTATGTAAGGAAGGTTACCATTTTCAATGCTACAATTTTAGTTATTCAAAAAAAGGTCTGTCCTAAAAAAACAAGTTATTTTGTTAAAAGACTTTACTTTATCTAAGGGCAAACCTTTTATTGTATATTTCTATATAATCATGGTTTATAAAGTAGCTGCTTTTGTTTTTCTTTCTAGGACAACTTTCTTTATAGTTTTGTTTTCTCAGTACCTGAGGAATGTTCCTTTGCCTATACCCTCCTACAGCCGTAATAAGAAGTGTCATTTCTCCAAAATTTACCTCTTCCAGATCTTTCCAGTAAGTATTTTTTTTTTTCCATGCACTAAAGTTGATGCACTTTGTTAAAATATGAACTCTGTAAATTACTCAAAAGGTAAATTTATTTAAACAAAATTTCAGAAATTGAATGCTTTGCCAGCGTGGCTTGTGGACATTTCTTGACAACAATTTTTTAAAGAGACCCTTTTCCAACGCAAGCAGTTGATTTACTTGTATACAAACTAAGCAGCGCAATTCATGATCACACATTTGAGCCATTACAAAAATGACATTGTAAGAGGAAGTTGGCCAAGGGGTACTCTGAAAAGGAATTATGTGGTTAAAGTAATCTTGTAAAAATATGTTTACTTTTTATGAACCAAGAGGGAACTGGTCGGCCAACAGGGTGGGCAAGTACAAACAAATGGCCTTTGTTTTAAGCCAAAACTCAGAGAGAGCTGCTACGTGGAGCATCTAATACACATTGGTGCTGGAATCAGGTAAGTAACAAGAGTATTTTGAACCCTTTCGGCACTGTAGGGGGAGAAGGGCACTATAGTACTAGGAATACAATTTTGTATTCCTAGCACTATAGTTTTCCTTTGAGCAGTATAAAGAGAGCATAGGGAGTGTCAGGGTTACATTACTGAACAACGTAAATAGACATTGCTATGTTTAAAGCCATTAAAAGAAACAGAGTTAATAGAACAAAACATAGTTAATCAAACAAAGTATTTAATTAGGACTATCTTGGTTTCAAGTGAATTTATGGAGAGTACCCCTCTCCTTTATGGAGGAACACAGAGTTAATCATCAAATTCTGACCTGACTCTCTGCAGCCCAGTTTTGAAATCCAGAATATGCTGTTTTAGGTGGACCTTGAAAACTGAGAACTGGAACAAAAATTATTGTATTTTTATTGAATCCATCATGGTTAGAAACATGGTTAATTTTTTTTTCCTCTCTTTTTTTGAACAGGTGCTGCTTGGGATTGCCATCTCTTGGCTGATTTGTTTCATATTAACTGTCACAAATGCACTTCCTTCCAATCCTGAAACCTATGGGTATTTTGCTCGGACTGATGTCAAAGGGGATGTTCTTTCCCAAGCGCCGTGGTTCCGCTTCCCATACCCAGGTGTCACTGATTATGGTGCCAGTTCGGCAACTCTTATCCACAGGTGTACACTTTAGAGGCAAATGATCTGGCTCATTGTCTGATGAAAATTCCTGAATTGTCCTCCTCAAATTATGGGGTTTGCAGGAACCTCCCGACACATTAGAATGCGTCACATTTTAATTCAACCTTTTCAATATTTCAGTTTACTATTATACTATCCATGTAACTATAGATATGAACATAAAAATTACTGAAATAAGACATGGTCTAAACCCAATCTGCTGATTTTTAGAAAGCTCTGTAGATTTGACCAGTTTATTGGTAATTAAATAAAGTTCATCAAATGTGTTTAAAATACATGTTGTGCGGGTAAATATGATGTTTCACCTTAGGAGAGTTGAACTTGCTAATAGGAATTGTTACTTATCTGGTATTTACACCATTGACTAAAACACTAAAAATCTGCTATATTAAAAAAAAGGTTTTGCAAATTACACCATTATTCTAGTTCAGACAAGGCATATCCAGGGCACACATTGCAAATGAAGGGGTAAAATATAAATTTGCTTAATTTTTCTTCTCTATGCTTTTTCTATGCTGACTGTTAGATACAAAGAATAGAGTTCATAACAAGGATAGGGACATGCTCAGTAACAGGATAAAGATGTGTAGATTTCTACATTTAATTTTATTTTTCACACTTCACAAATTCATATCTGTTAAATATAGTGATAAGTAAACATAATTTGAAAAACACTAGGATGAGAAAGTTTCCTTTTAAATCCAGAGTAGTCAAGCAGATTGAGAAACTAGGTAGCTGTCGCTCTGTTAACAAGGCTAGATTTCCCACCATCAAGAGTAGGCACCTGCTTTTAATACATTTATATTGTGCCTGTTTTGAGATAGGTGGTCTGGTGAGAGGATAAAAGTACCTGAAGCCTAGGCCACTGTCATCTGTAGTCTAGTCTGCCTCCTATGGTTGATAGCAGAGCTACAGGAATATATGTAGATGGTGTAAAACTCAGTGCTCTCCCAGCCCCTCCAAAGTCCAATGTAAGAAGCCTCCTGTAAGTGATTAAAGTTCAATTTACAGCACAGTAGATAAAAACTTCTAAAGGAAGTTTACATCTGATTGATGCAGGCTGTGTGAGCCACAGCCAGGGCAGGTGTGCCTGCTGTTGCATTTAACTCCTAAATGACAAAGAATTGACAACAAGACTGCAGGAAAATGGTCTACACTAAAAGTGCCACCTTAAGCTGAAGTTGTTCCAAAGGAAGCCTAAACCTGAAACAATTCTTTACCTTAATCCTAAATGTAATACTTTTTAAAAATCAAACACATGTAAAACTCAGACCTAAGCCCAGCTTCCAATTGGTAGCTATGTTAACAGCAGAGTTCAGAATTGGAACTGGCATGTTTTTTATTAAATCTAGCACATATAAATTAGGTGTCACCTTGTGTTTGAATAATCTTGAATATCTAATTTGTATTTCAGGACAATGGGGACTCCCAACAATAAGCCTAGCTGGAGTATTTGGGATTTTAGCCGGTGTGATATCATCGATGGTTGAGTCAGTTGGAGATTACCATGCCTGTGCCCGACTCTCTGGGGCACCGCCACCTCCAAAACATGCTATAAACAGAGGCATAGGAATAGAAGGGATCGGCTGTCTATTGGCCGGGGCTTGGGGCACTGGGAATGGGACCACGTCCTACAGTGAAAATGTTGGAGCTCTGGGAATAACAAGGGTAAGTTTTACACATATCTATAAATTGGGATGTGCATACCTACATGAATAATTGTTTAATGTGGTTTTGAAGGCTGAAAAAGAGATCCTATTCATAATGTATAACCTTTCAAACATCCTTGTTGATGCTACTAAATGACAAAACTGCAAAAATCCACCTTCATAGGATTTCAAATTGTTCCTCAATCAGGGAAAACTATTTAGTGACTGCTTCAGACACCTGTTCATGTGGCACCATGCCGCCAGGGCCGGATTAACATAGGGGGGCAGATGGAGCTGCAGCTCCAGGGCCAGGCCCATGGAATAGGCCCATTAAAAAAAATATTTATTTTTTTAAAATCACTTTTAAATACAAATGCAGGTATTTTTCTCCGTATGACTAAAAATCAAAAAGAACCAAAGGGAAAGAATTCCACTTGGAACTGCAGGGAAGAAAAAATTATGAGAAAAAAAAAAGGGGGAATATCCACTAACCAACTGGTAAAACAACCCACACCCTAGGTTGAATAAATACACAAATACTAAAATAGAAAAAGCATAGGAAAGCCTAATACCTTAAACCAGGAGTGGATATCCACACCAAAAAGTAAATATCAAAAAGAAAAGAAAAAACTAAATAACTTGACCTACACCGTACTACTAAATAGCTATTATAGCCAATTGGTGCAATATTAAAATAAAATGATTACAATTGGATAAAGTCCACAGTCTTAATACAAGACAGGAGTCCAGAGAAAATCCTTATAATGTATGCTCATATGGAAATCAAATAGCTTGTATACCCCTACATATATAGCAGGGAAACTAGCCAGTATGAGCTAATTATATAGTAACAAACTGAATGCAAGTAACAAATATCAGTATGTTACAAAAAAAGAAACAAACAGTCCTCAGACGAAACAGAAGTATAACTGTGTAATAAACAGTTATACATCTGAAATAAAACAAAATCGTTCCTTAAGTCTGCTGACCAACGATGGTGCTGAGTAATATACAAATCTTCCCAAAGTCACAAGGTATTTTTAAGATAGACTTTATTGGGCGAAAATATATAAGTGCATTAAAAAATATAAATGCATAAAAACAGCTCACAGAAAGCGGATGAAAGGGAACTTTCCTTTTAAAAGGAAAGTTCCCTTTCATCCGCTTTCTGTGAGCTGTTTTTATGCATTTATATTTTTTTAAAAAGGAAAGTTCCCTTTCATCCGTGAACTGTTTTTATGCATTTATATTTTTTAATGCACTTATATCTTTTCGCCCAATAAAGTCTATCTTAAAAATACCTTGTGACTTTGGGAAGATTTGTATATTACTCAGCACCATCGTTGGTCAGCAGACTTAAGGAACGATTTTGTTTTATTTTAGATGTATAACTGTTTATTACACAGTTATACTTCTGTTTCGTCTGACGGCTGTTTGTTTCTTTTTTTGTAACATACTGATATTTGTTACTTGCATTCAGTTTGTTACTATATAATTAGCTCATACTGGCTAGTTTCCCTGCTATATATGTAGGGGTATACAAGCTATTTGATTTCCATATGAGCATACATTATAAGGACTTTCTCTGGACTCTTGTACATTTGTATTAAGACTGTGGACTTTATCCAATTGTAATCATTTTATTCTCATATTACACCAATTGGCTATATTAGCTATTTAGTAGTACGGTGTAGGTCAAGTTATTTAGTTTTTTCTTTTCTTTTCTTTTTGATATTTACTTTTTGGTGTGGATATCCACTCCTGGTTTAAGGTATTAGGTTTTCCAATGCTTTTTCTATTTTAGTATTTTTCTCCGTATAAATGGAGATTACCCTGCACCGGCCAGTAGGGGTCACTGTGTGTGGAGAGAGGCAGGGATAGGAAGTTACAGCATATCCCTGCCTCTCTCTACTACTCACTGATCCGTGGGGGAGCCGCTACACAGCACAGAGTCCAGACAGCAGCATTACAGCTCAAATAAGTGAGGGATGGGGGAAAGGCAGCAGGGAGACATGGGGACACTGAGACACTAGAGAATACATGGGGACACAGACACTAGGGGACACCGAGATACTTGGGGACATCGAGACACATGGGGACACTGTGAGACATTGGGACACGGAGACACTAGGGACACGGTGTCCTCATGTGTCCCCATGTACTCCTGCCAGTGTCCCTAGTGGCTCAGTGTCCCCATGCCTCTCAGTTTCCCCTAGTCTCCCGGTGTCTCTGTCCCCATGTCTCTCAGTGTTTCTAGTCACTCAGTGTCCCCATGTCTCCCAGCCAGTGTCCTGTGTCCCCATGTCTCCCAGCTAGTGTTCCCCAATGTTTGTGTCCCCATGTCTCCCAGTGTCCCCAAGTGTCTCAGTGCCCCCATGTCTCCCAGTGTCCCCGGGTCTCTCATTGTCCCATGTCTCACTGTGTCCCCTATTATCGACTGAGACATGGGAACACTGGGAGAAATGGGGACACTAGGGGACTGGGTGACATGGGGACACTGACACTGTGATACATAGGGACACTGACACTGGGTGACGTGCGAGACTGAGACACTGGGAGCAATTCATCTATACAGCAGAATCAAACTGAGTATTTTGGTGATTTTACAGAATTTTCTCTTATGTCACTCCTTGTGATTTACATCATGTGATGTTACGCATAACTAATTATACAAATGACTAAAGCCGGTATTTTTTTACAAGAAAGATGGCAACCCTAACTACTCTTCACATACTCTTGCTTAAAGGAACACTATAGGGTCAGGAACACAATCAAGTATTTCTGACCCTATTATGTAAAAACCACCATATAGCCCCACTGCTATATTCTTACTTGTATTCAAGCCTGCAGCTGCTGGCTCTGCCTCTGAACTGACTCTGTCTGCTGACATCTTCAGAAGTGGTGGTCTGAGCAAATTACAATGCTTCCCCATAGGATTGGCTGAGACTGTCAACTAGGCAGATCAGGGGCAGAGCCAGCATAAGTCAAACATAGCTCTGGCCAATCAGCATTTCCTCATAAAGATAAATTGAATCAATGCATCTCTATGAGGAACGTTTAGTGTCTGCATGCAGAGGCTGGAGACACTGAATGGCAGTGCTGCACACTAGGCAGTACTGCCCCAGGAAGCACCTCTAGCAGCCATCTAAGGAGTGGCCAGTGGAGTTATTTTCTCTTAAAAGACAGTGTTTACTGCAAAAAGCCTGAAGGGAATTATTCTACTTACCAGAACAAATACAATAAGCTGCAGTTGTTCTGGTGACTATAGTGTCCCTTTAAGTTTGGAAGCTTAAGTGGGATGTATTGCAACAAAACCTGTGTGGGCTGGCTGACAATAAAATTAGTTTAGGTAATGCAGACTTTGGTTTCTCTAACACTGTGGCATGTCCCCTTTCTTCTACACTCACTACATCCACCTTTACTCTGTCCCAGACTATATACCAGGAACTTCTGCTTGCTAGTAAGAAGGTAAGGACATGTGGACATGTGAGTGCTAGGAGACAGTCTTTAGAAAGCATGGAGTTGGCGCATCATTTGATGCATTTATGTCAAGCTCAGAGTGCTGCCTGCATAGTATGCCCTTAGTTGGACAGCCTGCATGATTCATGCCAGGCTGGCCTTCCAATTCTTTGGACAAACATGCCCCCTATTTGGGCATGTTCACCCCTTTTGGCAGGTCTGGTCACGTGATTCGTGCCAGTGGCCCACCCTTTTACCCCACCTATTGACTTCCTGCCTCACTGGACACTGCTGTTAGGGGATATGGATTTACTTGAAAGATGAAAGCATAAATTAGAGTGATTAGCATAGAGTATGTGTTTTCTCATAGCTGCATCCTTTGAGTTTCCCTCCAACACCATCTCCATCAGATACATGACACTTGGGAGGTATGGTTGTTTTAGTGTTTTTGGTTGATAAGATTCTGTAATAAGGCCCATCATAATTGTCAGCTCCAAGCCCACTGGGCTCTTAATCTGGCCCTGCATGCCACAATTAGAGCTAAATGATAATGCAATATGCACACTATGGTAAAGGAAAAACGATATTTAAAAGATAATAATAATAATAATAATAAAACACTGTCCTGACTTTAAAAAAAAAAAACACTGTCCTGTTTAAGTGTGCTCTTAAATTACTTATATATCTTATATTTTATTTTTTTCTAATGTAAAAATTTACGACAAATATTTGTGTAATTCTTCACCCCTTATCTTTTAGGTTGGGAGCCGGGCAGTGATTATTTCTGGAGGGATATTAATGTTGTTGATGGGTATTTTTAGTAAAATCGGGGCTGTGTTTGCCACTATACCAACACCGGTTATTGGAGGGATGTTCCTTGTGATGTTTGGAGTAATAGCTGCAGTTGGAATATCTAATTTGCAGGTAAAAGAAATATTAGAACCTAAAAATTACTTTCAAACAGAGAATCAAGCTGTGCATCTCAAATTGTTTTCATCTTTTGTAATATGCTGTATAAACACAGTCAACATAGAAATTCACATTTAACACGAACATTTAACTTGCTCTCATGCGAGATATTCATGAAACAGTCGCTCTTTTTAGATAACCAGATTAGTAAATTCTTGGTGTACTTTTTAAGATTGCTAGAATGTTAAGCAGAAAAAAACTAACAAATAATCTCCTATACATGAGAGATTGGGAAGCCATCTCGATATGGAGGGTGCATGGCTGGGCTGCAAACCTGGTCCTTTGGAAACGTTTTATAGATACAAGGGCACACAACAAGAATTGAAAGAGTTTTTACAATATATAAATATTAATAGTAACGGTTTGAGTTCACGTACACGTATGACACAGATAGTAGTATTAATTTTTTGGATATAACATTTTTTGTGAATCAGGGTAAGATTCAATCAAAATGTTATTTCAAGGAGACGGAAAGAAATAGCTTCATACACAAAAAGAGTTGTCATCATGAAAACTGGTTAAACTCAATACCAAAAAGCCAACTAACTCGAATCAGGAGAAACTGTTTGAAAGATAGCAATTATTATGAACAAGCTAGTCATCTATCAAATAAATTGATCTCTAAGAAATATGATAGAACTATTTTAAAACAAGAGACATCCAGAATTGGAAAATTATATAGAAGGGAACTATTAAAACAAAAAAAGAAGGATAAAGTACAAAAGGAAGCTTATAAATATGTGTTTATTACCCAATTTAACGCACAGCAGTATGAGATTAAAAAAAATCCTGAACAAGCATTGGGATATTTTACTGAAGGATCCCATCTTGGGGAAAGCACTCCCAAGGAAGGCAAGAAACCTAAAAAACATATTGGCACCTAGCTATGCCTTGAAAAATCCACATAGAAATATATTACAATAGAAAATGTTTCCATTCATGTAACAAATGCAAGGCTTGTAGAACTCAGAGACTATTAAGTGTAAAAAAATGTAAAAGTACCATAACAGGAAAAGAGTTTAGTATAAAATCTAATACAAAACTGTGACACCAGAAATGTAATATATGTCCTGCAGTGTCCCTGTGGGAAACAATATGTAGGGCGGACCTGCAGGAAGTTAAAAGAACGTATCTTGGAACACCAAAGTAATATTCGAAAAAAATCAAACATATAGTTCCAATTCATTACAATGTATGCAATAAATTTGCAAGACTTTTATTATCTAGGTGTAGAAAAAATAGAAAGGTATTGGAGGGGTGGTAACCTAATTAAGAACTTAGCCCAACGGGAAACATACTGGATCAATACACTAAAAGCCCTGCAACCAAGGGGACTCAACCTAGACATCGATTTATGGTGCTTTTTAGATTAGAATTGAATCAGTCTACTGAAGCTTTGTATCACATACATGTTCTATTCTATCTGATTCTTATCTCATGGTGTTTGGGATCTTATGAATGCGATATTTTTTTTATTTATTTTATTTTTTTTATCTTTATTTTTTTTATTTTTTTATGGTTTTTGTACCTAGTCCCTCATATCCTCTCTTATTGTTTGTATATAAGTGTAAAGAGTCTCTTTCTGCAATCATGTGCAATAGAAAGAAAAAAAGAAAAATACATTTCTTCTTAAAATTAAGAAACTAAAAAAGTGTGGAACAAAAGAAATCAAAATAAACACATTTAATGATGTTTCACAAACTTTAGTTATAGGTAAAATAAGCTTAATTCTATTGATACATCTATATAAAGAATTAGATAAAAATGTATTGAATTTTTCTCACAGATGTCTAAAATAGGCATTGATATAGTATATATTTTTTTATTGATCAATTTTGATAAATAATAAATTATAACTATTTGAACAAAATAAATAATATGGGGAAATAGTCACTCA
>OW240914.1:231758237-231795075 GCA_933207985.1 Pelobates cultripes | reverse complement strand
AGCTTGCATTTAAAACCCAAAAACTTTTTTCACTGTTATAGATTGAACAGCAGTTAGTTGTCTCAAAGCGGGTGTGTCAGGCTCACAGTGGATACTGTGCCCAGTGCCACCACTCACTCACTGGTGTCACAATAGCATGCATTCAAAAACCCAAAAACTTTTTTCACTGTTATAGATTGAATAGCAGTTAGTTGTCTGCCAGCATCTGTGTCAGGCTCACAATGGATACTGCTCCCAGTACCACCACTCACCCACTGGTGTCACTATAGCGTGCATTTAAAAACCAAAAAACTTTTTTCACTGTTTTACATTGAATAGCAGTTAGTTGTCTCAAAGCGGGTGTGTCAGGCTCACAGTGGATACTGTGCCCAGTGCCACCACTCACTCACTGGTGTCACAATAGCATGCATTCAAAAACCCAAAAACTTTTTTCACTGTTATAGATTGAATAGCAGTTAGTTGTCTGCCAGCATCTGTGTCAGGCTCACAATGGATACTGCTTCCAGTGCCACCACTCACCCACTGGTGTCACTATAGCGTGCATTTAAAAACCCAAAAACTTTTTTCACTGTTATAGATTGAATAGTGGAATTGTCTCAAAGCGGGTGTGTCAGGTTTACAGTGGATACTGTGCCCAGTGCCACCACTCACTCAGTGGTGTCACAATAGCGTGCATTTAAAAACAAAACACTTTTTTCACTGTTATAGATTGAATAGCAGTTAGTTTTCTCAAAGCGGGTGTGCCAGGCTCACAGTGGATACTGTGCCCAGTGCCACCACTCACTCACTGGTGTCACAATAGCTTGCATTTAAAACCCAAAAACTTTTTTTCACTGTTATACATTGAATAGCAGTTAGTTGTCTCAAAGCGGGTGTGTCAGGCTCACAGTGGATACTGTGCCCAGTGCCACCACTCACTCACTGGTGTCACAAAAGCTTGCATTTAAAACAAAAAAACTTTTTTCACTGTTATCGATTGAACAGCAGTTAGTTGTCTCAATGTGGGTGTGTCAGGTTTACAGTGGATACTGTGCCCAGTGCCACCACTCACTCACTGGTGTCACAAAAGCTTGCATTTAAAACGAAAAAACTTTTTTCACTGTTATCGATTGAATAGCAGTTAGTTGTCTGCCAGCGTTTGTGTCAGGCTCACAGTGGATACTGTGCCCAGTGCCACCACTCACTCACTGGTGTCACAAAACCTTGCATTTAAAACCCAAAAACTTTTTTCACTGTTATCGATTGAATAGCAGTTAGTTGTCTCAACGCGGGTGTGTCAGGTTTACAGTGGATACTGTGCCCAGTGCCACCACTCACTCACTGGTGTCACAATAGCTTGCATTTAAAACCAAAAAACTTTTTCACTGTTATAGATTGAATAGCAGTTAGTTGTCTGCCAGCGTCTGTGTCAGGCTCACAGTGGATACTGTGCCCAGTGCCACCATTCACTCACTGGTGTCACAATAGCTTGCATTTAAAACCAAAACACTTTTTTCACTGTTATAGATTGAATAGCAGTTAGTTGTCTCAAAGCGGGTGTGTCAGGCTCACAGTGGATACTGTGCCCAGTGCCACCACTCACTCACTGGTGTCACAATAGCTTGCATTTAAAACCAAACAACTTTTTTCACTGTTATAGATTGAATAGCAGTTAGTTGTCTGCCAGTGTCTGTGTCAGGCTCACAGTGGATACTGTGCCCAGTGCCACCATTCACTCACTGGTGTCACAATAGCTTGCATTTAAAACCCAAAAACTTTTTTCACTGTTATAGATTGAATAGCAGTTACTTGTCTCAAAGTGGGTGTGTCAGGCTCACAGTGGATACTGTGCCCAGTGCCACCACTCACTCACTGGTGTCACAAAAGCTTGCATTTAAAACGAAAAAACTTTTTTCACTGTTATCGATTGAACAGCAGTTAGTTGTCTCAACGCGGGTGTGTCAGGTTTACAGTGGATACTGTGCCCAGTGCCACCACTCACTCACTGGTGTCACAATAGCATGCATTTAAAAACTCAAATTTTTTTTTCACTCTTATAGATTGAATAGCAGTTAGTTGTCTGCCAGCATCTGTGTCAGGCTCACAATGGATACTGCTCCCAGTGCCACCACTCACCCACTGGTGTCACTATAGCGTACATTTAAAAACTCCAAAACTTTTTTAACTGTTATAGATTGAAAAGCAGTTAGTTGTCTGCCAGCGTCTGTGTCAGGCTCACAGTGGATACTGTGCCCAGTACCACCACTCACTCACTGGTGTCACTATAGCGTGCATTTAAAAACCCCAAAACTTTTTTCACTGTTATACATTGAATAGCAGTTAGTTGTCTCAAAGCGGGTGTGTCAGGTTAACAGTGGATACTGTGCCCAGTGCCACCACTCACTCACTGGTGTCACAATAGCATGCATTTAAAAACCAAAAAACATTTTTCACTGTTATAGATTGAAAAGCAGTTAGTTGTCTGCCAGCGTCTGTGTCAGGCTCATAGTGGATACTGTGCCCAGTGCCACCACTCACTCACTGGTGTCACAAAACCTTGCATTTAAAACCAAAAAACTTTTTTCACTGTTATCGATTGAATAGCAGTTAGTTGTCTCAAAGCGGGTGTGTCAGGTTTACAGTGGATACTGTGCCCAGTGCCACCACTCACTCACTGCTGTCACAATAGCATGCATTTAAAAACCCCAAAACTTTTTTCACTGTTATAGATTGAATAGCAGTTAGTTGTCTGCCAGCATCTGTGTCAGGCTCACAGTGGATACTGTGCCCAGTGCCACCACTCACTCACTGGTGTCACAATAGCTTGCATTTAAAAACAAAACACTTTTTTCACTCTTATAGATTGAATAGCAGTTAGTTGTCTCAAAGCGGGTGTGTCAGGCTTACAGTGGATACTGTGCCCAGTGCCACCACTCACTCACTGGTGTCACAATAGCTTGCATTTAAAACCCAAAAACTTTTTTCACTATTATAGATTGAATAGCAGTTCGTTGTCTCAAAGCGGGTGTGTCAGGCTCACAGTGGATACGGTGCCCAGTGCCTCCACTCACTCACTGGTGTCACAATAGCTTGCATTTAAAACCAAAAACTTTTTTCACTGTTATAGATTGAATAGCAGTTAGTTGTCTCAAAGCTGCTGTGTCAGGCTCACAGTGGATACTGTGCCCAGTGCCACCACTCACTCACTGGTGTCACTATAGCTTGCATTTAAAACCAAAAAACTTTTTTCACTGTTATAGATTGAATAGCAGTTAGTTGTCTCAAAGCGGGTGTGTCAGGCTCACGGTGGATACTGTGCCAGTTCACAGTGCCACTCATATCTGGTGTCATAATAGCTTGCATTTAAAAACAAAAAACTTTTTTCACTGTTATAGATTGAATAGCAGTTAGTTGTCTCAAAGCGGGTGTGTCAGGCTCACAGTGGATACTGTGCCCAGTGCCACCACTCACTCACTGGTGTCACAATAGCGTGCATTTAAAAACCCAAAAACTTTTTCACTGTTATAGATTGAATAGCAGTTAGTTGTCTCAAAGCGGGTGTGTCAGCCCTACAGCGTGTACTCTGCCAGTTCACAGTGCCACTCATATCTGGTGTCATAATAGCTTGCATTTAAAAACAAAAAACTTTTTCACTGTTATAGATTGAATAGCAGTTAGTTGTCTCAAAGCGGGTGTGTCAGGCTCACAGTGGATACTGTGCCCAGTGCCACCACTCACTCACTAGTGTCATAATAGCTTGCATTTAAAAACAAAATACTTTTTTCACTGTTATAGATTGAATAGCAGTTAGTTGTCTCAAAGCGGGTGTGTCATGCTTGAAAGGTAAATCTGCTACTCTGGTGACTCAGTCCTTCTGGTCACTATTCTCCAACCCTCGATTGTCAGTTGAATATTCAGGGAAGATGTTTATGGAAGCATATTAACCAGACACACACTCTTTGCTTTCCATAATCTTCTAATCGTTTATTCAAGATTCACTATATTTATACTATACGTGTCACGAATATTGGTTAAAAAAGGTTACAAAAAGTTTACAAAAAGGTTACACAAGATACAAGTAGTTTCAAGAGGAAGTAGTTTCAAGAGGAAATAGTTTCTGCTGTTACGTTCAATATTCAATAATCTATTCTTACAAAATATCACATGTACATTGTGGCTAAGCGTATCCTGTTACATAAAAAGACTTTCTTTTATGTTTTGTAAGCGATTCTACAAAAAGAGCTTGCTACTACAAAATAATTCAATTTATACAATACTGACAGATTAATTGTTTAACCCCTTAAGGACCAAATTTCTGGAATAAAAGGTAATCATGACATGTCACACATGTCATGTGTCCTTAAGGGGTCAATATTCCTTCATTTCCCCCTCTGTGAGCATTATTTGCTCATATCCTATTTAAGGAGTCCTGGTCAGACAACCAGCCATCTGCCATGGTATATTCAGGATTGCTAGCCAATCCTGCAGGTCTTTCATTATGTCTTTGGCCACTATTCCCATAGCATAGGACTAGGCATCTGACCAGTACCACAAACTTATAGATCTGTATCAGCATGTTCACCATTGCTTCGGTTATGCGTATATATTTGGAGATACACATCATAGCAAGCTGGGGATTTTACAGGAACAGTGTTGCATGTATGTTTGTAAATGCAGAATATAATAATCTTGAAAATAGCATAAACAAGTAGAGCAAGGACCAGAACCATAACAATAATTATTGCAATATTCTTTAGCCAGTCTAGGATACTGTCAAACTTAAACATATCTGCCCATGGGTGATCAATACCTGAATTCCTCTTCATTTCTATGGCCAGGTCTTCCAATTTCTTTATAGCTAGGGTTACTTTACCATTAGGCCAGTGTTCTCTGGAATATAGGTACAACAAACACCGGAGTCAAGTAATTTACAGACTCCTCCCTTTTCTCCTAAAACCATATCAAGGGCCATTCTATTCTGGAAAGTCATTTGTGAGGTAGCCTGTAATTGTTCAGCAAGACCTTGTAATACATCTCGTGTATAATTTACAAATCTTTGCTGATTATAATATATATAATTAATCCAGTTAACATTCTTGTTAGCTGTTATAATGGGAAATATTGATTCAAATCCTGCTGCCACCTCGTCTCTAGCTTTAAATTCATTAGGGACCCCTCTTGGAATACCAATGGCATCTAGATAGATATGTGGGTCGAAACTACCTTGTGGGGATTCCCTTTTCCTTCTTGTGGAATCAGTTACAACCTTAATTTCAGGGAGAGAGTCGCCAAATATATGGAGGGGCATGATTATTTTGGCTGGGGCACATTCTCCTCTCCAGGGGGTGGGGAGTCTGGAACGTATTTTCATATCTCCACATATTCAATAAACATCTCCCACAGATTGTGTTTGATTCACTAAGGTAATATTACTGTAGGCGGAGCAGAATCCTGAAGAGAAGTTATCAAATGGTTTACCCACCTTACCATTATTATTTCCCTGAAAACAAGTATAATTATACTGTATACTGAGACAACATCATTTAATTTAAACTTGGGTTTACCAATAGGGTGACCCTTTTTCCATTCTTCACATCCTATAGTATTAACAGTGGTACCTGAAAACAAACTTAGGAAACATTCCCAGTACTCATAAGGGACATGTAAAGGTACAGTTCCTAGATGAGGTCTGGCACTACCACATACATAACAGTTTGACCTATTGCTGGAATGGGCATTATATCTCATCCATTCCAGCCATAGGTTTGTATCTGTATACCCTGTTTCTAATGCTATGGTATCTCCAAATGTGGGATCTGCTATGGCCATCATATCACCAAGGGTTTAAATGTGGGGCTTTAGAGGAATTAACAAGAGTTTGTCTAGAGGTGAGGCTTTCCCATTTTGAGGGGTTCCATATATATTTTAACTGGATTTTTCCTCGATTACCTCCAATACCTCCTCTTAAAAAGGTACTGAGAATATAAATACCTTGATCTCCAGGACTGGGGTTTTCAATATTTAAGGTAAATTTCATGGAGTGCCCAGTTTGCCCTATAGGGGTACATGTACCTGGCTTTGTTAGGGTCATTCTAGTCAAGAGGGACTTCCCATTCTTATCCTTTTTATCTAATGCATTCTGTGGCTTATAACCCCAATCTGTCCTGGTGTTCCATCCAACTGATCCCCAATAATCACAATTGTTACCCCTCTTTGAGCAATATACATACATAAGATACCAGTACTGTATATTAGAAAAGAACTGGCTCGCAGGTTGTGCCCGATAGACCTACTTAAATCTTTTGCTTTATTCTTTCTGTCGCATAGAAGTATAAGTTTATTACTCTGTTTCAGGGCCGTCTTTAATATTGATTGGACCCTGGGCAAGCATCTGTTTGGGCCCCCTGGGCATGCAATCACTCCCTCCACCCCAACCTAGAGGCGAAACTAATGTAGAGAGTGCCTTGGTGCAAAAAAATAATAATTCAGGTCTGCCCTGTAGCACAAGAGTAAAGAAAAGATAAATCCCCATCTGTCATACAACTCCTGCGATGCCAAGCCAGGTGGGGATCTACCATCCTTGCAGGGTTGTATTTTTGAGCAGTGTTTGTGCAATTGAATGTCAGCATGTTATTGTATAGAGTGTATGTGTGCATGTAGGGGTGTATTTGTATGTACTGTTACCATTGGAATGCAGTGGTGTACTTGTGTGTAGTGTTTGCGTTTGAATGCAGAAATGTGTGATTGTCTGTAGTGTTGGCTTTTAAATGCAGGTGTACTTTTGTGTGTAGAGTTGGTGTTTGTATATAATTTTAGCATTTTAATACAGGAATGTGTTTGTATGTAATGTTTGTATTTGCATGCAGTGGGTTGTTTGGATGTAGTGTTGTGTACATTTGTGTGTAGTATTGGTGTTTCAGCAAACTGGTGTGTTTGTATGTAATGTTTGTGTTTGCAGGGCTCTGTTTGCATGTTGTGTGATTTCTATAACACATATACACATACACATTAACATGCAGATACACACATAGGCACACTGACACATGCTCACACCTTGACACATACTGGCACATACACACACACACTCAGATACACACCCTTTGACACACAGATACAAGCACTTTGATACACACACACACACTGGCACATCCACACACAGAGGTACACACACACACTGACACAGGTATGTACACACACACTCAGATACACACATACATAAAGGTATAAATGCAGGGGTGTATATGTGTACAGTGCTAGAGATGGAGTGTATTTGTGTTGGCATTAAAATGCTGGGATGTATGCATTACCACACACTCAGATGCACACTTACACACACTGACACATACATACATACACACACACACAGGTACACATACACACTGACACACAAGTACACATACACAGGTATACATACACACAGAAACACTGACACACAGACAAACACAGCCAGATACAAACACTGACACAAACACAGCCAGATACACACACTGACACAAACACAGCCAGATACACACAAGGACATAAACACAGCCAGATACAAACACTGACACAAACACAGCCAGATACACACACTGACACAAACACAGCCAGATACACACAAGGACATAAACACAGCCAGATACACACACACATATATGTGTACATTTACATATTTTAATCTCTGCCTTCTAGCAGCTCTTGGACAGCAACTCCCAGCAACCTTGGCCATAATAATGTCTCAACTCTGTTCTTACATACCCTGGTCCAGAATTTGGCAAAAGTGACATTTGGAAATGGTATCCAGCCTTTGATAACACTTGATGCAATAATATGTTAAAATAAATACTTTTAAAATTTATATTTAATAGGAAACGGTCAGGTTCTTCTAGGATTTTTAACATGTACTTATTCCCTGTGTGTTACATTACAAACACCAACACTTGAATAAAAGTGATATCAGAAATAAGCAAAACAAAAAACAAAACATATTTAGCCACCCTCCTGTCTCCTTACCTTTTGGGTACAGAAAGGTGGCTTCCCTGGGGTCCAGTGGGAGCTTGTTGGCCCAGGCTGATGGGAGTCTGCCATCAGCTTTCTCAGTCCCTCTCCCCAACAATGCTTGCATCCTCCTCCGTGTGGTGTGTGCCTCCTCCCCAGCGGCACTGAGGAGGAAGCAATCTGACCTCACTGCCTCCCAGCATGCCACGGAGAAGAAAAAGGATCACAGGGCAGTGTGTGAGTGGCTAGCTGTGTGTTTGTATTCAGCCAACCCGCATATTACAAGGGCCCGGTCCAGAGCAGTATTAAAGGGCTGTGGCCCCTGATTATCTCAGGTGCTGCAGGGGGCCCATGGGGCAGCTGCCTTAGGGCCCCCAGGAGTAACTGGGCCCGGGGCAGCTGCCCCTTTTGCCCCTCCTTAAAGACGGCCCTGCTCTGTTTTATTGCAAGTTAATTCACATGGGATCTGTGTGCCTGATATGATTGTTACTTTAATACCATAAGCCCACTACACATTCTATGAGAGTGGGATAGTGTAAATGTGTTGCATTGTTTGCATGATGAGCTCAGTATTTTTATAACTGAGACAAAAAGTCACTTCATTAGTATTTGAAAGTTAATTCCCCAGATGGGATTAATTGTATAGAAACACCAATCAGCACATCTTCCCTGCCCTGTGTGTTTGTTGCAGAGGATCCATACTGTAAATATGATTTTTGTTTGTAAATAAGAGCAACATTTACATTTTCAGCGGTCCAACACATGCTTCTTTTTGTGCCGTTAGCTAACCTTTTTATTGCTACAGATGCTTTAAATGATTCAGCTACTGCATATGTTTTGTGTCTTCTATGTCTCACATTATATGTGTTCTGTTCTTTTAAATTGTGGTATATAGCCTGGATCAGAGATCATGGACAAAGGTTTTTACCTGTGTTACTAAGGCTCTTGGAGACTGAATGGTCTATACATTTTTTAAGTCTCTGAGAGTTCTGTAAGATTCTGGTGAAACCATGTCTGTGTAATCTGGTCCAAATGTTTGCTCAATTTCTATAAGATTTAAGTTGATGCAGTATCATCTCAGATTAGTTAATGGAAGTTTCATACAAATATTTGAGTTATGAGCGCGCTATATAAATGGATCCTTTCTCTATATACAATACTATAGTAGATTAAAGTAATGAAGTTAATAAGAATAAAAAAAAAAAGTATACATAAGAATTCCTAAAATAAATCTAATACAAACTAAAATTGGTATACCTTACAATAATATGTTCTCAGTGCAGCTGTTAACTGTTTATTCTGTGTAAATGGTGACTGTGATAATGTGTGAAGTGTGCAGCTTACCTGGAGAGTGTATTAATTTATATGTTGCTGTGTTGTTTTAAATTATATTTCAATCAGTTTGTCTCAGTCTAGTGATACTGATACAAATGCCAGTCAAATAACCTAGCAAATAACGGTTTTATTAGCTGTTGAATACTAGCGTTTTGGCCAAGAGTAGTTGGAGTAGTTCTATGAGCTTAGAGAGGCTCTGTGTTGTGTTCTGATATAGCTATATGGGAATGGAGATTTGGAGGTGTTAGTTTAAGATTGCTTTCATATTGTGTCTACCCGTGTTTCCGAGGAGGGACACAGAGTGTGTAGATGCATGTAAAGAATGTGTTTTCTGTATTGGCATATCTGCTGGGTATCCATTATGTGTTTCTACTACGTCTGTTTTGTGAGATGTCTGTTTTGTGAGATGACATGTAATATTACATTGGATGCTGAGTATGAGTTATATGGTTTGAAATGAATTGGTGTGTTATATGTTTTATGTATTTTATTATCCATTGTGTAGGAGTTTAACTAGCAGAGTGATTTGCATATCATTAACGTAAGCATTTAGTGTTTTTACAAAAGGTGAAATGCTGTCCAGCCGGCTAGAATGAAACAATTGTATGCTATCGCTCCTGGAGCAAGAAAAGCGCTTGTTACATCCCACTTCAGACACCAAGCTGAAAGGTAAATCTGCTACTCTGGTGACTCAGTCCCTCTGGTCACTATTCTCCAACCCTCGATTGTCAGCTGAATATTCAGGGAAGATTTTTATGGAAGCGTATTAACCAGACACACACTCTTTCCATAATCTTCTAATCGTTTATTCAAGATTCGCTATATTTATACTATACTTGTCACGAATATTGGTTACAAAAGGTTACAAAAAGTTTACAAAAAGGTTACACAAGATACATAAAAGAGGAAGTAGTTTCTGCTGTTACGTTCAATATTCAATAATCTATTCTTACAAAATATCACATGTACATTGTGGCTAAGCGTATCCTGTTACATAAAAAGACTTTCTTTTATGTTTTGTAAGCGGTTCTGCAAAAAGAGCTTGCTACTACAAAATAATTAAATTTATACAATACTGACAGATTAATTGTTTAACCCCTTAAGGACCAAATTTATGGAATATAATGTAATCATGACATGTCACACATGTCATGTGTCCTTAAGGGGTCAATATTCCTTCAAGGCTCACAGTGGATACTGTGCCCAGTGCCACCACTCACTCACTGGTGTCACAATAGCTTGCATTTAAAACCCAAAAACTTTTTTCACTGTTATAGATTGAATAGCAGTTAGTTGTCTGCCAGCGTCTGTGTCAGGCTCACAGTGGATACTGTGCCCAGTGCCACCAATCACTCACTGGTGTCACAATAGCTTGCATTTAAAAACAAAAAACTTTTTTCACTGTTATAGATTGAATAGCAGTTAGTTGTCTCAAAGCGGGTGTGTCAGGCTCACAGTGGATACTGTGCCCAGTGCCACCATTCACTCACTGGTGTCACAATAGCTTGCATTTAAAACCAAAAAACTTTTTTCACTGTTATAGATTGAATAGCAGTTAGTTGTCTCAAAGTGGGTGTGCCAGGCTCACAGTGGATACTGTGCCCAGTGCCACCACTCACTCACTGGTGTCACAATAGCTTGCATTTAAAACCAAACAACTTTTTTCACTGTTATAGATTGAATAGCAGTTAGTTGTCTGCCAGCGTCTGTGTCAGGCTCACAGTGGATACTGTGCCCAGTGCCACCACTCACTCACTAGTGTCACAATAGCTTGCATTTAAAACCAAAAAACTTTTTTCACTGTTATAGATTGAATAGCAGTTAGTTGTCTGCCAGCGGGTGTGTCAGGCTCACAGTGGATACTGTGCCCAGTGCCACCACTGGTACCCGGACAAAATTTCTTTTCACAAAAGGCAATCCCCAACCTGTACTCGATTGTGCAAAAGGAAATAATGGCATGTCCTGCACACAGTGTTGGGGCAAGGGTCCATCTGACCACTGATACCTGGTCTGCAAAGCATGGTCAGGGCTGGTATATCACCTACATTGTGCATTGGGCAAACCTGCTGACGGCTGCCAAGCATGGAATGCGTGGCTCTGCAGAGGAGTTGGTGACACCGCCACGACTTGCAGGCAGTCCTGCTGCCACCTCCTCTACTCCTCCTACTCCATCCTCTTCCATAACCTCCTCGGCTGAGTCCTCTTCTGCTGCTGTGTCTTGCTCCACATCAATGGATAGGGGACGTAACAGGGATTAAACTGATAAGAATAGTACTACTTAACACACCACTCCTATCTGGTGGCACATTAGATTGCACGCGCAGTGCCCCAAATTTGTTGTGATCTGTGAGTAAGGTAAGCGGTTGTCCATACAAGTAAGGTTGCAGCTTTTTGAGGGCCCACACCACCGCCAGGCACTCCTTTTCAATGGCAGTGTATCTACTTCCCTGGGCAAAAGTTTTCGGCTTAGATAAGCCCCGGGTTGCTCGCCACCATCTGCTCCGACTTGGCTCAGTACTGCTCCCAATCCAAACATAGAAGCGTCTGTATGGACGAGAAAGCGTTTAGTTGGATCAGGAGCAGAAAGTACAGATGATTTAATGAGCACCGTCTTGAGCTGTTGGAAGGCTGTTTACACTCTGGGGCCCATACTACTATCTTGGGGAGGTTTTTACGCGTTCCTATATGGCACTTACTGGGCTTTAGGGTCAGTCCGGCCTCCCTAATCCGGTCTAGTATGGCTCCTATGTGGGTCAGGTGTACGGGCCAGGAGCAGCTAAAAATGGCTATATCATCCAAGTAGGCGCAGGCATACTCCTGAAACCCATCCAGCAGCCCATCTACCATCCTCTGAAAGTTAGCCAGGGCATTCTTCATCCCGAATGGCATGACCTTAAACTGATACAGGCCAAACGAGGTGACAAATGCCGACTTGTGGTGGCTAATGGAATTTGCCAGTACCCCTTGCACAGATCTATTGTGGTGAGGTACTGGCCTATGGCCATTTTGTCTAGTAGCTCGTCTATCTGGGGCATAGGGTAGGTGTCTGAGGTTGTTTTATCGTTTAGCCTCCGGTAGTCTACACAGAAACGGGTCGTGCCGTCCCGTTTTGGTACTAGTACTACCGGGGAGGCCCAGGGGCTGTCAGAGTGTTCTATCACCCCTAACTGCATCATTTCCTCAATTTCTTTCCGCATATATTCTTTAACTGCTTCGGGTATGCGATAGGCGGTTTGGCGAAGGGGAGTCTGGTCTAGGGTTTCAACTTTGTGAGTGGTTAATGGACTGTACCCAGGTAAGTTGGAAAACGTGGCCCCCTTGTCCTGGATTAGTCTTTGGACCTGGGTTCGCTCCTGGGGGTCTAACCATTCTCCTAACTGTACTTCTCCCACGTCTCCGCTCTGGCCCTCTAGGTCTAGGAGATCTGGGAGTGGCAAATTATCATAATCTTCAGTGGCAGGTGCACAGATCGTGGTTACCTCTTCCGTGCGCTCGTGGTATGGCTTCAGCATGTTCACATGGAGCATGCGTTTGCATCCCATGCCTGTGACCGCACCGATCACAAAGGTGGTATCACAAACCTGCTCTACCACTTTGTATGGGCCCTGCCAGGAAGCCTGCAGCTTGTCCTTGTGGACAGTGTCAATCCATATCTGCCAAGTGACCCTATGTAGGGGGAACAGTCTCTATTCTGCTTTCTGTCAGTGTGTATCATGGTCTCTGAGGACAGGTGTCAATCCATATCTGCCAAGTGACCCTATGTAGGAGGAACAGTCTCTATTCTGCTCTGTGTCAGTGTGTATCAGGGATCCTTAGGACAGGTGTCTATCCATATCTGCCAAGTGACCCTATGTAGGGGGAACAGTCTCTATTCTGCTCTGTGTCAGTGTGTATCATGGTCTCTGAGGACGGGTGTCAATCCATATCTGCCAAGTGACCCTATGTAGGAGGAACAGTCCCTATTCTGCTCTGTGTCAGTGTGTATCAGGGATCCCTAGGACAGGTGTCAATCCATATCTGCCAAGTGACCCTATGTAGGGGGAACAGTCTCTATTCTGCTCTGTGTCGGTGTGTATCATGGTCTCTGAGGACAGGTGTCAATCCATATCTGCCAAGTGACCCTATGTAGGGGAACAGTCTCTATTCTGCTCTGTGTCGTGTGTATCAGGGATCCCTAGGACAGGTGTCAATCCATATCTGCTAAGTGACCCGATGTAGGGGGAACAGTCTCTATTCTGCTCTGTGTCAGTGTGTATCATGGTCTCTGAGGACAGGTGTCAATCCATATCTGCCAAGTGACCCTATGTAGGAGGAACAGTCCCTATTCTGCTCTGTCAGTGTGTATCAGGGATCCTTAGGACAGGTGTCAATCCATATCTGCCAAGTGACCCTATGTAGGGGGAACGGTCTCTATTCTGCTCTGTGTCAGTGTGTATCATGGTCTCTGAGGACAGGTGTCAATCCATATCTGCCACGTGACCCTATGTAGGATGAACAGTCCCTATTCTGCTCTGTGTCATTGTGTATCAGGGATCCTTAGGACAGGTGTCAATCCATATCTGCCAAGTGACCCTATGTAGGGGGAACAGTCTCTATTCTGCTCTGTGTCAGTGTGTATCATGATCTCTGAGGACAGGTGTCAATCCATATCTGCCAAGTGACCCTATGTAGGGAACAGTCTCTATTCTGCTCTGTGTCAGTGTGTATCATGATCTCTGAGGACAGGTGTCAATCCATATCTGCCAAGTGACCCTATGTAGGAGGAACAGTCTCTATTCTGCTCTGTGTCAGTGTGTATCAGGGGCTCTGAGGACAGGTGTCAATCCATATCTGCCAAGTGACCCTATATAGGGGAAACAGTCTCTATTCTGCTCTGTGTCAGTGTGTATCATGGTCTCTGAGGACAGGTGTCAATCCATATCTGCCAAGTGACCCTATGTAGGAGGAACAGTCCCTATTCTGCTCTATGTCAGTGTGTATCAGGGATCCTTAGGACAGGTGTCAATCCATATCTGCCAAGTGACCCTATGTAGGGGGAACAGTCCCTATTCTGCTCTCTGTCAGTGTGTATCAGGGTCTCTGAGGACAGGTGTCAATCCATATCTGCCAAGTGACCCTATGTAGGGGGAACAGTCCCTATTCTGCTCTGTGTCAGTGTGTATCAGGGATCCTGAGGATAGGTATCAATCCATATCTGCCAAGTGACCCTATGTAGGGGGAACAGTCCCTATTCTGCTCTGTGTCAGTGTGTATCAGGGATCCTTAGGATAGGTGTCAATCCATACCTGCCAAGTGACCCTATGTAGGGGGAACAGTCCCTCTTCTGCTCTGTGTCAGTGTTTATCAGGGATCCTTAGGATAGGTGTCAATCCATATCTGCCAAGTGACCCTATGTAGGGGGAACATTCCCTATTCTGCTCTGTGTCAGTGTGTATCATGGTCTCTGAGGACAGGTGTCAATCCATATCTGCCAAGTGACCCTATGTAGGGGAACAGTCTCTATTCTGCTCTGTGTCAGTGTGTATCATGGTCTCTGAGGACAGCTGTCAATCCATATCTGCCAAGTGACCCTATGTAGGAGGAACAGCCCCTATTCTGCTCTGTGTCAGTGTGTATCAGGGATCCCTAGGACAGGTGTCAATCCATATCTGCCAAGTGACCCGATGTAGGGGGAACAGTCCCTATTCTGCTCTGTGTCATTGTGTATCAGGGGCTCTGAGGACAGGTGTCAATCCATATCTGCCAAGTGACCCTATGTAGGGGAACAGTCTCTATTCTGCTCTGTGTCGTGTGTATCAGGGATCCCTAGGACAGGTGTCAATCCATATCTGCTAAGTGACCCGATGTAGGGGGAACAGTCTCTATTCTGCTCTGTGTCAGTGTGTATCATGGTCTCTGAGGACAGGTGTCAATCCATACCTGCCAAGTGACCCTATGTAGGGGGAACAGTCTCTATTCTGCTCTGTGTCAGTGTGTATCATGGACTCTGAGGACAGGTGTCAATCCATATCTGCCAAGTGACCCTATGTAGGGGGAACAGTATCTATTCTGCTCTGTGTCAGTGTGTATCATGGTCTCTGAGGACAGGTGTCAATCCATATCTGCCAAGTGACCCTATGTAGGAGGAACAGTCTCTATTCTGCTCTGTGTCAGTGTGTATCATGGTCTCTGAGGACAGGTGTCAATCCATATCTGCCAAGTCACCCTATGTAGGGGGAACAGTCCCTCTTCTGCTCTGTGTCATTGTGTATCAGGGATCCTGAGGATAGGTGTCAATCCATATCTGCCAAGTGACCCTATGTAGGGGGAACAGTCCCTATTCTGCTCTGTGTCAGTGTGTATCAGGGTCTCTGAGGACAGGTGTCAATCCATATCTGACAAGTGACCCTATGTAGGGGAACAGTCTCTATTCTGCTCTGTGTCAGTGTGTATCATGATCTCTGAGGACAGGTGTCAATCCATATCTGCCAAGTGACCCTATTTAGGGATAACAGTCTCTATTCTGCTCTGTGTCAGTGTGTATCATGGTCTCTGAGGACAGGTGTCAATCCATATCTGCCAAGTGACCCTATGTAGGGGAACAGTCCCTATTCTGCTCTGTGTCATTGTGTATCAGGGATCCTTAGGACAGGTGTCAATCCATATCTGCCAAGTGACCCTATGTAGAGGAACAGTCTCTATTCTGCTCTGTGTCAGTGTGTATCAGGGGCTCTGAGGACAGGTGTCAATCCATATCTGCCAAGTGACCCTATGTAGGGGGAACAGTCCCTATTCTGCTCTGTGTCAGTGTGTATCAGGGATCCTTAGGATAGGTGTCAATCCATATCTGCCAAGTGACCCTATGTAGGGGGAACAGTCCCCATTCTGCTCTGTGTCAGTGTGTAACAGGGATCCTTAGGATAGGTGTCAATCCATATCTGCCAAGTGACCCTATGTAGGGGTAACAGTCCCTATTCTGCTCTGTGTCAGTGTGTATCAGGGGCTCTGAGGACAGGTGTCAATCCATATCTGCCAAGTGACCCTATGTAGGAGGAACAGTCCCTATTCTGGTCTGTGTCAGTGTGTATCAGGGATCCTTAGGACAGGTGTCAATCCATATCTGCCAAGTGACCCTATGTAGGGGGAACAGTCTCTATTCTGCTCTCTGTCAGTAGGGGGAACAGTCTCTATTCTGCTCTCTGTCAGTGTGTATCATGATCTCTGAGGACAGGTGTCAACCCATATCTGCAAAGTGACCCTATGTAGGGGGAACAGTCTATATCTGCCAATCCATATCTGCCAAGTGACCTATGTAGGGGGAACAGTCCCTATTCTGTTCTGTGTCAGTGTGTATCATGGTCACTGAGGACAGGTGTCTATCCATATCTGCCAAGTGACCCTATGTAGGGGGAAAAGTCTCTATTCTGCTCTCTGTCAGTGTGTATCATGGTCTCTGAGGACAGGTGTCAATCCATATCTGCCAAGTCACCCTATGTAGGGGGAACATTCCCTCTTCTGCTCTGTGTCATTGTGTATCAGCAATCCTGAGAATAGGTGTCAATCCATATCTGCCAAGTGACCCTACGTAGGGGGAACATTCCCTATTCTGCTATTTGTCAGTGTGTATCAGGGATCCTGAGGATTGGTGTCAATCCATATCTGCCAAGTGACCCTATGTAGGGGGAACAGTCTCTATTCTGCTCTCTGTCAATGTGTATCATGGTCTCTGAGGACAGGTGTCAATCCATATCTGCCAAGTGACCCTATGTAGGGGAACAGTCTCTATTCTGTTCTGTGTCAGTGTGTATCATGGTCTCTGAGGACAGGTGTCAATCCATATCTGCCAAGTGACCCTATGTAGGAGGAACAGTCCCTATTCTGCTCTGTGTCATTGTGTATCAGGGATCCTTAGGACAGGTGTCAATCCATATCTGCTAAGTGACCCTATGTAGGGGGAACAGTCTCTATTCTGCTCTGTGTCAGAGTGTATCATGGTCTCTGGGGACAGGTGTCAATCCATATCTGCCAAGTGACCCTATGTAGGAGAACAGTCTCTATTCTGCTCTGTGTCAGTGTGTATCATGGTCTCTGAGGACAGGTGTCAATCCATATCTGCCAAGTGACCCTATGTAGGGGAACAGCCTCTATTCTGCTCTGTGTCAGTGTGTATCAGGGGCTCTGAGGACAGGTGTCAATCCATATCTGCCAAGTCACCCTATGTAGGGGGAACAGTCCCTATTCTGCTCTGTGTCATTGTGTATCAGGGGCTCTGAGGACAGGTGTCAATCCATATCTGCCAAGTGACCCTATGTAGGGGGAACATTCCCTATTCTGCTCTGTGTCAGTGTGTATCAGGGATCCTGAGGATAAGTGTCAATCCATATCTGCCAAGTGACCCTATGTAGGGGGAACATTCCCTATTCTGCTCTGTGTCAGTGTGTATCAGGGATCCTGAGGATAGGTGTCAATCCATATCTGCCAAGTGACCCTATGTAGGGGGAACAGTCCCTATTCTGCTCTCTGTCAGTGTGTATCAGGGATTCTGAGAATAGGTGTCAATCCATATCTGCCAAGTGACCCTATGTACGGGGAACAGTCCCTATTCTGCTCTGTGTCATTGTGTTTCAGGGATCCTGAGGATAGGTGTCAATCCATATCTGCCAAGTGACCCTATGTAGGGGGAACAGTCCCTATTCTGCTCTGTGTCAGTGTGTATCAGGGATCCTGAGGATAGGTGTCAATCCATATCTGCCAAGTGACCCTATGTAGGGGGAACAGTCCCTATTCTGCTCTGTGTCAGTGTGTATCAGGGAGCCTTAGGATACGTGTCAATCCATACCTGCCAAGTGACCCTATGTAGGGGGAACAGTCCCTATTATGCTCTGTGTCAGTGTGTATCAGGGTCTCTGAGGACAGGTGTCAATCCATAGGTCAAGGTGTCAATATGTCATATGTCAGGTGTCAATCCATATCCATTGTGATTTAGGAATGTTAGGTGATTTATGCCCTTTATGGATTAAGACCAGACTCTGCATCAACTGTGTAATTTTCCATGGGAGTTTTTCCATGGATCCCCCTCCGGCATGCCACAGTCCAGGTGTTAGTCCCCTTGAAACAACTTTTCCATCACTATTGTGGCCAGAAAGAGTCCCTGTGTGTTTTAAAATTCGCCTGCCCATTGTAGTCTATCGCGGTTCGCCGGTTCGCGAACATTTGCGGAAGTTTGCGCCCGCGAACCGAAAATTTTGTGTTCGCGACATCACTAATCACTATGAGTATTTGACAATCATGGTCGGATGTTTTTGGGAAGTGTATAGGGGGTCGGCTGTTGTAATTTTTCCTTTCAGGTGAACTGTCGGCTGCGCCCGTTATGCACGGTCCTTTTGGGGTTATGCGGATGGGATCTTTTCTTTCCCATTCCCAATTCTTGGGTTTTTCGCTCACGTCTGATGGTTCTGGGAATCGACAGCAAGGAATATTGTGGCATTCCTTTCGGTTTGCGCTGCCTGGGAGGCTGTTAGGATGGGTATGTCAGCGCACATGGCACAGTGATCCAGGAGGGGGTATGGTGAGATGGCTCAGTGAAGTAATGCTGGTTTCATAGAATTTGTTTAGTCCCTGGGGTGTCACGGGTTCAATGCTCAGCGGCGGTGGCTCAACCATTCATTCCTTTGAGGTAGATAAATGAGAACCAGTTCTTTAGGTACAAGTAACAATTCCCAGGGTTCAATTGGAAAAAGAAAATATCTGGATGTATTGTTTCTGGTTATACTCCCGGGTGGCATGCGGGTGTCCATCTGGGAGGTGAGCTATTGGGTTGTGCGCCTTCTGAAGCGGAGCTTTGTTTTGTTTGGTACCGGAGATATGGAATGGGTTCGGCTCCTCCTGAGAAAGGTTTTTGCCACTGTCCCACCGGTCCCTAAGGTTCGGTTAGCCACCTGGGGGGCATTGAGCTTGGGACGATGCCAATGTGGTATTTGGCGTCTGCCCCTAAGAGGGTATTGGTGGCCGCTTTAGTTGTTTCGTGATGCTTGGTGTTGGGTTCACTTTATGTCACTATGTGTTAAGTTATATATGTTCAGTTATGGTAATTTATGTTTAACGTTTTGGTTCCTGGTAAGAAGAGAGATTATTAAAATAAATTCTGGATGTGTTATACGGTATTTATCATATGTTATAACTAAGGCAGTTCCCCCCCCCCAAAAAAAAAAAAAGTATAAATAAAAAATAAAATAAATAAATAAATAAAAAAAAATTCAAAAGGTATTTAAAAAAAAGGGTATACAAAAAACAAAAAACAAAAAACTCTATTGGTCAGAGGTCATTTCCCATATCTTTAGCAGCGTGCCCATAATCCAATTACACAATGATTGGAGGGCCTCTAGGTGTGTTTTTGAGTGTAAGGGGATTTTAGTTCGCCACAGGGTGTATCGCACACGTGGCAGCCAAAGAGTTTCTGGGTATGGAGGTCGGGCTCGACCTTTTCTCTTGCCATGCAGGAAGTGGTGGAACAGGCCTTGGTTAGTTGTGATGGGGGTCCCCGCTGATTTTAGGTGTAAAACAGCAGGGTTTGTGGCAGGGAGCGTGTCCTTGACAACAAGGTTGGAGAGCAGATGGAATGTCAAGAGATGGTCAAGGTGGGACTCAACCTCCTCTGCTCTGTAAGGTAAACTTTCAAGTTACCGAATAGGACGTGCCCACCGAGCAAAGAGCCAGCTGGTGGTAGAGCATTTTAGATGATGGGAATTTTGGTTTGGACGAGGGGGGAGGCGAGACACCAGTGGGTAAAGTTTTGGTGCATAGGCACCTGGTTATGTTCGTTGGCAAGGACGGTTAAGTTGGAGGCTGTAGGGTAATAAGTGTTAATTTATATGTTAATTATGGTATGCATATATATTTATGTGTTTATTTATATTTGAATTAAAAGAAAAGAATAAAGTTCGGATGTATCCTACAGTTGTAAGTTTTAATAAATGTTGTGGCCTGTTTCATCCAATATTCGTTGTCTGTCGTTATTAGGGGGAAAAAAGGGGGGAAGTCTCTTTACTTTTAGTCAGTGGCGTCGCTAGGGGGGGGCCAGAGGGGGCCATGGCCCCCCCTACATCATGCTGTGCCCCCCCTTGGGCCCCCCCAAATGCCAGCAACTTGCTGGCCATCTGCTTCCCTCAGACTGTAACAGCCTGTTACAGCCCGAGGGAATGCAGGAGAGAGGTGCTGGGGGCTGTCTGTGGCTGGAGGGAGCACTGATTGGCTCCCCGGCACAGGCCCCGCCCCCAAACGAAGCTCCGCCTCCCGCCGATAAGCCCCGCCCCCGCCGTAAAGCAGCAGCCCATGCTGCTTCAGAAAATGGCTGCCTGACCCCAGCAACAGCCTCCAGTGACAGGTAGGCTGCCCCCCATACACACACTCCTGCCCCCCCCCATACATACACTCACTACACACATACACTATCCCCATACACACACACTGTATGGACTCAGCAGTCTGTGTGTATGGACTCATCAGTCTGTGTGTGTGTGTGTATGGACTCAACAGTCTGTGTGTGTGTGTGTGTGTGTGTGTCTGTGTGGCTCAGCTTGGTCTGTGTGTGCATGGACTCAGCAGTGTGTGTGTATGGACTCAGCAGTCTGTGTGTGTGTGTGTCTGGACTCAGCAGTGTGTGTGTATGGACTCAGCAGTCTGTGTGTGTGTGTATGGACTCAGCAGTCTGTGTGTGTGTGTGTGTCTGTGTGTGTATGGACTCAGCAGTCTGTGTGTGCATGGACTCAGCAGTGTGTGTGTATGGGCTCAGCTTGTGTGTGTGTGTATGGACTCAGCAGTGTGTGTGTATGGACTCAGCAGTCTGTGTGTGTGTATGGACTCAGCAGTCTGTGTGTGTGTGTGTGTGTGTGTGTCTGTGTGTGCATGGACTCAGCAGTCTGTGTGTGTGTGTGTGTCTGTGTGTGTATGGACTCAGCAGTCTGTGTGTGCATGGACTCAGCAGTCTGTGTGTGTGTATAGACTCAGGAATCTGTGTGTGTACGGACTCAGCAGAGTCTGTGTGTGTGTATAGACTCAGCAGTCTGTGTGTGTACGGACTCAGCAGAGTCTGTGTGTGTGTGTACGGACTCAGCAGAGTCTGTGTATGTGTACGGACTCAGCAGAGTCTGTGTGTGGGTGTATGGACTCAGCAGAGTCTGTCTGTGTGTGTGTGTATGGACTCAGCAGTCTGTGTGTGTATGGACTCAGCAGAGTCTGTCTGTGTGTGTGTGTATGGACTCAGCAGTCTGTGTGTGTATGGACTCAGCAGTCTGTGTGTGTGTGGACTCAGCAGAGTGCGTGTGTTTGTGTACTCAGCAGTCTTTGTGTGTTTGTGTACTCAGCAGTCTTTGTGTGTTTGTGTACTCAGCAGTCTTTGTGTGTGTGTGTGTGGACTCAGCAGTCTGTGTGTGTGTGGACTCAGCAGTCTGTGTGTGTGTGGACTCAGCAGTCTGTGTGTGTGTATGGACTCAGCAGTCTGTGTGTGTGTATGGACTCAGCAGAGTGTGTGTGTATGGACTCAACAGAGTGTGTGTGTGTGTGTGTATGGACTTAGCAGTCTGTGTGTATGTATGGACTCAGCAGTCTGTGTGTGTGTATGTGAAGTCTCTGTGTGTGTATGGATAGCAGAGTCTGTGTGTGGACTCAGCAGGGGGTCTGTGTGTGTATGGACTCAGCAGAGTCTGTGTGTGTGTATGGACTCAACTTGGTCATGTGTGTATGCCGGACTCAGCAGTCTGTGTGTGTCTGGACTCAGCAGGTCTGTGTGTTCAATGTATAGACTCAGCAGAGTGTGTGTAGACTCAGGTCTGTGTGTGTGTATAGACTCAGCAGTCTCTGTGTGTATGGTCAGCAGAGTGTGTGTGTATGAGACTCAGCTGTCTGTGTGTGCGGACTCAGCAGTCTGTGTGTGCTGGACTCAGCAGAGTCTGTGTGTGTGTACGGACTCAGCAGTCTGTGTGTGTTTGTGTGGACTCAGCAGAGTCTGTGTGTGTGTGTATGGACTCAGCAGAGTCTGTATGTGTGTGTATGGACTCAGCAGAGTCTGTGTGTGTGTGTATGGACTCAGCAGAGTCTGTGTGTGTGTGTATGGACTCAGCAGAGTCTGTGTGTGTATGGACTCAGCAGAGTCTGTGTGTGTGTGTATGGACTCAGCAATCTGTGTGTGTGTGTATGGACTCAGCAATCTGTGTGTGTGTGTGTGTGTATGGACTCAGCAATCTGTGTGTGTGTGTATGGACTCAGCAATCTGTTTGTGTGTGTGTGTGTGTGTGTGTGTGACTCAGCAGTGTGTGTGTGTGGACTCAGCAGTGTGTGTGTGTATGGACTCCGCAGTCTATCAATAATTAAAATTCCTGTGAGTTGTTGTGTAGGAAGGGCCCCAGTGTATTGCTTTGCCCAGGGGCCCTTAACTCTGTTAAAATGGTACTGCTTGTGTGTGTCAGTGAGCTTCTATTTAGTGAGCATGTGTGTGTCAGTGAGCTTGTTTTTTTTTTTTTTTAAATTCTTTATTTTTCGTTGTGCATGGGTTAACAAATCTTCCCACATCGTCACAATAAACAAATGCAGGAATAGGCATCTTTCACAATGAAACATATTACATAAGGTGCTAAAAATACAAGACTATTACTTTGTTCCATTACGCTTGTTTTTAGTGAGCTTGTGTGTGTGTCCCTGAACTTCTTTGTAGTGAGCCTTCTGTTTATACAAGTGAGTGTCTGTAGTAAGCTTGTGTGTGAGTCAGAGAGTTTTGTCTGTCAGTAAGCCTATTTGCGCATGTCAGTGAGCTTGTGTGCTTTACTGTACTATATATATATATATATATATATATATATATATATATATATATATATATATATATATTTTGACTTGTAGGAATGGCATACGTTTTTTTTTTCCAGGACTGCTTTGGATTCCCAGGGATTCCCAGTTTGGCTCTGCCAGCGAGTGCACTTTACCGCTGAATAATCTGTGTGAGCTGCCGCACACTTTAGCCCTGTTACACGCGTCTGGGAGCTGCTGTTGACAGGTACTAGTAGTCTAGAGATTGGGGTATATGCTCAGCTATTTGTATAATACAGATCTGTGTGTATAAAATATCCCGGGATAGTCAGTGCTTCCTGTATAGTGCTGCTCTCTGTCTTGGGATATGATACACAAACAGACCTGTATTAAACAGAGAGCAGCACTATACAGGGAACACTGAGTGTCCCAATTTATTATACACACACAACCCTGTATTATACAGAGAGCACTGACTGTCCAGGGATATTATACCCAGACAGTAATTGATAGCTGTGCTGCAAAATGTCCTTGGAAATTTTTTTTCAAATGTTGGCAACTATAGCACTGTATCAAGGATAATGTGTTTGTTTTTTTAATAATCCCTGGTGGAAAATAATGAATCCTCCACCAGGTATTATTAAAAAAACAAAACACATTGTGTCGGGGCCGTGGCTTAACATGCGACAAGGGCGGTGTCAAACTGCGGCGAGGGCGGGGTTAAATGTGCCCCCCTACTTTTGTCACTGGCCCTCCATGTGCCCCCCGAAAAATGAATCCTAGAGACGCCACTGCTTTTAGTCGCACCACATTCCCCGCTACGTACATACAAGGGAAGGTAACAAGGGAGTACATTGGTAACATAGTACTGCAATGCAAGCAATATAGAAAGGTTCACCTGGGTAATATAAAGCAATTGTTTAGAAAAAAAAACGAAAGCAAAAAATATTCAGACTGAGAACGTTCCTTATCGTGGGCAGTGTGTGTGTGAGGGGCAGTATGTGTGTATAAGGGGCTGTGTGTATCGGGGCAGTGTGTGTATGGATGGTCAGTGTGTGTGTATGAGGTTACAGTGTGTACGTGAGGGATACAGTGTGTACTTGAGGGGCAGTGTGTGTGGGAGGGAAGAACATGTCTATTGAGGGGGACAGTGTGTGTGTTTTCAGGAGGCAGTGTGTTTGTGGGGGCAGAGTGTGATTGAGGGATATGTGTGTATGGGGGCAGTGTGTGTATGTATGTGTATGGAGGGCAGTGTGTATAGGGGAAAGGGTAAGAGGAAGAGGGTAGATTAATAAATATATAAGTATATTTTTTTATTAAAAAAAAAAATATATATATATTTTGATGTCCCCCCTCCCTGCTTACATTTGCCTGGGAGGGGGGACATTTCCTTTAATCCCTGGTGGTCAAGTGGAGAAGAGTGAACTCTAGCAGCCTCAAGATCTTGCGAGATTCGGAGCATTGCCGTGGTAACCGCGGCAACACTCCTGGCTCGCAAGAGCAGAACTTGGCAGAGCTGCAGGTTAGAGTTCCCCCGGGTCCTCTATCCCTCCCTTCCCTGCCGGCTGCCTATATTACACTGCAAGCGAGTCGGGGATCTCCCCTCCATTCCTGCACAGCCGGCAGGGGAGAGTGAGGCACATTTCCCGGTGCTATGATCATAAGATCAAAGCACTGGAGAAATATCTCGCGGCACACAGTTTGGGAACCTCTGGTCTAGCCCCTTTGTATCTATTTATCCCTATCCAATCATCCAGGATTGTTACTAAAATACAATAGGGAAAATTTTCAAACCCAAAAAATAATGCTACAATCACCTTGGTGGGCCACAAGAACCACCCGACATACAGCAAAAAAATAGATAAACAGGAAATGGTGAGAGCACACAAATAAATAAAATTGATACTACCCACAATTGTAGTCAAATTATTCCCTGAAATAAAACAAAGGAAAAAGACATAGGGTAATAAAGTTTAAAACTGTATATTTAAATATACGTGTTGGTCCCGTATTGGCTCAGAATGCATACCTTGAACAAATAAGACTTCCAATGGACACTTCTCCGTATTCTGTATAAAGTACCTCCAGGACGCAGATTCAGGGTCCCCCTCCCGCAGCGCTGAAGGGGTTAAAACCCTTTCAGCTACTCACCCCTTTCCCCCGCCAAGCTCCCTTACCTCTCCTCCCCCGCCGACGTCAGCATCCTTGTCATTTTTCAATGCTCTGCGTGATTGAGGCATAATATGCCTCAATCATTGCCGATGCACCTCTAGTGGCTGTCTGGAAGACAGCCACTAGAGACTGGCTTAACCCCAGATGTAAACATAGCAGTTTTACTTATTATATATCATTTTGTTCAGGAGAAATAGGGCTTTAATGAACTATTCATATATGAAACATAATTTGTAATGAAAAAGTAAAAAAAAACTGTGAGAAATTAAGATTTTACAAAAAAAATGTGTAGTTCCGCCTGACATTTTAGCTGTAAATGTCATAATATTGATAGCATGTACTGCAATAAAATGCACATATTTGTATTTAGCGAGTACGACAGTACCCCCCCATTAACAGATTTTACGGTGTTTTGGAAAGTTACAGGGTCAAATAGAGCACATTACATTTTTCAGTTTTTTCACATTGAAATTTGCCAGTTTAGTAATGTTACCTTCGAGACCGTGTGGTAGCCCAGGAATGAGAATTGTCCCCATGATGACATACCATTTGCAAAAGTAGGCAACCCAAGGTATTGCAAGTGGTGTATGTTTAGTCTTTTTTAGAATCCACTTAGTCACAAACACTGGCCAAAGGTAGCGTTCAGATTTGTTCTTGTGTGAAAAAAGCAAAAAATAAATATTTGGCCAGTGGCTACTAAAAAAAGACTAGGCATTCCCCACTTGCAATATCTTGGGTTGCCTACTTTTGCAAATGGTCAAAAGACATGTGCAGACAAAAGTATACTTCACACATAGCGCATCACGTGATGCAGAAGTTACATCGCGTACCACGTGACATGGAAATGGTACCGAACGTCACGTGATGCATTAAAACACAATGTAACTTTTAAAATAAGCCTCATTTTTACATATACAGTTAATTGCATGGAAGTACCAAATTGTTTATTTATGTAGGATATGTTTATATGCTTTTTAGATTCTATATCAAAATTTGTTATTGACCCGCCCACATGACGTAATTTTGGTGCCAAAGTTGACTAATTTGTATGTCAGTAGTCCCCTATATAAACCAAGAGATGTCAGGTTGATTCTTTTATTAGATTTTATCTTCTTGATAAAGCCTTGCAAGGTGAAACGTGATGTAGATATATTTTATAATTTTTGTACTAATAAAGGAATCTTCTAAAACGCTCTATACCTGGCATCCTGATTTTATCATCCCAAGTGAGGACTAAAGAATCCTAAGTGGGGAATTTACCACCAGCGCCCTATTCGTCGAGCAGTAAGCCTGCTCAAAGAAATGTGAGTACATCTCATCTACTGAAAACTATTTTTAAAATTATTTGATACAGTGAGCACTATATTTGCTATTTTTCTACTTTCTTGGTTCGGAATTGTTAACATAATATTTGGAGAAATGATCTAACATGCATATCCTAGGAGTGTGGATCATTTCTCTTCACGCTATACACACCAGAGCTGGACATAGCTCTGGTAAATGAGAGTAGAATAAAACCCATACAGTACTATATACATACCTCACTATATACTATACCTCTTTTCTTATGTCTTACATGTACCTCTGCAACTACAATAACCCAACCGTCAAGAACGTCTAATTTCATCCAGCTTGGCTGTTCCTCTTAAGACTGTTATATTATGTTTAATACTTTATTTGCATTTGATATGTTTTATTGGGTATTTTATCCTTGTTTATATTTTGGAATATTCTAATTTTTATGAAGCGCAACCTTACTCCTTTCCATTTCTTTCTTAAAGGCAACATTGCCAAACTGGCAAATTGCAACGTGAAAAATATGAAATGCAAACATTATATTTGACTCTCTAACTTTCCAAAACACCATAAAAGCTGTACATGAGGGGTACTGCTATACTTGGGAGACTTCACTGAACACAAACATTAGTGTTTCAAAACAGTAAAACGTATTACAACAATGTCGTTAGTAAATGTGCCGTTCGTGTGTGAAAAATGCAAAAAACTTAATTTTTACTCAAAATATCATCGTTGTCATACAATTTACCATTTTGAAACACTACTATTTGTGTACAGCAAAGTCTCCCGAGTAAAACAGTACCCCCTATGTACAGGTTTTATGGTATCTTGGAAAGTTACAGGGTTAAATATTGTGCTTGCGAATTAAATTCTCTGCACTTTCTGCCTGGAATGTCAGGCACGTCAATCAAATTTTAGTTAATACAATCACATAATTATGTTAAAAGATTACTTAAATATACACGTAGAATTTTAATATACATTCATATATGTATTTAAATTCTATTTGTATACTTATGTAATCATTTATATAATGTATATATTGTAATATATACTTGTGGTTATTTGTATTTTATGTATAGATAGATATATATAGAATGTCATTCTAAATGTGTATTTTGTAACATATATATAAAAAAATAGGGGCACGCAAGGGTGTGCGCGCGCATACCCGGAAGCTGCAAGGTTCCTGGTGGATGGCGGGTGAAAGACACCTGGGTGAGTTTGTTCTCTAATTACACTATTATATAATGTTTGCCTGTATGTATAATGAATGTTGTTCTGTTATTTAGACCCTGAAGAAAGTCCCGTACTGGGACTGAAACGTTGGTCGTTTTTTAACACTATACAATACATTTTTTTTGATTTTTAAGTCCGGTGAGCAGCCACTTCTTTTGGCTAGTTTTATATATATATATATATATATATATATATATATATATATATATATATTTGTGTTAGGTGCTTATGATAGTACAGTATGAAATACCATAAATAAATGTAGGATAGTAAAAAGAGCAAGTCGGATGTGGTGTGCCGGAACCGACGATGAGGTAGGCCTGAGAAAGAAGAGGGCCTACCCAGGGAAAGAAATTAGAAAATAAATATTAAAATGTGGTGTGGTTGGAGGGTCATTCAACGCTGACCTCGAACGGTAAGGAGCCAGGTAAGGGGAGTGCCTTAAGTAGGCTAGGGGTAGCAAAACCAGCACCTCCCACAAATCCAGGCAAATTGCCTTAATACTTGTGGTAGGTGCTTATGATAGTACAGTGTGAAATACCATAAATAGATGTAGGATAGTAAAAAGAGCAAGTCGGTTGTGGTGTGCCGGAACCGACGATGAGGTAGGCCTGAGAAAGAAGAGGGCAAAAATTAAGTAATCAAATTTATTACAGACAACCAATACATGTACATTTTATCAACCAGACATGATTTTGAAAGCATCCCTTAATTCTTGTACTGGGTTCGGTATGTACCGTGAGTAAGCGGATGACTTCCAGCGCCCCAGTGTTTTGATAACATGAGTTGGGATGTTGACACTGGAGGCTGTGGACGCGGCTCCTATACGAAAGGAGTGCCCTGAGTATTTGTCTGCATTGAGGCCCAGTTGTGTGAGCAAGGACCTGACGTAGGTCATGAAGGTTGTAGTGGTGAGTACTGCACCTTGCCCTCACACCTAACGGTTGTGAGGGCAGTAAGTTATGATGCTGTATGTAGGCATCAAGAACCCTGACGGGACACCATCTGTTGTGCGTGGGATAGTACGGTATGTTTACGTGTATGTGCTGACTGGTTTTGGAATGAGGTAAAGTCAGGATGTAATGATCCATATGTTTTGTCAAGTGGGAATAGAGGAGAAACAGAGTAGTTTGATTTGTGGAGGTTGTAGTGAATTCTCTAGGTCTTAGAAATCCATAGAAAGCGATGTGTATTGCTATTTTGATGACAGAATTTGTATTGGTGTCAAACGGTTTTAAGTCAAGCAGGTTAGACAATGCTTTGAAGATATGGTTATCTATGGGTAGCCTCTGGGTTGTATGTGTGGGTTCTGATTTCTGAATACCTCTGAGTATGGACTTAATTTGGTGAGAGGCCATGAAACTGTTGTTATTTGGGTATAAGATTAGCATGTGGTGTTGAATGCCAGTGAGATAGAGTTTGATGGTGTTATATGACATTTTAAGTTTAAGGTGGCAAAAGGAAGCAAACCCCAAAAAAGATGTCACTACAAATGGTTGCATGATGTTATGTTCCAAAAGGAATCGTTTGAATAGTGTGAAGGCCCTGTTGTATGTTTTGTGTGTATTGTTTGAAAGTGCCAGTTGGGACAATGTCCTGCTATGCTGCATGATGGTGTCTAGTCCAGTATGAGTTGTTGAAATGTTGGAGTGATGGTGGCTGTGGGTGCTGCTGACGGGAGTGCTTGATGAAACTCCTGAAATTTAAAGCGAGACAAATTGTCAGCAGCTGTGTTACATACACCTGGAACATGGAAACAACATAGGAAAAAATTATGACGAGCTGCCAACCAAGTGAGTTTCCTCAGAAATCTCATGATCGTAAGGGATTTGGAATGACCTTTGCTGATGATGTGACAGGTTGCCTGGTTGTCTGAGTAACAACTCACTGGCATATTAGCCCATAAATGACCCCATGCTACTGCAGCCGCCACGATGGGATGGATCTCAAAAAGAGCTGAGATAGTGGAAAAACCTTCCAAATCCTGAACTGCTGAAGGCCAGCTGCCCCAAAGCCATTCGTTACCAAAAATTGCTGCAAAACCAGTGGTAGATGCCGCATCTGACCAAATGGTAGGAGATGAGTCAGTCAATTGAGGGAGGAACATACTTTTACCATTCCAAGTGGTTAAAAATCTCTTCCACATGTTTATATCTGCCGTAGCTTGGGTATCTAAGGACAACCTGTGCGTGTCATGTAGGAAAAGTGGGAAAAGATGCAATAGCCATGATATAAAGGAGCGGCCTTGAGGTATGATGCGCATAGCAAAATTTAGTGACCCCAGCAGGGACTGTAGCTCTTTGCGGTTGCAAGTACCGAGTTGAAGGTAGCTGTTTATGTAAGTGAGAATATTCTCTATCTTATCGTATGGTAGGCTTGCTTGCATTGTGGCGGAGTCTAATTGGATACCCAGAAAAGTGATAACCATGTCTGGCCCCTCTGTTTTCTTTGGAGAGATGGGTACACCTAGTTGCTCAAATAGCTTAGTGGTAGCTTTGAGACTAGTGGGAGGTGAAGTATTCTCCTCGACCAGTAGGAAATCGTCCAGGTAATGTAATACCGTAGGGCATCTGGCTATGTTCAATAGTAACCAGCATAATGCTTCGGCAAATGTGTCGAAAATAGCTGGGCTACTTTTGGACCCAAAAGTTAACCGGGAGAAAAAGTAGTAGTTCCCGGACCACTTGATGCCATGCAGGTGCCACAGTGTGGGGTGGATTGGTAGTAATTTAAAGGCGTTAGTAATGTCGGTCTTACTGAGCCAGGCTCCAACCCCAGCTTGTATGATAGCGGTAATGGCGTGATCTATGGTGGTGTATTGCAGAGAAAATTCCTCAGAGGGTATGAGGGAATTAAGACTGGGGTTGGCCGATGAGTGGGGTGCCGATAAGTCAATGAAGAGTCTCTGTTTTTGGGAAGATTTCCCTGTGACAATACCAATGGGGTTGGTGCGCCATTCTATGAATGGAGGAGTTCTAAAAGGCCCCAATACGAAACCCTTATCCACTTCTTGGGATGAAATGAAATGTATGGTAGAATACCATATGAGCGGGTAAACGTACCTGGTAGTATGACAAATTCACAGGAATAAACCGTGTGGAGCAAATATATATAAGCTTGACAGCCAGAAATGGGTAAAAGAGAGTGGTATGATGAGTGTGGATTGTTGGAAAGAAAACAGACTTATAGCCTGTAGCAGCAATGATTTTTTAAAATGTTGATACCATGGGAATAGATATGAGTTACTCAGAAATGTTGTCATGCTTAAATAAGACATCTGAGGGAGGCCGTGGCCTATGTACAAACAACATATGTGTTATATGATAATGGTGTGTAAGGGAAACATAAAATGTAGGTTATATATATATATATATATATGTATATTACTGTGCAGGAAATGTATGATTGGTTGGATCAGTACGTGTGATTCAACCAGAGTATGCATGAAAAGGAATTAAAGCCTTATGTGTCATGGTCATAACAAAGAAATGAGGCCTGTAACGTAGGCTGAGTTAACTGAAATGAAATGGATAATTATGAAAACTCCTGTAAGCGTGGGAGTTCAATGATCCATACAGAAATGTAGCTGGTTTAATAGAAATGAACATGGATGAGGGTCATGGCCTATTTACACAGCATTATGTATGATATGTAGTAGAATAACAAAGGGGCAGGGATACACAAAATGCTTAAAGTAATGCAAAGTGATGTATATATATATATTTGTGCTCGGAATTTAAATACGTAATGGATAGTATCTGTGAGCAAAGTTGGTTGTGGTGTGCCGAAACCAACGTACGAGTGGGCCTGTAAATAAAAGAGGGCCCACCAAGGATAATGTATTTAAAACAGGGTGTAGGTGGGTGGGGACAATCAGATGAGCGGCAGCGGTGAGTAGGGGCTGGGAGTTTAAGTAGGGGACTTACTCCTCCCACAAATTCAGGCCTTTGTGCTCGGAATTTAAATACGTAACGGATAGTATCTGTGAGCAAAGTTGATTGTGGTGTGCCGAAACCAACGTACGAGTGGGCCTGTAAATAAAAGAGGGCAAAAGATAAATTCGAGAAAATACACACTTTATTGCATTTTACAAGACCAGGTTCCTGAAAGCTTGGCGAAGTTCTTTCTCCGGTTGTGGAATATATGCGTTATATATGGAGGATTTCCATCGCCCCAGCCTTTTGATGATGTGGACCGGTGCGTTTGTGCTAGAGGCTGCTGAGGCGGCTCCTATGCGGAAGGAGCAGCTTGGTTGTGTCCGAGCTTAGATAACAGGGTTCTCAAGTGTAACATAAATTTAGCCGTGGTAAGCGGGTGCCCTTGTAATGTTAAGAGCAGAGAGTCTGGCAGGTGAGCGTGAAAAGTTGACCGTAGTTGGTCGAGAACTTTCACCGGACACCAGGCATTATCAGTAGGGAAGAGATGAATTATTGTAGGGTGTATTGACCGGTTGGTTTTTGTGGTAGGGATAGAAAGTAGGTAGTGATCCTCTATCTTGGTGAGGTGTGAAGTTTCAAGACCTTTTTTTTTTTTTTTTTTTTAAATTCTTTATTTTCAATGACAGAAAATTCAGCCTTGAGAACAGTACTTGGGCTTACGCAGAAGCCAAAATTCGCGTTTTACAATAGTTACATAGTAATACAGAAAGAAGAGAATGGATTGTTAAATGGTAGTGTAACTGTTCAGAATTCTTCCTTGCGGTCCCTTTCTGTCAGGGTTTTTACATTTATATAAAAAACTAAACAGCTTTAAGTGTTAACTTTAAACAACATAAAAATAGGATGTGTAGCCAACACCTTCATGTGTGTCGTATATATATATATTTTTATTTTTTTTAAGATTTTTTATTTCATAGAAAAAGGAAGTGCACATGTGCGTCGATGGCTGGGCTTGTGCCGGAGCCTCGAGAAAGGTGCATATATGGGTTATAGCTGGCTGGCTTGCGCCAAAGCCGCCGAGGGAGTGCATACATGTGTGTCAATGCTTTAGGCTTGCACAGAAGTCGGGACAGCAGTGCACATGCATGCCTGTACAATGGCCTGTGCAGAAGCCTCGTTGCATTGTCAATTGGTTCAGTTGCACCCTGGTGAGGGTGAGCATGTCAAGGCAAGGATCACGGTTATGGTCAGCGCTAATCTCGCCAGCGGTTAATTTGTCATCTTTTGGTGTGCTGAGGTAACTCTGCGTGGTTTGTCCGTGAGGTCTTGCCTTGACCACACATGTCACTCCAATTAGTGTGATTTTGTACAGGTGTTAGCTAAACATATCATAACAGGTAGTCTAAAATTTAAAATCTAGTGTTGATTAGCAACATTGTATTTAATTATACGGTGAGTTGGTATCGCTGTCTCCACGGCTCGGACGAGGGGCGATGTGTGTCCCTTTATCGTTGGCCTTATGTGAGTGTACTAGCTCCCTGTCCACCCTCTGTGTTTTCCTGATATTGTTCCCATAGATCCCATATTTTACTAAATTTTTTGGTGGTGTGCCTGACCAGGGACGTTAATCTATCCATTAGATAATTATCTTTTATTTTTGCTACTACCAGTGCTACCGGGGGCATTTCCGGACATAGCCATTTCTGTGCCAGTGCTCTACGGGCTGATAAGTATATCATATTTAACAGTTGTTGTTCTGGGCGTGGGAGGCCGTCTGTTGGCCTTGATAGGAGGCAGGCCCAGGGGTCCGGTGTCAGTGGTCTCTGCAATATGTTAGTGCTTAGTTTGATGATTTGCACCCAGTAGGTCTGTACTAAGGGGCACTTCCACCACATGTGTACGTAGGTGCCTTGTTTCCCGCAGCCGCGCCAGCACAGGTCTGTGGGGGTGATCCGCATGCGGAATTGTTTCAATGGTGTGGTGTACCATCTAAAGAGTGTTTTAAATGACTGCTCCTGCAGAGTGACACATATTGATGATCGGGCCGTGGCCTCCCAAATGTCCTGCCAGTCGGAGCCCTCTAATGTCTCCCCAAGGTCTGTCTCCCACTGGTCCGTGTATCGTAGCTTTCCCCATTCCTTGGCCTCCCCGCTAAGGTGGGAGTATAGTAAAGATATTAGTCCACTGGGGTGCTTTTCCTGGTAGCATATATTTTCGAACCAGGTGAGCGGGAGAGAGGCCGTCTCCTTGACTTCTTTTGAGTTAGCGAAGTCACGTAATTGGAGGTAGCAGAAGAAATCTTTGGTGGTAAGAGGGGATTGTTCCCTGAGTCGGTCGTATGTTACTATGTGGCCATTGTTATATAGGTGGCAGTACCTCTGGATGCCTGCTCTCTCGAGTCCGCTAAAGTCGCCCGCTGTCATACCTGGTGGGAAAGATCGGTTTCTGAATACTGGAGACATTGGCGAGGGGAACCTGCTTAGGGAGTATTTAGTCGCTGTTAGATCCCAGATTCTTAGGGAGTTTGTTATTACTGGGCAGGTCACTCTGGGGATTGCTCTAAGTGTCTTGTGTAGCCAGGGGTAGAGTTGCGGTAGATCTTGCCCCATTAGTGAGGTTTCAAGTTCTACCCATTGACGCGTGTCCGGTGTGGAGTGCCAATATGCTATCTGCGCTATCTGCGCTGCTAAATAGTAGAGGTACATGTTCGGTAGTCCCAGTACCCCTCTGTCTTTGGGCCTGTACAGGAGTTTCCTGGCTATTCTGGGTCGTTTCTTTTGCCAGATGAACCTATCTATTGCCTTTTGTAGTGTGGCTAAGTCACTCCTTTTAACTTGTGTGGGCAGGGCCTGGAACATGAATAGTAACCTGGGTAGAATATTCATCTTGATTGAGTGGAGCCGTCCTATCCATGAGATGGGTTTGTCTGTCCATTGCTCTAGGTCTCTTTGGAGTGTGCGAAGTAGTGGGGAGTAGTTAGTGTCGTGTAGGAGTTCGTATTGTGCAGTAAGTTTGACCCCTAGATAGGGTATGTTATTAGCTGTGATGGGGAGTCGGTATCTATCGTATATTGTGTTTTTGTCTTGGGTCTGAATGTGGAATGGTAGTGCCATGGATTTGACCAGATTCACTTTATAGCCCACAAGAGATCCGTAATTGTCTAGGAGTTTGGTCAGATGTTCCATGGATGTCAAGGGGTCTGTAAGGGTCAATAGCACATCGTCCGCATAAGCGGAGACTTTGTAGGATTTCCCCGCTACCTTTATTCCATGTATATGTGGGTGTTGGCGTATGGCTAGTAGTAATGGTTCCAGGGAGATGGCGAAAAGCAGTGGTGATAAGGGGCAACCTTGGCGTGTACCGCTATGCAGGTGGAAGGGGGTCTTTGTGGCTCCTGCTATCAGGGTTTGGGCTCTCAGGTTAGTGTAGAGGGCTCGCGTGGCCTGGATGTAGGTCCCTGGGAAGCCCCATTCTTCCAGTAGACCAAACAGATATGGCCATTGCACCCTGTCAAAGGCCTTCTCTGCGTCCAGGGAGATGGCCAGTGAAGGTTGTTCAGACTTTTGCATGTACCATGCGAGCACCACCCCCCTACGTGTGTTTTCATATAATTGTCTACCGGGGATGAACCCCACTTGGTCCGGGTGAATTAAGTGTGTTAGCATCGGCGCCAGCCTGGTCGCCAGGATTTTAGCATATATTTTAAGGTCCGCGTTGATTAGTGATATGGGCCTGTAGTTTGATGCGAGCTCATTGTCTTTCCCGGGTTTCGGGATGAGTGTAATGTTGGCTAGTGCCATATCGGCATCCGGTGCGCCTCCAGTCATGAAGTGGTTATATAGGGAAGTGAGGTGGGGGGCTAGTTCTTCTTTAAATTTTTTGTAGTACCCTATTTCGTAGCCGTCCGGGCCTGGGGCTTTGTTACCTTTCAGGATCGCTATAGCGGTTTCTACTTCTAGTTGGGTAATGGGTTCTTGTAGGGCCATGTTGTCAATGTCTGGTATCCGAGGTAGCTTGATGTTGGTGAGGAATGTTCGTAGTGAGGAACGTAGTTGTTCCGGTGTGTTTTGTGGGTGGTGGGCCTGCCCGTATAGGTTTGAGTAAAACTCTGTGAATACTCTGTTGATATCTTGGGGGGTCGTCGCTATTGTCTGGGTGTGTGTACGTAGTCTCGTGATGGGTTTGTGGTCACTGCGGGGGCGCAGTGCTCTGGCTAGTAGGGAGTCCATTTTGTTGGACTTTTCGTAGAACAGCCGTCTAGATCTCTGGATGGAGTGTGCTACCCCCTCAAGCAGGATCCCCTTAATTGAGTGCCGTAAAGCGGTAAGTTCGGCTAGTTTTTCGGGTGTGGGGTTTTGTTTGTGCTGATGTTCCGCTTTTCTCAAAGCGTTTTGAAGGTCTATTAGTGCTTGGGTGTTGCGTTTCTTTTTATATGTTGCTGCTCTAATGAAGTGTCCTCTCAGGACCGCTTTGTGCGCTGCCCATAGCGCTACTGGGTTCGCTTCGGGTGTGTTGTTTTGAGTGAAGTATTCAGCTAGTAGGGTACGTGTGTCGTTCGCATATTGAGTCACTATTCAATAGGCTAGTGTTAAGGCGCCAGGTCCATGTGGCGGAGTATTTGAGTTTGTTTAATGTGAGTGATATGTCCGCATGGTCCGACCAAGTGATACTTCCTATGTCTGTGTGCACAAGCTTGGACATCCCCACTCCGTTGAGAAAGATGTGGTCAATTCTCGAGTATGTGCCGTGTGGCGCTGAGTAGTATGTATAGTCACGTGTGTCTGGGTGTTGGAGTCTCCAGGGGTCGAGGAGCTGCGTGTTTGTGAGGAATGTGTGCATTAGTTTGTCCTGTGCCCCCCTCCCTTGGGATCTGGAAGACCCTGTTTTTGTACTTCTGTCGATTGCCGGGCTTGGCACCGCGTTGAAGTCGCCCCCCACCAGCGTAATCCCCCCCCTTTCAGCGTTAATTATTGTCGTGAGGGTGTCCCAGTAGCTCAGATCTGGTATGTTGGGCGCATAAACATTGATGATTCTTATCTTGGTATTGTGTATGGAGCCTGTTAGTACGAGGTAGCGGCCCTCTGGGTCAGCTAACGTCCCTGTCACCTGTAGTGGGCAATTTTTGTGCACCAATATCGCTACTCTGGAGCGTTTGTGTAGCGCTCTCGCTTCGTGGGTCTGTG